>WBMY01003232.1:0-228850 GCA_013397315.1 Donacobius atricapilla | reverse complement strand
CTGGAAATGGGCTGTTCCTCACAAAGGTGTCCGTTCACAGCCCATTTCTTCTGCCTTTAACCTTTCTACCTGAAAGTCACCACTGCAACTTTTCATTAGATCACAAGGTGACTTCAGTTTTAAAACAAAGATTTTGAACTAACTAAATCTGTGGCTAATTTTCTTGCCTTGCTGAGATTTACTCTCTTATGTCCAAGATTACATACTCATGTCATCACTGAAAAAGGTGGAGCCGGCATGATTTCCATTATTGATGTCTTTGACGGTGTAAGACACATTTTGTCATGATTTTTTAAATTCTTCTTATACTGTTCATTTCATTAGGCATTATCTGAGCAGGAAAGGTAATCAATCATATTGTCATATGTTTTGTACTCTGTGGTATACAATGAAAGAATATAAGCTTATGATAATGTTTCAGTCTAAGGCACTTTGGAGATCGATGCCTATAGAGAAAGGAGTTTTTGGGAGGGCGTCTTTGCAAAGATTTTTTTTAAATTATTTTGTAACGTAGTTTGTGTTTTTATATTCCTAAATTGACACAGGGCTTTCTATAAAATGGAATAGGTTTTAAAAATCCATATTAGGGGTCTGTTAATAATTCACACTTGAAAATAGACACTGATATAGAAACCTAGTTTGCAAAAGATCCCAAAATGCCTTATATAATGGCACACATAACTGTGCTAGCAAAAGGCAATTTAACAATCATGACAAAGCAACTGAAAAGGAGGGGACAGAGACTATTTCAGGTTTTCTGACTTATTTAGTTATTCTTTTTACTGTCACAGTATATGGAACAGAGACTGCTGCACACTGAAGAAAGCAACTGAAGTACATCACAGAATACTTGGTATTTCATGGAAGATGTACTCTTATTAATGGTGAGGTCTCTAGCTCCCTTTCACGATTAAAAGAGGTTTTATTCAATGAAAGCAATATGAAAATCATATTAAGAAGAAAAGAAAAAGAATGATGTGGCATTTTTTGTGAGTTGTGATTTCATTTGGAAATGTTACCTTTACTTAGGACAATAATGTTTGTGGGGTGCCTAAGCAAATTATGCAATAATTTTTTGGTTTTGAAACATCGCAATACCTTAGTAATGTCTTTTTAATATTTTAAAAACATGCATATTCTCTAAAAATCACCCACCTTGGTGTTTATCCATTATAATCAAAGAAAAAGTTGTCAGAAGACTGAGAAATATGTTTTTTTTTGTAAATACCATGATGGAAAGGGCTAGTAGAAACTAACAATATGTATTTTGGCCTTATAGCCTTGTCATGTAGAACATTAGCATTAAATATCTGATATTTGTTCAGGAGAAATGTCCTCCACATAGAAGATTCAATATATTATGTATGAAGTGTTGAGAGAACAGTGAGGGACTTACTGAGAAAACTTACGAAGTACAAAATTGCTGTAACTTTTCTACAATTTGAATTTTTACTTGAAACTTCTGTCCAGAAACTAAAAGGTTGATATTCTTTTTGCTAATCATATTCATATTACATCTGGTGGCCTGGTTTTCCATACTCTTTTTAGCTGGGATGTCTGGGAGAGATAGTGTACAAAAACAATAGAAAAGTCAAAATGAGCATCACAGAAGCAATGACTATATTTAGTGAATGACACTATCAGAAGTCTCCACTTACTTTTCCACTCCTCTAGTGGTAATATGTAGCTCTTTCAGAGATATTCTGTTTATACTGACAAATAATTTAGACAAATACATGAAACATTTGGTCAACTAGATGCTGATATATATTGGGAAAATACAGATAACTTGTTTTCTGGTAGTTGTCATCCAGTCTTAACATCTAAGTAAGTTGAAGAAAAATGTTATATAGCATTGACATTTGTGTCAAGAATGGAAAAGTTTAGGGTTGATAATTGTTAGGTATGTAGAGAGCTTAAATTCCTCTCTTCAGCTGATTTGTGTGATACTGATAATTTATAAAGCTTTAAAGAGTTCATTCCTGAAGATTTGTTCCATATATATATATATAGATAATTAGAGCTGGTACACCTTTTTCTGCTGGGCAATATTCATGTCCATTTGTATGTGTTAGTGGAGAAAGAGTATTTGATATACCCTGTCAAACGGGGGAAGGATGTCCTTAGGTTGAAGGACACTTTAGGAAACTGAGAGCAAAGAGGTTCAATGTTTGAAAGACAAGCCCTAAAATAAAATGAGTGTGCTATGGGGACAGAGTGCACAAGCTCATGGGGTTGTTTCTCTATTTTTGGGGGAGACAGCCACCATAAGGTCTATCTTTTTAACTTTCAAGGGAAAATGTAAAGCACGATGTCTACAGTAATCATAAATGCTGAGTATTAATTGTTTTGTATCCAATTGTATTTTTAAGTAGGCTGTGGGATATGTTGTGGGATGGTAGTTTGTATGTACGGTAACCAAGAGAACCAAGGGTAAACCTGTAGTGACTCATGACAGTCTCTTAGAGGAGGAGCTTCAGTAAAGCATTTGTAAGTGATGGAGATAATTCACTGAAAATAAAAATATAGTGTGTCATTCACATAATGTACTCACATTTGATATATCTGATGCTACCTGGTTAAAAAGTAGGAGCCACATGGTAAACTTTCTTGGATGAATAATTTGACTTTATCAACTAGTTTCTTTGACAAAATGGACATTAAAGTGCTTATTCAAACAGTAGATTCTTTAAATTACTGAGCCTTCATCATGGTCCTTATTGTGAGTTATAACTGATACTTGAAGTCAAGCTTTTCTCTTCTGCTGTGATGTAAACAGCTAACTAGTTTCTGATTGCCTTTTTCAAGGCTGTTGTAGTTGTATCTCTGTGCCCCTATATACCACACTTATATTTCCTTCTTTTCCTACTGATTGACCTTCACACAATGTAGTTCAGTAGAGATTAGAGTTTGCCTGAGGACTTTATTTTGCTGTTACTGCTTCCTTTATAAAAGAACTTTGTTTTGTTCGGGATATTAAATCCTTTACCACTGATTTCTATCTCAGCTAGTGTCTTGTCCCTGATAATAAGATCCCACTCACCTTGCAGACTATTTTTGTGACCTGTCAGATTCAAATGACCCCTTGGATGCTTATTTACAGATACTCTCTTGTTCAGGTTCTGGGTAATGACTGTAATCTATTTCAAACCTTTACTATACAAATCAAGTGAGTTGATAATTGTGCACATCTTCAATGTCGCAGGAATTTTAGTCATATGCATAAATCTTTCATGATTCTCATTGAAGGTAATAATATTCATGTTTTCCCATCTTAGTTTTGATTTTTCAGACAGGTAACTAGATGGTAAATGCTTGTCTTGGTCATTCTTGTGTCTTCTTGAGTGTCTCGGTGCTGTTTTGGGATGCTGTACCTTTTCCTTGGAGATTTTCACTTGTGGTTTTTATGTCTGCCATTGTCTTTCTGCATTTCACTGTGCTGTGATAGTTTTTTCACAGTAAGAGTATTTTTGTTTCTTCTTGCTCATTACAACTTGTGGCATTGCTGGTCTTCATTTTTATTTTGATTGTTCTACCAATTAGAAAATGACATCCTTAGGTGAGGGAGTGATGCTATGCAGATACTGATTATGTGTCATTTTGATTTTCTGTTTTGTTGCTTCCATATAATGAGTACTGAGAAAATGTCTGATTTTTTTTCACATCTGCAAAAATCTGAGCAGAATTATCATGCTGTTTGCCAGCCATATATATGCAGCAAAATGCTCATTATTCCATAGGTATTTATTATTTTTGCTTCACTCTTTTGCTCTTGCCGCTGCTGTATATGAGAAACAGAACATTGAAGATTTCTGACTCAGACTTTCTTACCTACACTAATTAAAAATCAAGAATGCAATTGTAATGTAATGAACAACCCTTAGAAAGAGCCTTGAAAAATGTGTGACTGTTTCAGAAATTCAAAACGTATTCCCTACTTTGTCTAGAAGCAAATCCTGGGTTTGAATTTTGTACTTTTTACAAACAGCCAGACGTGCTTAAAAAAATAACTTGCATTTTTAACAGAGGTTATCCTCATAAAAAGAGCCATAATTGAAACCTGTTTTCTCTGCAATGCTAGTTCATATATGTACAGCTGTGATGGAGTTAACATGCTCCACAACAGAAAGTACGGTGTTATGTTTTGGATTTGTGACCCAAAGTGTAGATTACACACCAATGTTCTTTGCTCTGCCTCACTCCCTGGGACAAGGCTATGGAGCAAGAAGTTAGTAAAGGACATAACTTGAACAACATACCCAGGTGACCAAAGAGATACTCCATGCCAAACATCACACAATCACAAAATATTCTGAGTTGTAAGAGACCCACCAGGATCATTGAGTCCAGTGGGAACAGGCTGGTCTGGGAGGCAGCTGTTGTTCAGAGACTGGCTGGATATCAATTTGCTTATGAGAAATGGTGAGAAATTGCCTTTGCATCACTTCCCCCCTCTTCACCTTTTCTCCACTCATTAAACAGTTTTTATCTCAGTCAACCAATTCTCTCATGTTTGCACTTCCTATTCACTCTGCTGTCTCACAGGAGGTTCGGGAAGTGAGTGAGCAGCTCTGTGGTGCTTAGTAGCTGGCTGGGTCAAAAATGCCCAATGGTATGTTTTCCAGCTATCTAGCCTAACTGAATGTAAGCAATGAAAGGGGGAAAAAAAAAAAAGGATATAAAAATGTAACTGGGGTTTTAGAAAAATGCAGTCCTTATGGAGTTCAGTCTACTGCCTTGAATTTCAAAGGTAAAATAGTAATTTTTCCATTGCTTATTTTTGAAGTTCAAAATAGTCCAACATCAGTTAGCATTTACTGTTAAGAAAATACTGTCTTACTGGTACCACTTGCTTCTGAAATATCATTGATAGATAAACAAAAAATTTGGTGTTGTAAATAACAACAGTAAAAGTAGGAATGGTAGAACTAGGGATTTTAAAAAATCTGATTCACATTTTTGCTGATCAATAGCCATATATTTAATTAATTACTTTTCCTTATATTTCCAGAAGAATGTTTGCTCTCTTTTATTTTTGTGGTACAATTTCAAACTATTTTTAATGCACAGTAACAACATTGACATGATAGAGATATAAGAAATAATTATGTCTTCATTAAGACATATATATGCGGCAATTAATAAAATGGGTAATATTTACCTCCTAAGCCTATGTTCAAGGACATATAACTAACTTTTTCTAAAGCATTTGTATGGTCTGTTGTAGCTACAAAGTCATTCATTCAATATTTGCCTGAAAGTTAATTTATGTACAACTGAGGAAAAACACTTTCAGTTGTTTTCTACTCTGTGTTTGAGTTAAATTAACTTCCTCATCACACACATCTAATTGAGATGGACCTTATTTGTACTTGTCTCTGAGTGACTTCCAAACATAGATTATCATGGATAAATTATTGAGTGAAACTTGGCTAGAATGGAATAATAGAGAAAGGCTCTTAGCATACAAAATAATTTCAAAATATGATAGAGTAGCAGAGAAGCTTAAAGGAAGCTTCATACTATGTCTGTGAACAGCTGATTGACTAACACTGATGGCAGAAAGGAAGAGAACCATTATTTCCAGCAAAAACTGTTTTTAAACATGTATTTTTCATAATTTCAGTAAGAAGATACTACAGCGTGTATTGTTTAATGTATGTACTTTTTATTACAGAAAATGAATTCTACAAAATTAAGATGTGAAAAAAATGTTTTTAAACATATAGAAAGCTGAAAATTGAGAAAATTTTCAATTTTCAAAATGATCTAGGGGAACAAGAATTATTGAAAACCCCCTGGTAGGAGACCAGATGTTGGTTGAAATCTAGAATGAGAGAATCTACAGATTGTCTTCAAAAAAACCAAGAAAACCTATGTAAAGCAACTGAAATTAGCCAAGTCAAATAATTAAAACTTGCCCTCCACTGTTCTTCAAGTTGCAATGTGATCTTTTTCTGGGAAGAATCCAGTCGTAGGGTTAAAGAGCATGAAAAAATAGATACTGCAAGTCAAGTGTGCAAAATTCAACTTGTGACAAGCAAACAAGCAGAAAATACAAGTAAGACTGACTGTGTAATGCCTTTGTGCTGACGCAGTGTTGTCACTTCAGAGAAGTCTCTTCTCTAAGACAATGTGCTGTTCAATGCCAGAAGCACTTCGTGTGGTGCAGCTGACCTTCTTTCCCGGATGTTATAGATGATCATTAACAATAAATATTAGCCGAGTAAAACCATGCAAAACAATCTTATTAGTTGAATTGAATATTTGGTGCTGTTCAGAGATGCCTTTTGTAGTTGCACAGTGTTGCTCTGCTTGGATTAATGAGTAGCACTAATGCAAAGATGGTAGGTTCTGCCTGTTTCTTCCTACTGCTGGAGACAATACCATAGAAATTAAACATATTCATGAAATGGATCTTCCATATAAGATCACTTTTTTTTATCTTTCAATGTTTCATTTTATTTTTCTTCAGTCAGTGAAAATTAAACTGTAATTTCAGCAGTTAAAAAAAAAAAAAAACAACAAAAAAAACCCAACAAAAACCCCCCAGCTCATTTAAAAAGAATGCTTTTCCCCTATACCTCCAGTGAGAAATATCACCTGTTTCCCAGTTTTGGGAGGTAATTTTCTTTTCCTGTATCAGTATTTGACATATCCAATGAAATAGTACTCCTAGTGATGCTGAACTGATTTTTGCCTTTTTTCTTTTACATATTCTCTGTATTCTTTGCATATGTTTTTGTAGCCTGTTAGTGTATTCATAGCTAGTTTTCCCAGTACTTTTCCCTACCTTTCCCTAGAGCTGGTGAGGAATGTGAAGCTCAAGGGCAGCCTGAGCTTCAGTGACCAGGGTGGAGTTTGAGATCCTTGGGGCAGAAAGGAGGGTGCACAGCAAGCTCCCTTGCCCTACAGCAGGAGCGCTGACTTTGGTTTCTTCCAGGATCTCCTCAGTAGAGTGCCATGGGATAGAGCACGGGAAGGCAGAGATGCCAAAAAGAACTGGATATTTGGGGATTGTTGGCACCAAGCTCAAGAGTTATGTAGCCCTACAAAAAGGAAACCAGGGAAGAACACCAGGCATGTATGAACAAGATGCTCCTGGACAAACTTAAACACAAACAGATTATAGAGGGTGGAAACAGGGAAAGTAGCCTGGAAGGAACACAGAAATTGCCTAAACAGACAGGAATCTTATTAAGAAAGTTAAAGAACTGGTAGAAATAAATCTGGCCAAGGACATCAAGGGTAACAAAAAATCTTGAAAAAGTAAATCAGTGATAAAAGAAACACCAGGGAAAATGTGTGTCCTCTCACAAAGGATACAGGGAACATGGAGAAGGTTGAAAAACGTCTTTTGCCTCATTCTTAACCAGCAAATGTTCCAACCACACTTCCCAAGTTTCAGAAGGTAAGCAGGGACTGGGGGAATGATTAATAACTACCCACTTTGGAGAAAGCAGGGAAGGAGGTTTGAGAGGAGAAGACTTGGTTTGAGACCATTTAAGGCATCTGAAGTTTCCCAAATCCTGGAGATCTGAAAAGATATGTCCACAGGTCCTGAGAGAATTGGCTGAGGAAGCAGCTAAGCCACTACCTGTTATATCTGAGAAGCCATGTGTCCTAGAGTGACTTTATGATGCCTGTATCCCCAATCATCTGTTCTGTATATCGCTTTGTACCTTTAAGAAGATTCTTAGAGTGCGATTTGTTTTGAAAACTATGTTATCTCTCTCACATTCCTCTCCGGGACTCGGCTGTGCAGCTTCGGTGCTGTCTGGCTGTGACTCCTATGCTCTGGGTTTTTTTTTCTTTTTTTAGTTAGTTAGTTTTAGCTAGTTAGGGCAGAGAATTGGTGTTCTTTTTTTGTGTTTTTTTCCTCCTTTTTCTTCGGGACTGTTTGAAACTGCTCTGGACTGAAAAGCAGAGAAGAGCTGAAAGATTTCCTTCCCCCCCCGCTCCCCCTCTGGGGCCTGGGACAACAGAGTTCTTCTCCAGCGCCGGAGGGACTGATAAAATTGAGAAAGACGAACTGAATCTATGGCAAGGACTCTTCTCAATTTGCCACTTCACTTCAACTAAAGGTTTTATTGTTTCATATTGTTTTCTTTTGTTAAATAAATAGTTTTTTCCACTTTTCTCTAAAGAGTGTCTTTCCGGACCAGTTGTGGGGGGAGGGGTTGTTTGGGTCCTATTCAGAGTTTCCCTCCCAAAATTTGCCCTAAACCGGGACACCATGGCAGGCCAGTGAAGTTCCCGTTTACTGGAAAAAGAGAAACATAAGAGAAACATAAAGTAATGATATAATAACTTTTAGTTGAAAAAAATCTGTAGTTTGTGCTTAGGATAATGTGTTTTACTGAGACCTTACACATCCTTAGGCTTAACACTCTTAGAACAGAGCTTTAGGAAAGTACTTTTAAATGTTTAGATGCCAGTGTGATCATTTCCCCCAAGATGATACTAAATGACATACATAGAGATTGGTGTGGCACTACACCTTCAGCAGAATAGCAACAACATTCTCTGGTATGATTTTTTTTTTCAGACTTTTCATCGGTAGGAACGGACATTTTTCTTCTAGCACAGCATGAGCCGAAATTGTGTGACACCTGTTGTGTGCACCTGCATTTTTTTAACACGGAATATTTGTGTAGTTTTTGTTTCAAATGTGTGTTATAACCTGAAAGTAGTGGATTAAATTTCCTAGAGGCTTTTTTTTTTCTTGTACTTACAATGGCATATTGTCTTGGCATAACTTTGAGTGTGTATAAACACAGAAAATAGTGTATGATTCATGTAAGAGTTTTTGTGCACATATATATATATATATATATATATATATGTACATAGACATACAAACATAGGGTTTATAGTAGCTCTAGGCCAATGGAAAGACATAGAAAATAATGTGATAATCATAGAATGGCTTAGGTTGGAAGGAACCTTTTTCAATTTTCAAAAAGGAAAGGGATCCTTAGAATATTTTCATATACCTGCATGCAAAGCTATATAAAGATCAAGAAAGTTTCAACCCCCCTACTATGGGCAGGAACACCTTTTACAGGTTACTGAGAGCCCCATCCAACCTGGCCTTGAACCCCTCCAGGGATGGGGCGTCCACTTCTATGGGCAACCTGTGCCAGTGTCTTACCACCCTCACAGGGAAGTTTTTCTAAATACCTGATCTAAACCTGCCCTCTTTCAGTATGAAGCCATTCCCTTTTGTCCTGAAAATATGCTCTTGTAAATAGTCTCTTTCTTGATCTTTCTTGCAGGTTCCTTAGATGTGAATTTAGGTGTGTGTGCATATAGGTATGGGTGTGTATACATGCTTATTCATAACTACATACATCCTGCATATGCAAGGGAGCATGGGCCACCCATGGCATGACTTTAAGTCAAAGATTAAAGGAGAATCCTCAGGAAATGAAGTTCTGCTTGTACAACTGATACATTCCAAGAAAACAGGAAGATGGAGGCAGCAAATGGACAGTATTATCTGCAATATTCAGACAACAAACACAGCAATTCTATGACCACAAAAGCACGTAAAAGTAAATGAAATAAGATAGATGAAATGTGAGCATGAGTGTAGCAGTTCCAATTTCGTTAATTAGTCTGTATTCATGCTTCACTGCTGCTGCAATTATGCTGCTTCACCCTTGCATAGGCCTATTGTGCAAATTCTGTCATTGTGCTCCAAGCAACTTATAAAACAGTGCAAGATATGAGCCACCTACAGAGATGTCATTACAATTGTGTCAATTCAACAGGATGTTTCCTAAAATTTATAATTATTTGTCTTCACTGAGATGCAATTTTTGCAACTGTTACCAGTCTTTTTGAAGTTAACTTGGTAATTTCTTTTATGTGGCATTAAAAACCTGCCACTAAAATTAAGATAATTGTGTACACTTAGTTACAACGTCTTAAAAGGAGAATCAACATCGATACCTACTTTATAACAGTTGTATAGGTTTCAGGTGTTTTTTTTTTTTTCTTATTTCCAATAATAGATATTTAGAAATACTAGAAGGAAAAGGAATCAATAAGAATCGTAGAATGTTTTGGGTTGGAAAGGACCTTAAAGACCATCTAGTTCCAAATCCAAGTGACATTAAGCTTCCAGAAGGAAAGGATTCTTCATAGCAATAAGTCTTGTATATTTCAGCAGCAAAAGGTCACATCCTAAAAGGTTGGGGGGAAAAATGCCAAAACCACCTTCTGCCAAGAAGTATTGTATATTTAAAACTTCATTTCAAATACAGTGTTATTGGACTCTGAATGAAACATTTGGCTGAGATACTCTCGGATGAGGACTTCATCCAGAGTCTCTAGATAATGACTCATTTCTTCAACTTGAATTACAGAGGTAGGTGTGCCAGTTAGCAGGCAGCAGCCGTTTCATAGCTGCCTTATTCACCTGTATATGCCCTTTTGTTTGCAAGTTGTTCCTACAAAATATAAATTATCAAAATTATCATCAGAGTCATAGTCTACTTCTATCAGTTTATCAAGGGACAACATACTTTATTTCAAATCACTTTCAAATATCAGTGCTCTTCTTGATTGGAATAATCCATATTTCTTTCAGTTGAAAAAGAAGAATAACAACTTTTTTTGTGGGAATGGATGGGATGGGAATTTGTGATGGACAATGTCAAGAAACTGACGGTTTATATTATTGAGTGGATTACATTTCAGAAGCAGCTTTATGCAGATATTCACTGTACAGTTTTTTTTTTTTTTCTATAAGAAATGAGGTCCAGAAATCTTTTAATTGAATGCTGCATCTTTCTTCAGAATTCCAATTTATAATATCTGGTTAATTAGCTAGTTGAGCAAAGCAATATCTGCATATTTATTCAGGTAACCATTTCAGCGATCCCTGAATACAGCAATTTTAGTCTACTTGCATCTAACTTAGGTCCAAATATTTTGAAAACTGATCCTGTTTATATTTCTTTTTTCAAACTATTACATACAAAAAATCTTTTGTGTTGGGTCATTTGCTCTGTTTGAAACAGATGCATAACTGCAAGCAAGTTATATATTCAATAATGCTAAACTAGTTAATTAAAGAAAAAGCAGAACAGGATTATCTATTAGAGCCTTAGAAAGAGGTTCAACCCACTGTAAGAATCATAATCAGTGCTTGCCAAATTGTAATCTATAAAGCAGACGTGTAATCCCTCAGCAGCACCTAGATTTTATATACAGTATTACAACAGGTTTTTTTCTGCTTCTGGAGTTCCTTTCCAAAGGCCAAAAGCTGCATAAACACGTATACATATATACACACATAGATATACTGTTTATTTATTTGTGTGAGCTCTCAACATCTACACAGCTGGTATCAAGGAAGGAGCTCCCTTGGTGCCCAGATTATTTTTTTTTCCGTCTCAAAGTCTGAGGAAAACTTTTGCCCATATATGAAAAACTGCAATAAATACTTTAGCATATTTTGGAGATTTTATTTTGTTATTTTATTGCTTTGTGCAGCTATTGATTTTCAAAATACCAAGATTGCTAATTAATAAAATGAAGTTGGCATGAGGAAGTGAATTCATAGAAATTTTCACAAGTTTCCCAAATGTGTCATTCCTGATCCAGTTTAAAACATTGATGAATCATACTAAAAAGAAATCCTCTAATCTATGCAAAAATATATAGCAGTAACACAAAGCTAGGATGTGAGGATGCAAACCAACCAGTAAACCAACCAACCAACAACAAACACCAAAGAACCAAACCAAACCAAAACAAAAAACCCCAACAAAACTAGGAACATCCAAAAATAAATTAACCCCAAGGGAAAATGGGGGAATCTAAGGTGACAGCTTTCATACAAAATAGTTCTTTTCAGTGGAATTTTAAAGCATATCTTGAAGTTCACAGGGAAGTGCAGTTCAGCAGAAAATTGTTTCTTTGTTATACTATCACACTGGACTTTTTTGTCTTCATATAATTTTTTTATAATAACTTGAAAAAGATTTGATATCCTCACATTTAAATGAAGAATACAAGAACAGGAGAGAGAAAATCTATGAAATGTGATATGAAAATATTCCAAGGATCCTTTTCCTTTTTGAAAATTGAGAAAGGCCAAGTACTAATAAGGGTCACATGAGGTTTGAACATCTAAATGTCACAAACAATAGAACAAAAGCAACTCTGCCATTAAAGGCAACCATGGGTAGAATGGGTGTGCATGCACCTTTGTTTAAGAGTATACATATATTCTTAAATGTACCTTAAACTATGCTTTTAAGCAGTAGATCTAGGTAGATCTATCCAGCTAGGCTTCTTTGGTCTGATTTAGTCTTGTGCAAGATCTCTCCTCTGTTCCTCAGATTCTCTGTAGAAACCCTGTTGTCAGTCATTCTTTACATTTGGCATCTGGATTCTTCCAGTAGTGTGTACAGTCACAGAGGTAAAACACATGACATGTGTACATGATTATTTACTATTGATTTGAAAAAAAAGTTTATTTTCTCGCTCCCTAAATTAAGAAGTATTTTAGTATGGTTTAACTAAGGTACTAATGCATGCCAGTTTTTTGAAGCTTTGCACTTAGTTCTTCATGATGTTATAATTTCATATATTAATAACAAGTATTGTCAGTGCAGTATTAGTAGTTTTTATTAAATTACATAGATTTTACCACTATGGTTACTATAGTAATCAAAAATTTTCAGGGTTACATTTATTATTCTACATTTCTTAAATAAAACATATTTCATGTAAAGTTAATGCATTTTAGAATATTTTTATTCCTGTTTTGAACTCTTGTCATATTCTTATAAGAAATAGTCAGTGACATCTTTTTCAAATGCTAGAAGGTATTTCTCAATGTCCTGCTCACCCACAATGTTTCTTTTCTTTCCTATAATTTTGTAAAAATCTGAAATAAATTTTCTTAGGTTGAGACATAGTTTGATAAACACTAACTTGATATATGACAACTACTGCAACTTAACATCATTAGTCTGTATTGCAATTGTTTCTTTTTTAAAAAGACCACTTCATAAATCATCTTCACTGAAAGAAATTTGTTTTCCTGGAAAACAACCTCCTATTAGCCTATATTTTCTCACATTAACAATACAGTCATCTAATGCATGTCAGTTCTCCTCCTCATGTGCTTTGAAAATTATCTGCAAGTTAAAATGTAAAATTGTAAGTACTCCTTGAATGACAATAGAGATGTCTCCAATGGGACTTCTTCTTTTTTTAGTTTCCCCTATTGGTAGTGGAAATACAGGGTAATTCTTTAATAAAAAGTGAACTCATCCAAAAGAACCTTTAAACTACAGAATGTAACTTGTAAAGTGGCTAGAGTACTCACCTGTACAATAAATGTAAGAACAGAAATTCATCCACTATATAGTGTAAGACTGTTGCCATATTATTGTATATTCATAAATCCAAGAGAGGTAAAGTATGATGAATGTACCTGTAATTTGATGCATTTTTAAAAATTATATTTTTTATTTTTCAGTGACTGTTATTGTTTACTGTTTAGAATATTTTTCGAAACTCATATCTCTTCCATAAGCTACAGGCAGAAAAACTTCCTACAAATCTCATAAGGGGGCATACCCATATAAAAGATATAAAATATGACACAATGCACACAAGAGTAATATTTAACAATCTCTTACAACTACTTTTATACACAGAGAGAATAATATATGCTTCTATAAGGGTTATTTCAAACATGTAGCACAAGTGTGTACATCACTCAATATCAGATCTGTCAGGGCACCAGCAGTTTTGACGTGCCCTGGGACAAATCGGAGACCACATTCATGCCCCACTCCTAGAAAAAGAGGAGCTCTATTTTGGGTTTGGCATCACAGGAAGACCTGGCTCTCTCCCTGGACCTGTTTCGTCACCTTGTGTGGTGATCACCACATGGCTGTGGGGAGACCCTGCTCTCTATCACCAACCCTTGCTCAGGGCAAGTGATGGCAGAATGGCCCATGCCAGTACTGTAGCCACACTCATCTCCTGGCTCATGATAGTCTGTTGTTCTTTGATTATTGTGTTGGATGTTGTGGTGGTTTGACCCTGGCTGTACATAAGGCATCCACTAAAGCCACCCTATCACTGCCCTCCACATCTGCACAGGGGAGAGAAAATACAACAAAATGTTCTTGAGTTAGGGACAGGGAGAGTTCACTCACCAGTTACTGTCATGGGCAAAACACACTCTAATTGAGGATATTAATTAAATTTATTATCAGCAAAATCAGAGCAGGATAATGAGAAGCAAATCAAATCTTAAAAACACCTTCCCACCACTTCTCCCTCTTTCTAAGCTCTACCTCCTCCCCCCAGAGACTCAGGGAATCGGGGTTACAGCTGGGTTATCGCACACTTTTCTTGCCATGGCTCACAGAGATGACTCGTACTTGCTCCAGCTTGGGGTCCCCTGGCCCCACCTCAAAGCTACAGCAGCCACTTGTGGGAATAAAACAGATGATCAGGGAATAGTGTATCATCAAAAAATCACCCCAACACAAATAATTAACAGCTGATCTCTCTAATTTTTTTCCCTCTAAATTCCATTTTAAACTAGAAAATAATTGCTTGGGTGAACAATATGACAGTACATGATGTATAAGTAAATGCTGGGTAAAGTATATAATCATCAAAGAATCATAGAATGTTTTGAGTGGGTAGTGATCTTAAAGACTATCTAGTTCCAAACCCCCTGCCATGGGCAGGAACATCTTCTGTTAGATCGGGTTGCTGGATTCTTCCAGTACTGTGTGCAGTCACAGAGCTAAAACATATGACATACATACATGATTATTTACTATTGATTTGAAAAAAAAATTCATTTTCTCACTTTCTGAATTAAGAAGTATTTTAGTATAGTTTAACCAAGGTACTAATACATGCCAGGTTTTTTGAATGCTGCTCTTTCATTAGTCAATGAAGAAACAAGGCAATGAGTAATTTGGAAAAAATAACTGCTCTTACATTGAACTAAAGTAAGGCGCACCAAATTGGTGTGCCAATTGGAGATTGGCTCCATCCAATCTGGTCTTGAACACTTCCAGGGATGGGGCAAACACAGCTTCTCTTGGAAATCTGTTCCAGTGCCTCACCACCATCACAGGGAAGAATTTCTTCCTAATATCTAATCTAAACTTATCTCAGTTTGAAGCCATTGCCCTTTGTCCTGTCGCTCCAGGCCCTTATGAATAGTTTCTCTCAATCTTTCCTGTGGGTTCCCTTAAGGTACTGAAAGGCCACAAACAGGTCACCCCAAAACCTTCTCTTTTCCTGGCTGAACAATCCCAGCTCTTTCAGCCTTTCCTCACAGCAGAGCTGCTCCATCCCTCTGATGCCCTTGGTGCCTCCTCTGGACTGGCTAGAACAGGTCCCTGTCCTTCCTGTGCTGGGACCCCAGAGCTGGGTGCAGCCCTGCAGGTGGGGTCTCACCAGAGTGGAGCAGAAGGGCATTCTCTCTCTGCTATGGGGCTTTTGATGAAGTCCAGCACATCGATGGTTTCTGGGCTCCCAGCACGGATGTTATATAGCACATAATACATTTCATGAGGAGACATCCTTCCAAAACAAGGTATTTCAGTGAGATTTTTTTAAATTCAGTTGTTGCTTGATGTATTTTAGAAAATTCATTTTATTTTAATAGGAAAACGTGGTTTAAAATCTTTTAGAATAAATATTGAATTTTAGTTAGCAAAATTTGTGGGAGAGTAATGAAATAATAGAGTATTATTGACTAAAAATCTTGATGAATCTCTAGCCATAGAGAATGTATTTCAGGGTCAATATTAATTCCTTATTATTTTTATTTTAAGAACTGGTAATGAGCTGAATAGTATAAAAAATGAAATAATTACACTAATAACACTGTCCACAGAACTCCACACTATGTTGCACAAGTTAGAACTAAAAAAGGCTACATTTTTGAACCATAATTTTTATGAAGTCATGAACATTGCTATACACAGGGAGATACTTTAGGCCCCTGGTAGAATGATGACACACTGAAAGATAAATATTGAAAGTTCAATTAATTGATTGTTAAACTTATTGCTCATTTAGACATAGTAGTGAACAAATAATTGCAGTGCTTGTTGATATTCTTTCTTTCTTTTGTCAGAAAAAAATCCACTAAGCTTAGAAAGCAGTCTACCAAGAATATATTTTTCTTTTCTTTTATGATTTAACTTTCAGCATATTTTTCTTTGAGTATATATTCTTGTTACCAATTTTCAAATAACTACCATTTGTATGTTAAAATGTTGTTCAACACAAATATGTGTTTGCAAGGCTACCAATATCTACTTCTTTTGACGATGCATCTGATTTATATTATGATTGTGGGTTTATATGACAAACATGCTTATTATGATAATATTTACTTATCTGGTATTTTCCATTTGAAGATCTAAAGTGGTATACAAAGGTGATGAATATCGCTACCATCCCGGTTTAGGGCAAATTCTGGGAGGGAACCTCCGAATAGGACCCAAACAACCCCTCCCCCCACAACTGGTCCGGAAAGAGACCTTTTAGAGAAAAGTGGAAAAACCTATTTATTTAACAAAAGAAAACAATATGAAACAATAAAACCTTTAGTTGAAGTGAAATGGCAAATTGAGAAAAGTCCTTGCCGTAGATTCAGTTCGTCTTTCTCCGTTTCTATCAGTCCCTCCGGCGCTGGAGAAGAGCGCTGTTGTCCCCAGCCCCAAAGGGGAGGGAGGGGGAGGAAATCTTTCAGCTCTTCTCTGCTTTTCAGTCCGGAGCCGTTTCAAACCGTCCCGAAGAAAAAAAGAGGGAAAAAAACCAAAAAAAACCAACCCAATTCTCTGCCCTAACTAGCTAAACTAACTAACTAAAAAAAGAAAAAAAACAAAGCACAGGAGCTCTGTCCTGCCACAGCCAGACAGCACTGCAGCTGCACAGCCGAGTCCCGGAGAGGAATGTGAAAGAGATAACAGTTTTAAAAACAAATCGCACTCTAAGAATCTTCTTAAAGGTACAAAGCAATATACAGAACAGACGATTGGGGATACAGGCATCATAAAGTCACTCTAGGACAGCTACCCATATTTTACATAAGGGTATATTTCTGTAAGAATAATTTAGCCCTAGAATAATGGAAATTTTAGGTTGTTTATTAGAAGGATAACAGAGATGAAGAGCAGAAGAATGGATTACAAATGTATTGTACCTCCAGAATGAAAAGGATTTTGTTTTAATAAGACTTGGAAAGTCTCATAGGACTAATAGAGATCAGAAGAACTGGAAGTTAAAAGGTTTCTAATTTACACATTGGGACAGCAACTTAGAATACTTCATAAGGAAACAAACAACTGAAAAAAGCTACATATATGGAAATGGGCAAATTCACTAGGCTTGTTACCCACCAAAAAAGCCATTAAGGGATGGTTTTGAAATTGATCTTAATGAATTTAGACCAGAATAAATTTATTAAAAATATGTATGAACATACCATGCAAATAAACCATGATGAGGAATTATCCATTCTCTTAGATTCTTCTCCTCTTCCAGACCAGTTTGTTGAGTGGACTGTAAGCTGCCGTAAGTAATTCTCTTAGTTTGTAAAACAGGGCAATGATTAAAAATATAGGATCTTGTCACTGAACTTTCATTAAATACTAACAAGTATGTAATTGACATAGGGCACAGGTCTGTAAGAAAAGAAGAATAGTCTGACAAAGCTCTGAAATTTGCTGTTCAGCAGTCCTACAATGTCTTACAACCATGTCTAATTTACTTGTAAGAACTGGAACAGGAAATGTTTTTCATGCTACATGTCTTCTCTTCTGAGGCTGCTGCAACAATAGAGAGAATTCTGCATGAGGAAAACACAGACCAGTATAAGTCTTGGCAGACAGTTCCTCAGCTTTTGAGTATTTTGCCAGTCGAAGATGACCTTTATTGGCATCCAAGGGAACCTGGATACCATACCAGTAGACTAACCCTGCAGTGCATGAGTCCAAAGGGAATCCAGTTAGCCATGGTGTTTACTTGAGGTATATGAGAGCTGAATAACAGGTTTTGCTTTTGCATAAAGAAGCTCTGCTCAAAATCAGGAACAAGTAATCCAAGAGATAGTCACAATGTTCCCCTAAAATAAATTTATTTTTTTCTTCCTTCCAGCAGCTGTAGTCCCCAGAGAAAGTTGTTCAAACTGTTGTATCACAGACTTTTGCAAAAACGCAGTGATTCACAACTCTAATATAGAGTTAAAATGTGCATAATTAGCATTAGCCTGATTAGCCTCCAAATTGACAGGATATGCTATTACTTATCTTACAAATTAATTAGTTAATCTTCTGCAGTTATGCTTGTGCCATTCAATATTGGCTTCTCAATACCTTAGAAACCCAACTTTTTATGTGACAGGTCCTGCATGTTTTAGAAGCTAAATTTGTGGGCTTGCTTTCTGTGAGGAATTAAATCATGGAATCACAGAATCATTTAGGTTGGAAAAAAACTTTTAAAACCTTGCTACTTGTGCAGTTGCAGAAAAATGATTTCATGGAAATAATACATGTTCTCATTCTGGTCTTAAAAGCTTGTGAGTGTTAAGGAGATGAGAAAATGAATTCTGAAGAGAGTTAAAAAGGGACTCATCTGCTGTGCAATTAAACTTTTTTACTTACCGACTTGCATTTCTGTGTTCTCTGTATGTCATGTTCAAGAGAAAAATTAATTATAGTTCAAGGTGTGCCAAATATCAGGCTAATTGTTTTTATTCCATTAAATTTCTCACCAGAATGAAAATCATAATAAATTGTATAATGTGAAAGACTCTCTCCTTACAACAGAAATTAAATTCCTAGTTAGGTCTTTACAGTTTTGTCTTGGAGCTGGCATCTCAGGCCAGGTATTTACTCAAAAATTGCATTTGAAAGAAAAACATAAAATCAGACTTTGATAAAAGCCATAGCTTTTTTGTGTTGAATATGTGGGTAAATACCAGAGAAATACTTATGAAACAAGTGAAGTAAACAACAGCAAGTCATGTCTTCTGAAATTATGCTTGGGAGCTTTTTAAGATTATGACAAGGACTTTAAGAACTAATCTCTAAAGCCACACAACATTCAGATATGGAAAAAAGTGGACAAGAAATTTACTAATTAAAATTAGTCAAATATTGTGCATAAGACATAATTTTATGGCATTGTATGGTTTTTCTCAATGCCTCTTTTTTAGTTTCTGTTTAAATTTCAAGTGCTTTTATTTAAGAATAATTAATTACAAACTGAGTTCTGAAAGGTCACAAATATAAGTACTGTTCTGACACAAAAATTCATGCTCTTGTAAACTGTTTAAATTCCGAGACAAGAGTTTCATAGTAAAAAGATGTTAGTTTGAAACTTTTCGTTTACTCATTTTAACTACAAATGAATTCATGGCAAGTTGATTGCTGCCTTTTATTTTCAATGAAAATGTTTAAGAGTCTTGCAAGCAAGAAAGCAAAATTCTGAAAAAGAGAATGAAGTGGAAACACATAATCACAAGCATGTATACACCAAAAACTTCTTCAGAAAATTATGTTCCACCGCAGTGGGAAAATGTTGGATCATCCTAAAGCCAAATATTTACTTTCCTACCTGTAATAAGCTGGAGAAGAGTTAGAGTTTTCCAGAAAAGGTTTTGTAACTTTTTAATTTAAATTAACAGATATTTTCTTATTTTCTTCCCTAACATTTAGACAGTATCTGCATGATAAAAATTAGTTTTCCTGTGGGGCTACTTTTTTACATTTCATTGGAGTCAGGACACAATAAAATATGAATTCATTTATCAAATTCAAAGCAGACAACACAGTCAGAAGCTTGAGCTCTGTGGTTGAAGAAATTGAAGTATTCACGTCACCTTATAGAAGACTAGATATGGGAAGTCTCTTTACTTCATACAATCTTGCTGCTATTTCCCTCCAGATGATATTGTTTTCAGAGATTTCTTATACTCTCTACTCTTCCAAGAGTGTCCTCTATAGGCAAGTCCCCGTGCAGGATGGGGAGGAGAGAATATACCTCATTCTTACATTCAGAACTTACTGGGTATATTTGTTAGTCTCTTCATTAATGTTTAAGTTATGTACATATGTAAGCTTTGTTTTGTAATACTAGAAGCCATCTCTTACTTTTAACTGGGTTTTTTTGACAATTCCTTGTCTAATGCGATGCAATAGTATCTTCTTTGTTAGACACCAAGGATTCTGAGGAATGCACCTTTCACAGCCCTTGCACTGTGTCAGTTTATATCAAAAACACAAGGCAAAATATCTAAACAGATTTATTGTGTGTGTCCCATTATGGGCTCTTAGATATGAAAATAATTAATCACTTTGAGGTAAGAGTGACTTACCTCACTGCAGATTCTTTCAGATTGCCCTCCAAACTAATTAGTGTTTAGTCGACATTTTTCTCCAATTAAATTTCTAGTTCAAAAAGATCTTGGGAAGTTTTGAAGCTGTGCTGAACACAAACAATGGTTAATCAGAAACAGAGAGTAATTGGTTTGCAAAAATGAGCAAAAAGAGCAGATAGAGCACAGCATGACTTGAATGGCAGGCCAGAACTTTATCTTGGTAAGCATATGAAACAATCATGACCATAATCATAGCATGTGCCCACTATAGTGCCATGACCTGTAATAACTGCACATGAAGGTTATCCGTACCATACTGGGTAACAGATTGCCTTGATCCATTTAGGAACTGTCTCACAGATAAAGAATATGACCTCTTTGGAGATGAGTCTCTCTACATCTTTCAATGAAGCTCAATTTTCTCTGCCTTACTGTTTGTGTCTTTTATCTCTGAGGAATACGTGTGATCTATTTGTTTGAATTTCCTAACTTCAATTTGATCTGCCACATTGAAGACCCTTCCAGATCCTCAACAAGAGAGATTCTTTTACCTCCTTTTCCAGGAAATGAGCTATGCCATGATTGTCTTCTTCTGTGTCCTGAATGTGAACTCATTCAGCCTTTTCACAGCTGCAACTACCCTAGAAAAATATAGGACCACAAACTAAGCTTGCTTGCTGGCACCTAGCTAAGTACACTGTTTAATAATAACGTGGGGCCAGATTTTGGCTTGATGCCATTTGGTATATTTGCAAAAGATAAAAAGGTGGAGGAGCCCTCTTTCTGGCCACTTTTTGTATTCATCTTGCTCCTGAGTTTACAACAACAGGGGTAGCACTGCCCATGCTGGGCAGGGCTATTCTTTTTATATTCTGTTGTAGCACAATTATCCATCAGGTTGAGAGGTTTAAATATATTGGCCATTGCTATCTTCCTCAATAAAGAGTTTGTAAGATTGAACTGTGAAATAGAACTCTAATAGACATTTAGAAGGTAAAATCTTTGCAGATTTCCCCCTTAACACGTCTCTGTCTTTCAAACAGTCTTTTCTGTGTCTCTCAAACACTTTGTTGCTAGGGGCAATGGAAAATAAAATCAAGATATTGAAACTTTTAGAGTAGACTTGCTAAAATATCTCTATTATAAAGAAAACTGCATTTAAAGATATTTCAGCTTATCATATGCTGGCCTCTGAATTGCTGTAATTGTCTGAATTAGCTTATTATTTATAGAATAAAATACTGTCAGAAATTATATACAGGATAAAATAAAGTGAGGAATTTAGATAATTCAGATTGACAACTTTTGTTGCCTAGTGATACTGAAAGTCATTGTTGAAGTTTTGTAATAGATTTATTATACTTTAGTAGGTTCATGTTCTAGATGGATTATATCTTATGTTTTCAGGCTATTTTAAAGTCATGTTTGGGAGGAGAGGGGAAGAAAATAGCTGCAAATAAAAGTGGGCTACATGAGTGTTACTATAAAACTAAAAACTGGTCACAACAGACTTGAAACAAACCTAAAACTTTACCCAGGTGAAATCATGTTAAAGAAACCCTACAATAATTCTTCTTTGTATTAATATTAATCTTACATAATGTTGAAAATACAAATTTTAAAATTTTACTTCAGCTGAAAAGTTGAATGCTTTGTTTGAGACCTAACTCTAAGGTCTACTATCTGGCACAGTACATCTACTAGCATTTCTGTGGAGGAACACTGCAGGTTTTCCGTGTACATCCTATTTTTCCATCCACAACACATATGTCTTCCCTTTAAGAAGGCTGAGAAACCAACATACAGAACCACATTATGCTGATTGTGAATCATTCAAAAGTATTTCTATGACAGAAGAAAACAAGGTAGCTAGTCAAGCCACCCATTATTGTATGTGATATTTCTGATGAAGGAAATATTCAGAGGACCTCAGCCAGAGGATATATTCATTCCATTTTCAAACACATCTCTCAATCAGTGTGTTATGGAGAAGAACTCTGGTTAATTCATGAGCAAACTAAACTCAGCTTAAAGAAACACAAATAAAAATTCTGAAATGCGATGGGATGACCCTAGCTGGGTACCAGGTGCCCACCAAAGCTGCTCTATCCCTCCCCTCATCAACTGGACAGGTTAGAGAAAATATAACAAAGGACTCAACGGGTCAAGATAAGGGCAGGTAGAGATCTCTCACCAGTTACCAACTGCAGCTGGAATTTTTCTAACATGTAAATAAAAAATGTAAACTCTAGATGAAAATAACTTTTGTTGAAATGTGAGACACTTAATAGTCTCTGCAGCTCTCAGAGTTTGGATCAAAAATAGGACCCTGTGCATGGCACAAATGTATCTTTGGTACAAATGCAAACCTCCAAACAATTGCTGCTGTGTAGAGTTCAGTATTTTGTATGCATGTCGGAAACATACCAATCTGAAAAATGGATGATAGGAATAAAGGATTTCTATGAAATCCCATTATTTGTGAATACACTCTAGAGTAAGACTGTTAAGATCAGATCCTATGACTAATTGCTTCAGAAATGTTGTCCTCTTATCATCAAAGGCTTGCTATAAGGGTATAGTGTTGAATTTGTATCTAGCTCCATAGCAAGGAGAAACAATAAACCTTAATTTTTTAATAGAAATCTCCTTAATATATTAGTCAGAACAAAAGAATCCGTAACTGCAGATTTAATTTACATGTGTTGAATTCTGATTAATTAATTTTTTGGCTTACCTCGCTAATATTGATTTAGTTTATAGTTGTATTTTTTGTCTTCCTAGCAGGAAAATAAAAAAATGTCTCTTGTTATAGTCACTATTTAATATAATACAGTATTTTGTAAATGTATAACCAATATTGCTTGGATCTATATTCCTAATTTAAGAGAATATACCTAGCTGTACTCTGCTGTGTGTACAATTTAAAACAAGTACTAATTTTATTGCCAATGTAAATATGTTTTATTTTCTTTGTTATTGATATTTTAATATTTCTGTAATTGAATAGAATTATGCATGGGCATATTTCCATAACTTAGAAGCCCTTTCTAGATCTTTTTTTCTCCCAGTTCTTTGACATTACTTTTCTTTTGAATCCTTTCAGTACTTAAGCAAGGCTTATAAGAAGAATGAGAACAGTGTTTTTACTAGTATCTGTAGGGATGGAAAAAAGGGTGATTGTGTTAAACTGAAGGTTAATTGATTTAGATTAGATATGAGGAAGAACTGTATACAATCAGGATGAAACACTGGAGTGGGTTACCCAGAGATGTTTGAGGTCCCCCATCCCTGAAACATTGAAGGTCAGGTTGGACCACGCTCTGAGCAGCCTGATCTGGTTGTCTCATTGCAGGGGCATTGGACTAGACAGCTTTTGAAAGTCTCTTCCATCCCAAACCATTCTATGATTCTCTGACCAGCATTTGTTTTCAAGGCCAACAAGGGTAGATTTAGCAGGAGAACACAACACGAAGGAGCCATTAGAATATTGCCAATATTTTCAATCACATGAAATGCAGAAAGAAGTAGAAGGATCACCTGAATCTGAAAATCCTGATGAATATGTATACATCATCATCATTGAAATAGTAATAGTAATAGTAATAGTAATAGTAATAGTAATAGTAATATAATAATAGTAATAGTAATAATTTTTAATTTAAACACAGTTCCATTAAGCAGTTGGAACTATAATATAGTTATAATATAAATATTATACTAATTTATAAGTTTACCATTGACATTGACAGTTTCTTACAATTTCCTTGGATTCATTGTCATGCGACTAATAGAGTAATTATAGAACTGTTCCTAGAGTGAATGCTGTTTTATCCACTGAAAAATATTGTGGTACAAAATGTGAATAAAAAATTACTTTTTCTGCAAAATTAAGCTTACATTTTAAAATTTCAGCAGAGAGCAACTGTTCTGTAAATTAGATATAGTTGGTTTTAGTGTTTAGTTCTCGTGGCAATAAAAACATGAACCTAACTGATATGATTCCTTGCTGCCACTATGTATACTTCAACTTTCCTGGCAGAAGTAGCAAAGGATATAGACATTTCATTAGGGACAAAAAGGGTTGAATGTTTCAGAACTGCTACTGATCTGAACAGTTTCTAAATCCTAAGACTCTTACAAAGATGCAAAAAACTATACCTCAAGAAAGACTGATGTAGTTTAATTTGTAATTATAATATTCTCCCATTGAACATGTGCACAGTGGAGTATTTGAACCTGTGTATAAAAAAGAATGCACACAACAATTAACTAATTAAATATGTGTTCTGGTTTTGGCTGTGGTAGAGTTAATTTTCTTTCTGGTGGCTGGTGTGGGGCTATATTTTGGATTTGTGCTGAACACAGTGTTGACAATACAGAGATGTTTTTGTTATTGCTGAGTGGGGCTTACAGAGAGCCAAGGCCTTTTCTTCTTTTCATTCTGTCACACTGGGGAGGTTGCATGGAACTTTGGGAGGAGACACAGACGGGACAGGTGACCCAAACTGACCAAAGGGATAGTCCAGACCACGTGACATCATGCTCAGTATAGAAAGTGGGAAAGGGAAAGGAAGATGGAGAGGACATTGGGAGTGATGGCATTTGTTTTCCCAAGTCACGGTTATGTGTGATGGGGCCCTGCTCTCCTGGAAATGGCTCAACACCTGTCTGCCCATAGAAAACAGTAAGTTAATTCCTTGCTTTGATTGTGTGCATAGCTTTTGCTTTCCCTATTAAAGTGTCTTTGTCTCAACCCATGAGTTTTCTCACTTTTATCCTTCTGATTCTCCCCCTGATCCTGCTGGCAGGGGACTGAGCAAATGACTCTGTGGAGTTTGGTGGTTGGCTGGGGTTAAACCATGACAATATGAAAGAAAATAATGGATAAAACTGGAATTGAATTTTCTCCTACTTAATGAAAAATTTGAGTAATGCTCTGTTGCAACAAAGGAGTTTCAGATAAAGTCCCTAAAGTTAATAGGGATTAGCAAAAGTTAATAGGGTCTAGTGGGAAGTGTCCCTGCCCAAGGCAGGGGGTTGAAACTGGATGATCTTTAAGGTCCCTTGCAACCCAAACCATTGTATGATTCTATGATGCAATACAAAATATGACTTAGTCCTCCAGACTCTCGTAATTCTGACTTGGCCGTCCTAGGATTGCAGAATGAACATAATATTGTCAACTTGTGATAGTTTCAATGTGAAAAGGAGGATGGAGACACACACTGCAGCATTTCATGAAGGAATAACCCTGCTTGTGTTTGGAGTGATTTTGATGCCTCCTATTACTGTAGTCTATTACTCCTAAAAGCTGAATAAGGCTCTTGGTTGGTCAACACTGGCCAAGTGTGTTTCCCTGGACAGTGAATGTGCAGAACTCCACTTAAGGCAGCATTTTGCAGTGATATCAGGGATCCGTTCTGGTCACAATTCCTTCCCTGCTGCAGAAGGTGTCTCTTCAGGGACGCCGGCACATACTAGCCCCAGTAAGCAGAATCATGACAGGAAATCAACTGTTTTCATGTTTGCCACAGGATGTACTCCATGCAGCATGAAGGACTTGTAGTTTTGTCTTCAATTTCCTTTTTTTATAATTTAAAAATCACTAATGAACAAGTTACTCCAGCTGAACTTCAGTTACAAAGGCTTTATTAATTCAAGAGGAGCAAACTTTCTCTTCTTATACAATAGTTGTTTGTTGTTACTCTGACATCAGTGAATGAGTGACAGTTATTATAGATCTATTTTTTTACACTGCACAGAATGATTCTGGCACTAAGAACTTGTGTTTCTGCCATTAAATAATTTCACAGAAATATTTTAAATATCAACTGAAATCCTGGAAGATGATGATACAAAAGGGATATGGTCAAACTGAGGGTTCTGCAGCTCAAAACTGAGTGTGGTTTCACCTGTTTTGTCTCAAAACCATTTTCTTCATGGCTATCTACTCCATCTGCTGCAAAACAGTAATTAAAACAGCAGCCTCAGCAAAACCTCTTTTGAGTGTGAAGACTAACTGCAATAACAGTCAGTGAAAATTGCTTTTAGAAAAGTTAAATTTTGAAATCATGGGTGGGTTATCTGTTTTATTGCAAACAAGGTTGGTTTCTCTAACAAACATCTGACTATTTTCTATTTATGTTGTCTGCACCACTGACCTTTTATTTCAATGGTGATAGCACTTGAAACTGCAATACAATCAGAAATCATTTTATGAGGTAGAAGATCTCTTAAAATGGTAACTAGAAAACAGGTGATAGTTCAGGGTTTATAGTACTTCTGAGAATCTGGTTTTAGAGGGAAATTAGATAGATAAAACACATCATTGCAGGCTATAGCATCACTGCATAGCACCAAGGGAGAAGTGTTAAAATGAACCTCTCTGCAAAAGTGAAGACAGACAAAAAAGCATTGGTACAATTTCTTACTTACTTTAAACTTTCAATGAACATTAGGACTGGCTTTAGCCCTTATTCAGAAGTTTGAGAGTAAAAGTTTTTAAACCTATCCTTGGTGTTTTTAGCATGCTGAATTTCCTCCCTAGAGCCAACATTTTTAATGGACAACCAAAGGATCTTCATTACATAAAACAGAATGCAGGAACTAGAAAAAATCCTCTTCTGTAAAATTACAGATTACTTTGAAAATATGGGGATTTCAAGAGCTTCTAATTGTCTCAGAAAATGAAAAAAAAAAAAAAAAGCAGGAAGTTTGCCTTTCTCGGTTCACTGTACAACCAAAGATCTACGTTGCTTTATTCAGATGAAGGTATACAAGAACTGATACCTTCAATATATATTTGAAAGAATTTCTCTGAGTCTTCCTAATTAAGCAAACAAATACTTTCAGTGAGATGTTAACAAAAGTTGAAGTAGAAAACTTCTTCTGTCCAGTAAATGAGAAATATAGTTAAATATAACTTTTGTTGCCCTCAGAAAACTGAAAACTCAGCTGGTGGTGAGTTGTAAAAACAATAAATTATGTTTTGAGGAATTATGTTCTTTCTCAATCCCTATTTTTTGGCTCTAGAGCATGATTTACTTCTGGTTTCTGAACTAATCTTTTGAAGGTGTATTTTAAGTTTCCTTTGTAGATCAGGATGCAAAAAAAAAGAGGGATGGAAATAATTTATGGCAACAAATTCTCCAGCCAAAACTGTGTGCCCTATGGTCATTGAAGGAGTCATCTGGGGGTTGCAACAGTCTTCAATTTCATGTGTTAGGAGAGACCTTTAGAGCCAGGCTGCCAAATGACTCTCAGGGTTGATGGACCCATCAGTTCTCATTGTTCCAGTGATCACAGTTTCCCTGTCAAGAAAAGGTGCAGTCCCTATAGTTCCCGCTGCTAAATTTGCAGGATTGTCTGAGAGGAAGGAAGGATTGGTGAAGGATAATGACTTTGTGAATCTCTTTCTGTTATTTATTTGTCTCATCTCAGTTACTGGAAGACCTTGTGATCTGCTGATAAATGGCAAAATTAAATGTTAATGGCCGGAATGGGAAATTAATATAGCTATACTATATATATCTTTTGCATTCAAAATACTATGTGACTTTAATTATTAAAAGAAATACAGGTATAATTTTACCTAGTTTTTTTTTTCCCTATACAGTTTTCCTCTAAAATCTTTATTCTTTCTAGCTTCAAATAGATGGTAGTCTTCTGAAAGACATTTTTCATTCATTTATAGGAACATGTACATACTGGCCTTGTTTTTCTGTAAGATAAATGTGTGTCTGTCAAAATATTTTATCTCTATGTCTCATCAGTAAACTATTTAATGAGGCTCCAGGAGTACAGTGTAGTTATCATATAGCACTGGGAAATATTATACTGACTCTAGGAGGAACAGCCAGAGAAGATTTTTAATGTGCCATTAAGTAGTAAACTCACAGTTGCATGATAGTGTCTAAGTAACTGGTGAGTACAATCATTGAAAAGTATATCCAGAATAAAAAAAAAAGAAAAGGAACAGCATATAAAAATAAAGAAAGTCAGGGGCTTACATTTTCTATTTTCATTTTATTCATATTAAAATTCTTTAGATAAAGGGATAAATATACTGTTTAATCAAAGGTAAAAACTGTTAGAAAGTGTTTGAAGGAGAGAAGAAGAATTTTGTGGGTATATCAGTTTCTAATGCTAACTGAGGTGTTATGGTAGAACTAATCAGTTCATACCATCAAAAGCACATTATGCATTAAAGAGAACAAAGTCAAAAGCAGAGCTTTTTGCATAGAATGTGATAATACTAATGCTTGATTTCTGTTTGTAATTACCTTTGGAGTTTTCTAGGAGAATAAACGACAACGAATCACCAAGTGATGTTTTTCATTCATAGGAAAAAAAAAAAGAGGAGGGGGGTGTCTACAGAAACATCATTGCATAAGTCTAAAATTGCTTAACTGGAAATAGCTTTTTTTTCCCCCATCTTGGAAAATGTGTGGCTTTTCTGGGTTTAGATAACTGTTCAGAGATTGCTGTAACATCATACAGTAATAAAATATTGTTATCAAAAAGTATTAGGAAAGGGGGTCTTGTAACTATAAAGTAAGTGAAGAGATAGCCTAAGCTTTTCCCAGTCCTTGAGACTCCATTTCGAAACATCTGGAGAAGGACATTATCCTTATGAGATCAAAATGTGTAAGAGACATAACATTACAAACTTTTCACACTTAAAATCTCTGGTTCTGGAGGCAGCACTTGATAGAACTTTTTTTTTTTCATGGGAACACATTGTTATATGCTGTGCACAGCTTTAGATGAGATATTAGAGTTGGGGAAGGAACACAGAAAATGCTTTGACCTGCTGTAAAACATATATGTATGTTTGATTACAAAGAGCAGATGATGTCATCAGTCAGCAAAGTATTTTTAAGAAATATGAATAATTGGAACCAAGGGAGAACCACCAGCTGAATCTTGGACTGTTCCCATGTAATTAAACATTAGCACATACAAAAGTGCCATTGTTGGACACGTAACAGCACACACACAGACACTGTCTGGTGAGAAGGCATAAACTATTTATTAAAACATCTGACTCCATATTTATAGTATTTCTACACAGACCAGGGATTAGAGGAGAAGGTTTTCCTATCCCATTGGTCAAGACAACTGCCTATCAGTTGTCCCTTACTCCAAGAGAAGAAATGTAAAACAACCTCGTCTAACACAAACATTGCTTCTATTTATAATACCCATGTGTGAGAAAGAAACTGAGAACTATGAAAACATTAGAACTGTGAAACACATCAGAAGGCTGAAGAAATCAGGGTGACACAAAAGTTCTTGACTGAATGATAGAGAAGTCAGAACTATACAAAATTAGTCAGAAAACTGTTGAGCCAAGTAGTGAGGAGTTTCAGACTTAAGAATATATTTTTGAGGAGAATATATTCATTTTTCAATTACACTGTAGACTGAGATATTTGCTTAAATGATCTGTTTATTTCTCAAGTCTTTTTTTTGCCTGTTTTAAAAATTTCATATATTTTTGCTGTAGTAAGGACTATAGTAGTTCCCAGTGCCACAAGAAGGATTTCTGTTACTATAAAGGATATTTTCACATATTTTATTAAACATTAAATCCCTATATTTCTGTTCTACAATTTTATGCAACTATTTATTGTTATTGTCTTCATTTGAAGAAATTTAAGTATATATGATGTATTACTCCTTTAGTTCATTTCAGGGACACAATTTTTTTGTATTATATTCAAAAGTGTCTGTCAATGATTTTTTTTTTTGGTTTTGCCACTCTGTGTTCTAGTTTTGCACAGTTTAAATTTGGTTAGATCACATTTTTCCTTCCAACACCAAGATTGCTTTTGTTTCATGGTGATGTTTGTGTCCATAGGAACTAATTTTTTTATAATTTGGTCTTGCTTTCTTCCAGTATATGCTTTAAAAATGAGTAATAAGTATATCTATATATTTAAAAAAAACCACAGAAAATAATTATTATTTAAAAATTTTAAGCCAAATTTTGAACACTTACTTTCTTCTCCTTTCTGAGTTCCTTTATATGAAATGAGAAAAAGTAATGCCTTGCTGCAAATAATGATGTATTTTTTTCCTTTATTTTTATATAAAAGGGTAAAACATCCTCTTTGATTCTTGATAGCTTTTGGAATATGAATCATGACATCATTTTTTCAATGAAAAATGAACAAAATCTCTTCTCCCAGGAAGCAAGAGATAGTACAAGAGGAAATGATCTCAAATTGAACCGGGGAATGTTTAGGTTGGATATTTGGTAAAATATCTTCACTGAAAAGGTTGTCAGACCTTGGAATAGGCTAACCTGGAACATGGTGGAATCACCATATCTGTAAGTGTTCAAAAGACGTGTGAATGTGGCTATTAGGGATATGGTTTAGTGATGAACACGATGGTGCTGGGTTAATGTTTGGACTTGATGATCTTAGACGTCTTTTCCAGCCTTGATCTGTGATTCTACATGGTGCATTTCATCACCAGAAAGTGCAGAAATAGCAATATGTGGGCAGCTGGAATGCCAGAGTGTCTGGAGGGACCCCTTATAGGGCAAAAGTTACTAAAGCCTTGAAAGCTGTAGGGCAGCCTGTGAACAGCTGGACAGGATCATGACAGATGGCACTGACTGGTTTCAGGGGAGGAATAGAAGGAAATCCAAAATTAGTAGAATTGTATCTTCAGATTGAAACCAGGACATGGATTACATCACATTATTGCATATGAAGAGTAGCTACTCTTGAGAAGGGAGGAAAGTTGGGATAACTTCTGTTTATAGTGATGTGTCTGGTGTGGTTGTGTTTCTTGGTTAAATGGAACTAAGATAGCCGCAGACAGTGAGACAAAAGGAGTGTGTGATGAAATGAAGACATTATTCATCTGAGCCAATATTTTTGCTAGCAGGATTTCAATCAAGTGTGATTATACAAGAAAAATAAATAGAAGAGATAGGGTTGAAATTATCATTTGTGTTCTGTGTAATGCAGTAGAGATTACAGCCCCATTGTGCCAGATCTCAAAAATTAATAAACATATCATCTGTCACAAAGAGATTATAACATAAGCAGAAAAGACAGGCCTAATGTGAAAGAAATGTGAAAAGATAGAGATATATGCAAGTGACAAAGTGATCTGAATAGAACTGTGGAAGTTCTGTGTAATTTACTGCCACATTTTGAATCCTAAACCAGCTTGTTACTCTGAAGTCTTAAGCACTTCTCTAAATTACATCTCAGAACAAGAGTTCAAGTAAAACTGTATAGTAGGATGTGCACTTAAATATTTCCTTATTTAATTACAATTGTTTATTTTCAGTTTGGAGTTTGAGGTATGGAAAAAATAAATTTTAGCCAGCTATGTCAAGATAGATTTTCTGTGATGGGACCGCATGTTATATTTGCATGCTCTTAGCATATCCAAAGGTGCTTCTGCAACTTTCTTCCTTCCATAATGCACTGATAAAATACATCTCTCTTCCAAATCAGGGCATCATAGAAGCACTGACATTACTAAATACTTTCCAAATAGATGTGGAGATTTATCTTTTTGACTGGGAGTGTGGCTAGCTTATCTATTTTAAAAAACCCCTCTGCTTTGTAGCTGCTTGTTAGCAACGACCACTTTCCCATCCATTTGAAGTTACTTGCTTTGAACAGCTGAGATTAGACCATGTTAGTAGTTATCTTTCCTGAAATACACACCAGATTCCCTTTCCACTTCTTCAAATTATTTTTAAAAAAAGTCTTCCTGTCATTACTCCTTCCCCTTTTCCACCAAACCTACTCTGACTACAAGCAGATGCATGCAGATGTCCATTCACCCTGCTGCTGTTATGAGTTGTCCATAAATATCACTGTCAGTGTCGAAAAATGTTTAAGCATCTGTTTCCTCAGCATCATTTATTTGCCTGGAAACAGAAGTGACCTATTTTGTTTCCAAATCAGAAATAACTTGTATTTTGTCAGCTTAACCTATCACCTATAGGAAAAAAATGTCTATTCCTAATTGCCTTTGAAGACATCTTTATTATTTGATGTTCTTCAGGTGTAATTGAAGCTCTTGAGGTTAAAGAAGACATTGCTACTTGGTCAATTACTGCTCCAAACTGGTTCACCAAGTTGCTCATTTGTGTCTGCTCTTTTTAAGCATTAATTTTTAGAAACAGTCTATTGTCTTCAAGACATCTGCATGAATAACCAGATCACATTCATCATAGACTGATCATGCACATTTTGGTAGAGAGAATCTTGGAGGTATCAAAAGAATTCAGATAGACAGCAGGTTTTGAAAGTTTCCTATTAAGAAACATTATGGTTTGCTGCAGTTTGCCGGTTTCCAGAGGTAGGCACAGTTGATAAATTCACTTGTCCTTAAATGGGATTTAGAGATTGAAGGACTGACTCTGTAGAATGAAGGCTTCTTTTTATTATTTTCTACCCTTCAAAACACATGAAGGCAGAAGAAAACAGTGTCTGAGGGAAGGATTCAGAAAGGAGCAGAGTCATTGGAGAAAGTCTAACATTCCAATTATAGGAACAGCCTAGAGGTTAGATTAAATGCCATGACTCTTGGGCATTTGGATTTTCCATGCTTTTTTGCAGGAGGACATTGGGGCAATGAAATGAGGTCTGAAACTTGCAGCAGTGATCAGGAGCCAGGAGTCTGCCCTTTTGCAGAGTGTGGATGGATGGATGGATGGATGGATGGATGGATGGATGGATGGATGGGTGGATGGACACACTGCATGCTCAGGTCTTGGGCTGAACAATCTGCATATCAGATTTATAAGGTGGAGAGGATAAAGGCCTCTCCTAGTTATAAATATCTACAAAATGTTTCTGAGGAAGATGTGTGAGCATTTTCATTGTGGAGGAGAAGGGAGAACTGAAATCCTTAATATATGTCAGAGAGAAGACAAAATTTTCTGGCTTTATGTGCTATAGTAAGGAAGAAAGAGACACTTAAAATTGCTTCACATTGAGACATCCTAAAGCAACACTGGAGTTATAGACTACAGATATTTTTCTATAGCAGCCTTTCAAGATGGTACAGCAGAGAAGCAATGGGTACAGCTTGCACTGAGACAGGAGGAGTCATCCAGATTAAGTATGATTTTTGAATCCTGAAGGTTTTGTCACCTGGGATTTTGTTCACAGTCTCAATCTATTAGAAAACACTTTGCATTTGGTAGTGGTACACTAAAGCAGAGATGTCTATATGAACACCTTGATAATTAACATTTTCCCTTCAGGAGGAGCATTAGCCTTGAATTAGTTTCTGTGGGCTAGTTGTGGCCTGGAATACCAACACAACTGAGTTGTTTGGAAGACTGCCCTCTGGATTATAGTCAGGGATTCTAACAAGCATGTGTTGAAATGCTGAAGATATTTAAACCTTCAGTGTGGTGTTGGTTTAGAAGGATGTGTCTGATGAGCAATGCTTAATTTTCCCAGTTTTTTCCAAGTGGTGTAATCATTTTGTTCCTTCTATAGGGTTTCCCATAGAAATTGAGGAGTAAATACTGAATGTGGTCTAAGCAACAGCTACTTCAAATGTTTAACACAAATTTCTCTGTACTATTAAAGTGAGCAAAAGTTCAATTAGAAAATGAAAACACATCTCTTTACTGAATATCTTTTACAAATTATTCTTTATTTTCACTAATTCTGTGAACTTCCAGTATTTGTTCCTCTAAATCAGCCAAACTTGTCTCCTTTCTAAATAAACAATTAAAATACTTACAAAGAACATGAACTCTCTGTTTAAATTTGTTCAAATTTTTACTGGAATTATGATAACCTATATCATGTATGTAATAATATCTTTCAGCTAAATGGAACAGCACTTTAGATGTAGAATTATATCTAACATATGAGGAAACTGAAATACTCTAAGTATTCTCTACCATAGGACAAAAAAAGAGTACATTCTAATATTAAAAAATGCTTTATATCACACACAGCAGGTAAGACTTTTTACCAGTGCTCTGAAAACAAGGATGTCATTGTGAAGCAAGCTGGCAGAGCAGGCTGGATTTGACCCAAGACAAAGGACTTAATAAGTGCTGTCAGCCATAGCATTGGTGATAGTCCAATCCATTTTTGAAAGACTGCAGTCCATGAAAATATAACTTTGTCAGACTACACAGTTGACTGATGTGGCTGAAGTTTTTTTTAATGATTCTGTGTGCAAATAGTAGATAAATTTTCTGCTGGGGGAATAAGGAAAGAAAAACGTTTTCCAAACAGTTTTAAAAAAAATTATCAGATTTCACACATCAACATATCAGTCAAACAGGCAGACACAGTTACATAAAATTTCCAAATTTTGACCAGATGTACCTAACAGAATTAATATTGCAGAATGCTTGAGATATGGACTGTCTCGTTTCAGATACATGTCCAGTTAATATTTAAAACTTGTATATTTGTCTCTTTGGAGTGTGTCTAAGCATCAATGGTAGTTTTACAAATGCAACATTTCTAGCATGTTCCAAAATATGTTTTCTGTGTTCATATTTGTGAAGCTTTTTATATTTTAACATTATTAAAAACCTACCATGGAAAAACATTTTATTAACAGTCATTTATTTTAGAAATTTTTTTCAGGAAGGACTCAGTTCCATTGTGTACATAAGATCCTGAATCAAATTATATACTAAGACCTTTTTGATGCAAGATTGGGACCTGAATGTGTCCCTAAATAGGGAACATGTGAGTTAAGAGTTTTAATTCCACTTTTTAAACACACACCTTTTTACATCTATCCTGATTTGCATTTTTCCTGCTGGTGTATGAAAGGAGATCAGTGGATTTTTATGAAGATTAAAAATGACTTTGCAACTTTGGCTGCTGTCTCTCAGCCAAAGTTGTGTCATCTGCTGAAAGCAGCACTCTGTCACAACCTTCCATTTCCCTGGGTCTTTTCTTACTTTTCCAGAATTTGAACTCAATCTGACATTTCCTTAAAGGCAGCTTCTCTCTTTCAGACTTCTTTCCAAAATAAGGAAGCTAAGTGGCGTTAGACCCAAACTAAGTAAATACTTGGATCCATATTTTTTGTTTTCTTTGTATAGGTATTGGTTGGTCTTGGTCAAAATTGCTTACAAACAAATAGGTTTAGAGCTAAAAAATAAATGCATGCATTTGAGTATTATGTAACTTTTAATACTCAGGGTTTAGTACTGACTAAATGTTTCCTGTCTATTTAAGGTTTGAAATTCATATAAAGAAAGTATGTTCAGAGAAATAGAATGTGGTACTTTGAGGGCTTCTGGGGCTCAGGTTTGGAGTTTTTGCTATGTAAATATACATAGTAAATTCACCAATATCCTGTTTCTTTGAGATAGATATAGATAGATCTATCTATCTGTATATCTGTTCTGACTACATTTTCACTGAAAAATGTTTCACTGGGTTTAAACAGTGGCTGGAAATACAGTCAGTTCTGATTTTTTCCAGACTATGTGAAGCTGCACATTAATTTCTTGGCATTATTTCTTGGCTTGCAAATCAGTATTCTTCTATCTGTCTGGGTGTATTTTTTCTCCTGTGTTACTGATGCTACCTATTCAGACCAATAAACCCCCGCAGTCCTGGTACACAGGGTTTTGCACTCAGAATCTAGTTGCCTTCCCTGATCAACCACTGAGAAATACAATCCTTATTCTTGAGCTGCAGGGCAAATAATTTCTGAACTTGTACAGAAAACTAGAAGCAAGAATTGCAATAGAATTTTTTTCTTCTCCTCTTTGTAGTTCTGTTTTAAATTTTTTCAGGCAATTGGGATTCCACAACAAGGAAATTTTAATTAGTCTCTATGCCTTTTCAGAAGATGTCTACTTTCAAATGTTCCAACGTCACTCTGGAAATACAGAAAAAGAAGGTACAAATCATCAAATGTACTCAGATAGAGGAAGAGTAAAAAACTGTTTATATTTGACATCTGTTGTAAAATATACGCAGTAAAGATATGCCAGGGCTCTCATCTTATGGCAGGGACAAAGGGCAGAGAACCACTGCTGCTGAAGAAACTATGAACAATCACAGGTGTCCAAGCAGCATCCATGGGATGCTGGAGTGGTACCTGATGTGTATAAGGACGGCAGAAACTGCCAAGACTAGTTGGCAATCTTCTTTCATTACAACGTGCTTTCTTTACTTGGTTTGGATAAGTGGCAATATGTCCTATAGGTAATTTTTGGTGGAAAAAATCTACAGGATTCAACAATAGAAGATACATGAATCCTTTCCTCTCCAATGGGAGAGAGAGGGTAGTGAGACAGTGAAAAAGAAGAACTTGATAATATGTATTGCTTGGCAAAAACTTTTTAAAGAATTTGGCAACCAGCCTTTCTTATTTACTACCTACTCTAAGTTAGGCAGATTACAGTGAAAATTTCCTAAAAATCAACTGGCAGAAAGGTGAACAACTCACACTGGGAAAAAACCCCATAATATGAGGTCCTATCTAACATTTTTTCTTTAAAAACTCTTTTCCTCTTGATTGCTTTCCCATTTTAAAGGTCTATTTGCCAGGGAGACACTGCAATTTGGTCTCTCTGACCTTTGGCAGATGCAAAGCTGGAGTCCTGCCTGTGTTGTTTGTCTTAGGCGTGTCCATTACTTCCTGAAAACTTGTCAAGTTAAGAAACGGAAAGAAAAATTTGGTAATAGCCAGGCAAGGCAAATTATAGCATACTGGTTTAGCTAGGAACAAAAGAGGAGGCACCTTCTCAAGCAATCCATATTCTGTTGCAACTTTGTCAAATTGTAATCAAAGTTCTCTTATGTCCTGTAGCTTTACTTGTGTAACCTTTTTCTTGACTTCTGAATTACTGCTGAGCACAGATGTTTGCTGGGGAAGATGATAATTTAACAGGAAAGTTTTACAGATATGAATGCTTAGCAGAAGGTTCTCTAGAAATTAAAGCAAGTTTTGATATTGAAGAACAAAAGATGTCTGAAATTAAAGATTGCTGAGTTGGTTGTTACTGGACAAAGGCTCAGATGAATTGGAAGGAGACTTTTATGGCTAAGAGCAAAGGATAAGTTGACTACAAACAAAAAAAATGTTTTTACCAAATAAGAAGAATTTTCCACTGCAAGAAAACAGAAAAACAGCTTTAAGCTTAAACCATAACATACCAACTCGTGGTTGGACAGTAGTGATCATAATATGGTAATGATAATAGTTATGATAGGCTGAAAGTAATTGTAAAGTTATTGTGTACGAGGCTGATTGGTTGTTATGTATTAAGATGCTCAGTAAAGAAAGGATATAATGCATTGTACCCAGAACTAAGGCAGCTTCAGGCTTTCCTGTAAGATGTAGCTGGCAGCTTTTAGACTTGGCTCTGTCATCCACAAGCCAGGACTGCTGGACATCATCTGTGCAATAAATAGCGTTTTGAAGAGCTGCCTCTTGTCCCCACACCTCTCTTTCTGGCTCTTACAGATGTTTATTGAAATCCTGTTTCTGGTAAAGATTACTACAAAATTACTGTTAATCCACACAAATTTTGGTTTCTGTCTTTAATTAATGTAGATCAGATATTTTCTAGTGCATAACATTTGCTAAAGTCAGAAGAAAGGCAAGATAATCTAGTGGTGGTAGGGCCTGAGATGTTGCAGGCATGTCTCAAAATATCTGTCTGAAGTTGCCCAGGGCTGATGACACTGGCTCAGGTGTGGAAATTTTTTCCTGCATCCTAGTGTTTCAGTAAGGAAAAGGAGGGGAAGGATTTCCTCTGAGATATTTTTTTTTTCTGTTAGTTTATACATGACTGTTGGAATAAGCAAAAAGTAGTTTATTTGCAATCGAACATATCTGTTTGACAGCACAAGTGTAGGACCTGTGGAGGGGATATGTTATGCACAAAAAAAAGAAGGAGTTATAAGAAGGATAAGGCTGATGATACATGGGATCTGGGCTGAGTTTTGGCTGATCAAATCCAGTTGTTGATGCTGTACATGGCTGGTTTTTTGTGCCATGGGGAGCCTGAAGTGGGTGCCTGGGTTGCTCAAGACAAGTCAGCCTTGGAGCTTGTTGTCCCACATTGTCCTAAGGCAATCCAAGGGAGGCGGATACGACCCTCTGCAGATGAGGGACAGAGACCAAGAGTCATGAGTGCAGCTCAGGGCTCTGGCTGCACTGCTGGCATCACAGAGCATGAGCCAACACAGAGCAACAGCTGCAAGAGCTCAGTCATAGGAGGAATGAGTGTCCTGAACCCTTTCAGCACCACTGAGAAATCTCTCTTTGGAAGCACAGCAGGAACAAAAATCCTGCCCAGGTGAGGCCTCCTCCCACCACCAGGATACATCATCACCAGCCCAGCAGTGTCTATAGTCTATAGCAGGAGGTCTATGAGCTGGAAACACTGTTAAAACCACACTCACTGCTTTAATCTACTCCATCCTTGCCTATTTATTTCATTTATGTTTTGTTTGTCTTGTTTGGGGCAGTAAAACATGAAGAATATATTATTCCTATATTTATTTTGTGACCACCATGTTGTAAACATGGCCAGAATTTAAGATTAAGATTTTTTCCTATACTTTCAATATAGTTTTCTTCACAGCACCTGTGTTAAAACTGAGAGGAATATAGTTTCACTATTATAAGCACTCAGTAGTGCCTCCATGTTTATACTGCAGATACCTGTGAATATTCCAGCAAACAGAATGAAAACCATATTTGAAGTTTCACTGAGTTGCCATAATTCAGATGTTTTAAACTTCATAAACTTCACCCCATTTAACTAATATATTTTGCTTTATTGTCTTAAGCCCCTTAAATAGTGAAGCATGATTTGAACAAATGTGCTGATAATATTTCCACTGCTGGTTGAACAGATAAAAGGAATGATTTTTTTTTTTTAAATTACAATAAGAGTGAAATAATAATTATTTTTTAAAATGAAGCTTTGCTCAGTCTCTCAAATAAAACACTACAATTCAGTCTCTAAATGTAAAATAATCTTGCTTAGTCTTTGGAATGGTTAAACTGAAAAACTATTTTGGTTGACAGAAATAACACAGTGTTTTAATATTCCTTGGCAAACATTAATTAATCCCCCAGACATGCAATTACTGCCTTATTTTTTTCCCCAAAGGAATTACTGAGCAGTGTTTCAGAAATATTTATGGGTTGACACTGGTCTTAAACAGAATGAGTTACCAAAGCAAACAGCTGATATCTTCAGAATCTTGGTCTGTGGTGCTGATAGTAGGGATAGTAATAATGAAATGTTTTTGTTGCTAAAGTTTCAAATTGTGATTTTGATGCAAAAAAACCAACAAAATATGTGACCATCTTGTTAGTTTAAATGTTTCAAAATCTGACTCTTAGACAGTGCTCTGCATATGTAGGTGTTTGCCTCATAGAGAAAAATTTAACATTGGAAATTCCTCAGTCAGTTTCTCAAGGAAATATGTGTGAAGTCAGTGATAGAACAGGAATTATGATTTAATTTGAAATGGGGAGACTGAAGAAGACATGCTTATTGATTCTTTGGGTGAAATTGGCTTGGCTTCCTTTCTGGACTTCTGTTGACCTCCAGAATTGGGAGATCAGCAAGAAAAAGTCTGGAGCTTCTAAATTACATGAAGAAATGTCACTGATATGAGAAATAAGGAGGGTAAAGATCATGAGTAAAAAGCAGTGAAGGAGTCAAATGCGATGGGGTTTGCACAAATAAATTACTTCTTATTATCTTGACAAATAATTAGATTTGTAAAAGGAGGTGATTTCTCATATATTCCTTTCATTTTGAGAAGGTCCCAAATGTGCTTGTATAGATACACTATTTATCATACAAAATATAAGAGGTATATAGTATTCTAATTATTGATTATTTTTTTTTTTTACAGCAGGTATTTGTTTTTCCAAGGCAGAGCTGCCACCAGTCTTATTGGGTTGTTACTGTATCCTCCTCTGAGGCAGACTGGCAATGAATACAATGATCTGAAGTAGCAAAATCACTAAAATCAAGGATATTTTGGCTGTTTCCTCTGGAAATCACCCATGTTTTTCTGTGTGCATCTATGCAAGTGTGTACACAAGGTTAATGAATATTATTCCCAATATACAAATCGCTATCCTGATAGTTAAAGGTAGATGATAAACTAGATAATGTCACTGGGAAAACTCAGTGTTTTAAACAGATTGAGGGGTTCCCTAAATGCCCTCTTCCATGGACCAATTTGTATCTACCTCTCTCCAGATAAAAAAATGAAAATTTTTTTACAAAACAATTTAATACAAAATTCTCTTGATATATCACAATTATTGAAACATCTATGTCAAATAACGTCATGAAAATCCATTGGGAATATTCATAGTATTAATCCGATCTACAGTTTCCCATTTTTCTCTTGAGCAGTTTAAAATACATGTAAAGTGATACATAAAAAACAAAAATAAAACTCCCAAGCTCATAAAAATTTACATCTGTAACCAGGAAGTTGAAGACATTTTAATTTTCTGCCTAAATACTATACTTCGATTAAAATAAATGTTCTTACCTTGGGTTTTTAAGGAACATATTATAACAGCTGTTTTACAGAAGTTTGTTTAAAATGTTGTCTTTCTAGAGTTATATCTCTTTCAACAGCAAGTTTCAAGCAATGAGAAAACAATGGTTATACATGAAAATATAAGAACTTTAAAACAATCACTCACTGAAGAGATATGCACTCCAAAAAATAATTCGATTTTCTGGACATTTTTTTCAGAACTGAGCATTCTTTTGATGTTGCTTATGAAGATATAATTTTATTAACCTCACCAATTATGTCATTTTTCACTGGCATGGCTTTCTAGAGAACCCTTCCAGGGCCTGCTAAGCTGCCTTTGAGATCTCTTGAAAGGAAGTGATACAGGTAACTTTTGTCTCAAACTCTGCCTCCAGGACACCCCTGAATTACGCAGTAGATGGAGACGATGTGAACAAGTGTCTTCAGGAAGGAAAGAGAAGCGAATTAACAGATCTCTGGACTGGATTAGCTATTGTAAAATGGAACAGATTCCTATTCCAGCAATTTATTTAATTTCTATTGTTTTTGAGAAGGTTATATAAGAGGGAGACTTAACAATAATATTACCAAGAGCTCTGTCTGGAAAAGCAATGGCAAGGTTGCCAGCATCATCTGGAAGTGAGGAATATTGAATTTGTTGTCTTTTCTGAATCAATGTGGAATCTTATGAGTAAAATAAGACTGTCTGTTTTTTGAAGTTGCTGAAGATAAACTTGACCTGTGCTCTCAAAGTCAATGCCTATAAATCCATACCCATTAAGGTTTTTTCAAAGCTAAAAATGTGGTTTAAATCTTCTAAAAGATAACATACTAAATTCTTATGCACATGACATAATTACTTGACATAAGCCTGTGTGCAATGTGTATGTCCTTAAAGATCCAAAACAATGCATAATTTGTTCTAGGTGTTTATTTTCTAGGAAAACAAAGAGCCCATATCTTAGTTCACTGATTTTTGGTACACTTTTTATATAAGAAAAAAGTCTGAATTATTGTCTAGATTTTTTTCATCTGTGAAGCATTCTAAATTCCAGAATTTTCTATGGCTATAAAGTCTTATTTTCAGTACCTCTGCATGCAGTGGGATGTTAGGAGAGAGAGACAGATTTTATTTTTATTTTTTATTTTTATTTTCTTTTTATAACTGAAAGGACTAGTTGCTGAAGGAGTGTTTCAAAGAGGACCTTGATTAGAGGACAGTTTTATCAGTTATTTTATGTTGTATTAACATAAACCAATCTTTTTAAGGAACCTTGCTCTTTCTGATGTGAGTTGGGGTTTTTGAATGTACAGAGAACAGACCTTCAGAAAGCAAGGAGATCTCTTGTTCCTATCACCAGATATGTCTTTCAGAAAGTCAAGGTTCAGGTGTGATAAAAAGAAAAAAGGTATGTTAAGTATAAAGATGGGTTATAAAATGCCATTGTTGCAGAAGATATCAATAAATGTGTAAACAGTATTTTGTGTCCTCAGTGTATATGTTTAATGTCTATGTTTCTATATATTAACAGGATGGATGAAGTTTTACAGGATTCAGCTCACAGTTAATTTTTTGACAGGACCATTAACACAGTCTGGTATTAGGGACTTGGATTTTATTCCTGGATCTGTGTCGCTATGAGCATTTGCTCACGTTTTTCCTGCTATTATGTCTCTGTTCCATTCTTCTTTCTCTCCTTTATAGTCTGTAAGTCTTTTGGTGCAGAAACTGTATTTCTTTGTGTGTGCTCAGTACCCATATTCAGATCTTTGTCTGGACCCTTAAATGCACATGTAACATGAAAATAGAAGCCTAATTACCTGATAACCTCAGTGAACCATCGCGTGATCTGTGAAACATCTGAAAGTAAAAGTCATTATGCAAATTACAATTATCACAGTTAATGGAAGAGATGTTCTCTTCACACCAGCACATTTGGTTTCATTGACAATAGTTCCAATAACACTGCATACAATTTAGAAAAAGTACTTCTGAATTGTCTTTGGATAGTACCAGAACATATTCCCTTGTGATGGTGTCAGTGTCATAGATTTGTACAGATAGTAGTTCAAATGTCTGAAAAAAGAACCTACTGCTAGAAAGCTTTTGATAGGCAATTGCCCAAAAACAAATGACATATTTCAAATTCTATATTTTCTATTATGGTCAGTATAATGCAATGAATATATTTAATGGATAAGGTATATAAGGTATAAAACCCCACAAACTGAAGCAATTCAGTTGTGCAAGTACAATTCTTTCATTTTAGATTGCCTATATGACTTTGAATTCGATAGCTGTAACTCATCTTTTCACCAAGCTATTTTAGCTTTTCCATTCAGTGATGATTTCTCCAACTGAAATCAGAATTTTTCTCACTTCTGCAGAGAAACAAGGGTAAAACCCCATGCCTGATCCTCCCCTCCCCTCCTCAGATGCCCCTTTCATGGATTCTCTATTAAAACATCTTTAAATACAGAAGAACTGGCTTCTTGCTGCCTTACCTTACTAGGACAATACAAATAAGAGCCTTCATCCATAATCACTGCATTTTGGGCAGTACAAAGAGGGGTTCTTCAAGCCTCCCTATTGAATTTAACCTTTGCCATGTTGTCTATTTTTCAGCCAGAAAAACCCCAGATGTTTAGATTTCATGGGAGGAAATACATGTGTCTCATCTATTAATGAACGACAGAAGTCTTCACTACCCCACTTGCTTTTTTAATAAATTCATATTCTAGTGCTTGTGGATAGCTTGAAGCCAGAGATACAGGTCTAGGTATGCCATCTTCATGCCAGGTGGGGTTTTTTGTACTTCATATCCTGTCCCAGTTCATATGTATCACTTATTTTCAGAGTATAATTGGACTGAATTGAATTTATTTAAAGTCAGGTTAAACCATCAGAGAGATTTATTGGAGATTTAATTTTACCAAACCAAATGCTTGGCTCAGTGATTTAACTTTAGAGTAATCTCTCCTTTCTAGGGGGGATTATAATTAATGACTTTATAATAGCTAGATCTTAGAATTCACAGATGGAGCTCCCATTGCTATTCAAGAAGACTTACAAAATCAAGATGATATTAATGATCAAGTAAAAGGAACTTTAGGCTAATCTTTCAAGTCATTCATGAAAACGGTTTTCATGGTCAAATCCTTCCAATTTAAAATTTAATAGCAAAATGCTCACAACACCATTAGTCTTAAGTAACAAAAAAGGCATGTTTGCTAAGATAGACTTGCATGTGTGTAAAGGGAAGTTGTTACATTTAAGGTATTTCTGTAACCTGTAATATACATTCCATTTCACCAGTGAAATTCATATGTGCATTTAATGGTGAATATTAAATAAGATTGAACATAGCCACATTTGGAGAAAGCTGATGGCTTGACTTTAGCTCTAAAAATAAGTATGCATTATTTTTGTAAATATTTAGCTTTGTAGTGAGATGCAAGGGCATGTAAATGTACGTATTTCTAGATATGAGGGATTGATTAGAATTAAATGCATGTGATGTATTTTCTTTACTACTGATTTAATATTAAGGGCTACCAGGAATATCTTGGCATAAGCTCCATTGGTGATCATTTCCTCAGCATGAAACAGTGATTGTCCAGTCGTAATTCACTGCAAAATAGCTCATTATGTTGATGCAAACCCATTATATAAAAAACCAAGTTACTGTAGCTCTTATCCATATCTTTTTCTTCTTAATACTGTAGGAACTACATTAAAAATTATTAATCAAATCTAATGTTTGATTTCTCTGATAACATGCCGTTTAAGCCATTTTGCATTAAAAATACTAATAAAGGGCAAATATGTGTAAATATGAGTCAGAGGTGAGAGTTGTTTGCATTTTTCCTGTTATGTGTGCAGCATATTAAGTGAGTAAAACTGGTTAATGTTCACATTAAAAGAATTCCAAATTATTATGAGGGAAGTTATTCCAAATTAGTTCCCTTTGAAATCTAATTAAGGCACATACAGATGAATAAAGTGGCAGCACTGGAGGGAAAAAAACCCACAAACATTTTGTGACTTCTTTAAAGGAAATTAATTTAAAAATTTAAAAGAAAGCAGAAAGAAAGTTATATGTAACAGGGAACAAGTCTTAAAGCTAAGATAAATAAATCGCTTCAGTACAGTGTCCTTTAGTGTCTTGACCACTACAGGGAAATCAATCTAAGATAAACAACTAAGCACAATTAAAAAAATGTGTATTTTTTAAAACAGAATATGGCGGCTTGTAAGGAATTTAGGTAAAATTTGGGGCAAAGTACTTTGGATAAAAGAAAAAAATCTTTTTTCGAAGTCAAGAGTTAAGAGTTTATTTAAATTAGTGCTACCAGCAATTTAATTAGAATGCACTTCCATATTTAAAAGAAAAGCAATGAAAAGTCAATTCAGAGGGACCTAGATGGGCTTGCTTTTCCCAGTTAGGTCACCCCAAAGTCTTCTCTTTTCTAGGCTGAACAATCCCAGTTCTCAGCCTGTCTTTGTTGGAGAGTTGCTCCAACCTCTAATCATTTTGGCTTTCTCTGGACTCACTCCAACAGGTTAGTGTCTTTCTTGGGCAGAGCTGGATGCAATAACCCTTCATTATCTTAACCTCATCCACTGTATCTTGGTTTCTTGTGTTTTTTTGTGCTTTTTTGTGGGTTTTATGCTTAAATTTTCTTCAATAGTGGCTACATAGCAAGAATGCATTCCTTCCATCAGAGAAAAATCAACACAGAAACAAGCATTAATATTCCAGAGCACAGAAAAATTGCTCCGAACGGAACTTAAAAGTTGATGGGAACTTTGTTGATTGGAGAGTAAAGGTGTTGTCCATAAATGAGAATAACTCCTACTACTTAAATATCACTTTACAGAAAGTGGTAAATTTAAACTTTCCTTTAAGGGTGACATGTTTTCTCTGTTAAAAATTATGAAGAGAATTCTGCATCAGCTACATTCACTGGGAAGATGCCAGCTTTGTTCTTTAACCTAGAGAGTTGAAGGAAGAAGGAAAAAAAATTGTTCCAGATTTTGAAGATGAACTATTTACTTTACAAAAAAAACCCCAAAAAACAAAACCAAACAAACAAAAGTTGAAACCCAATCTACAGGAGGTAATCATTCTGTGAATTAAACTGAATTAAAATTCAGTGGCAGCACTGCTGTGAAAACTCAAAAAATTATTATAATAGTTTTTAATTGGACCCCAGTAAAACACACAGTGAAAACTCTTGACTTGCTTGATAAAGGTCAAAGATGAAACAAAAGAGGTCAAAGATAAAATGAAGGTGTGAAAAGTAATAGAAGCAATTAAATGTAAAACCTAATAACCTGTTTGAACTGGGAATCCTGGTCTCAGTGGAAATACAGCCTTGTGCTCCTCCTTCTGTTCTACCTCCCTATGCAGGTGAATGAATGTTAATTTCTCTGTCCCAACAGCCACAGCCTTCAGGTCAAAGCTGACAGTAAAAGACTGATAGTAGTGAAGGGGAGTGGGAGGGAAAATAAAGAAGAAAGTAAGTGATGTGAGATTGTACACTGCTCAGAAAGGGAAAGAAAGAAGTTTGAAAATTATTTGTTTGGAGAGCAGCTATTTGTAGCAGCAAAGTGTTTAGCCTAAGGACATGTTCATTAGAATTACAGCAATGAGTGAGATAAACAAAGAACTTGAAGAAAATGAAGTTTATGACAGTATCCAAATATCCAGTGACAAACTAAACAAGAAACACGTGAAGTGTGTTAGAAAACTTTAAAAGGAAAGTTGGAACATGGGTGCAGCTCCTTTTTTGGCTTTTTCTGAAATCAGTTTGGATTGACTTGATTCGGAGAACATGGAAACCACTCTGAAAAGAATCAAGCTGGTAAAGTGACTGGATTTTAGTGATTAAGATACTGAATTAGGTACTTCAAAAGGCACCTACAGGTTAAAGCAAAAGATTTTCTAAAAGAGATTGAGTGCAAGAATGATTTGTAGGCCACAAGAAGCACAAGATAAGGTGGATGTTAGTGAGAGGGTTAATAAAATGCATAAATAAAGCAAGAGTAGAAACATATAGATTTCCTTCATGTTTGCCATTTTTGTTACCTATGCAGTGTTTCCTGCCTTTTGCATATCATCCCAGAACTTCATGAAATGAAAACCTTATAAGCCAAAAAGTAGTTTATTATGTAAAGAAAGAAAAAGAAAAAAAATATAAAGAAAACAACTGTAGATGACTGCCTCTACCATGCATTGAATATCATGTACGAATGCATACTGAGATAAGGGAATATTACTTAAGAAAAATGTTCCATGTTTCTGTCTTGTTCACTTACATGCATCAACAGCATGACAGATCAAAGGAGAAGGGAGAACATTCAGAGCAAAATTCATGTGAGATTATGTACCTGACAAGTGCATGTGAAGCAAATATTTCCTGAAGCTCCCCCGGGAGTCAGAAGAATCAGTGATCAGTTACTTGATGTTTCAGAGTCCTTAACATGCTCCACCTACCAGCAATCTCAGGTAGGTACATAGACTCTTAAACAACTGTTCACGCTGATGTGGCTGTAGGAGGTGGTGGTTGCAGGGCTGCCTGTGTGGATGCCAATCCACTGTGACTGCTCCTACTGCTGTCAGCCAGAGCTAAAACTACAAAGCAGAGTGCTCAGGACAATTTACTGAGCTACTGATGGGAGCATCTAAGGGTCATATTTACTCTCTGCTCTGATTTAGGAGGAAGTAAGGAGCCAGAGGCTGCCTGCCACACACAGGGGACTGTTTGGGCAGTCAGAATTTATGCTTGGGAATAGACACAGGTGGATAATTTTACACTCCTGTTCTCCACACTTTTCATCAGTTTATCAGAGAGGACATAAAAGTAGATAATACAAAATCTCAATGAGACCCGATTACAAATTATCATTTCCTAATCCATTATAGCAATTGTTTATGTATTATAAATATTTCATTTATTCCAGTTAAGAAGAGAAAAAAGGCATAGACACAGCCAATTAGATCTCTGCTGCAGAGATCTGAGTAATATGATGCTTCAGAGAGGAAATGACTGAAGAACAGTGTCACCCTGATTCTTCAGCCTTCTGTGTGCCTCACAGTTCATAGTTCTTAGGTAGTTTCTCACACATGGGTGTTATAAATAGAAGCAATCTTTTCCCTAATTCAAGGTAGTTTACATTCTTTGTATTAGAGATGTGGACAGCTGATGGACAGTTGTCTTGACCAATGGGATGTGGAGACGTGTCAACCTTCTCCCCCAATCCCTGGCCTTTGTAGAAATACTAAATAAAGTGGAGTCAGATCTTCTAGTGGACAGTTCATGCCTTCTCACCAAAGTGAGTGTGTGTGTGTTTGTGTGTCGAACAGCGACATCTGGTGGCCACCAAGTGAATTGCAGCCATGGGACGCAGTAAGGTATCACCCGTTTTCCTCCCGCACCCTCTGGGTTTGGTGAACCCTATTTCTCGGGCACAGCCTGCGGATTTTGGTAAATACGGTAATCTCTGCGCTATCCCCGGAGGACGCCCTTGTTTTAGAGGTTTGGGCCGGCCTTTTGGAGAAGCGCCAGGCAGGTATTCCCAAGGTCGACTTCAGGGCATTGTATCTCTGGGGCAAACAACATAGATTTTTCCTGGATGTTGAGACCGCTCTTTCCAGAGCTGCATGGCAGTTACTGGGAGACCATTTGATGGACATTTTTTCCAATGAGTATGACGTAGGTGTCATGAAATTTCTGATAACCTGGAAGTGTGTTGACATGGGTTTTCAGAGCTCTGACAGCTCATCATGTTCTGAGGTTTCTGCGGATGCTGAGGTCTCCTCAGGTGGTGATCCCCGGTCTGACTGTGCTCGGGCGCTGCTTGCCCCTGCCTCTGGGGAGCTGGAGGATGGGGGAGGGCAGGCCTCCCTCTGTGCCTTTCGGCACTTGAAGGTGAGGAGCAGTTGGATCACCCTCTGCTGGTAATACAGCGGGATTGGGTGACAACCCGTTGTCCGCCCCCGCGCTGTCCAATTGCTACGACGTATCCACATGCCGTGGCAGGAGGCATGCTGGCCCCACCTAGGGGCGATGGGGGGAGGTTGCACCTGTTTCTGTGCCGCCTGCTGCACCTGCGTGGTCAGGGGAAAGCCCCGAGGGTGGGGTCCTGATTGACCCTTTGTCAGACTCCACCCCCATGGGCGGAGGGCCCGTTCCGCTCCGCCTGGGGCAAGTGGGGTTTGGTCTGGTATCCCATGCCACAGGGGAGATTCTGCTGGGGGCAGAGCTGGCCGTCCCCGCCCCCGCGCCACCTGGGCTGGGCGCTTTAGCACAGATCTCCCAGGCCAGGGTGCGGGTTGGTGCCGTGCCGATGCCCCTGCCTGGGCTGGGTGACGGGGCCTCCGCCCCTCCCTGAGCTGGCTTCGCATGCCTCATCGGGGCCCACAGGTGCTGCTGGTGCCCCTGTGCTGCAGATGGAGTTAAGCCTGACTGTGGCTGGAGAGGTCCCACCTCCTGCTTCACCCCTGCCTCCTGCGAATCTTGGGACTGCGACAGACCGCCTCCTGAGCTTGAAAGATAAGTTCCCTGGCCCTGCAAGTGCTGAATGGGATGTGACATCGGATGGACCCCAAGCTTTCCCTGTTATTGGAGGTACTCCTGTTAATACTCATCACGTTTTCTCAGCTCAGCTTGTCCCTTTTAAGTTTTCTGCTTTCAGGACAGAGGACTGGTTGCGAGGAGACAACTCCTTCGGGTCTGCTGGGCTGCCTCAGGTTCACTGGGCCACTGTCCTTCCCAAGCAACATCCTGAGATGCTGTGTACCCTGTCCATTCCTGGTCCAACACTGCCAGAAATCCACCTCTGTGGGCTGATTGACACGGCTGAGGACCTGACCATTCTCTCCTTTGCTGTATGGCCACCAGACTGGCCCTTGGACCCTGCAGACAGGCCTGCCACGAGATTGGGTGGAATGGTGCAATGCTATGTGAGCCGGCAACCTGTGTTGATCACGAACTGGGAGGGACAGTCAGCTTTGGTTCGACCTTATCTTACTGTAACCTCTGCTAACTCCTGGGGGCGGTATGTACTGGCAGCCTGGGGGGTACACATTGGGATGGATTTTTGATGGGGGCCACTGTGATAAAGGGTGCACAGTGTCCTATGCCCCCTATAGGGTGGCTGGTGGACAAACCCATCTAGGAGAACCAGTGGCCCCTCCCTGAAGACAAAGTAGTCGCCCTTCGAAACTTGGTTCAGGAGCAATTAGACCAGGGGCATCTGGAGCCATCGCCCAGTCCCTGGAACACTCCTGTCTTTTGTGTCAAAAAGAAGTCTGCGAAATGGAGGTTGTTACAAGATCTCCAGAAAGTCAATGCCATGATGGAAAGCATGGGGATGTTGCAGGCTGGTATTCCAGTGCCCACCATGCTTCCTGCGGATTGGCCAGTCCTCATCATGGATCTGAAGGATTGTTTCTTTACAATTCCTTTGCATCCCGATGACAAACCAAAATTTGCCTTCACGGTGCCAGCAATCAACAATGCCAAGCCTGCACAGCGATAACAATGGAAGACTTCGCCTCAAGGGATGCGAAATTCTCCGGTCATATGCCAATGGTATGTGGCCAAGGCCTTGTCTGGAGTTTGCAAGCAGTTTCCTGATGCCCATTTTTATCATTACATGGATGATATCCTAGTGGCAGCATCCACTCAGGATGAGCCGCTGAGGATACAGCCTCCGTTGCTCGATGCTTTGCATTCTCATGGGCTGCAGGTGGCTCCAGAAAAGGTCCAACAACAGCCTCCTTAGAATATTCGGGGGTCAAAATTTTGGAACAAACCATCCAACACCAAGAGGTGCAATTTGTGCAGTCATGGAAGATAATGATGATGCACAGAAATTGGTTGGTGCCATCACGTGGTTATGTCCATATTTGGGACTAACCTCGGCACAACTGTCTCCACTGTTTGATTTATTAAAGGGAGACTCTGATTTGAAGTCACCTCACACATTGACCCCTGAAGCGCAACGAGTGCTGTAGGAGGTTCAGCGAGTTATTTCTGCTTGCCAAGTCCATCGCATTGATCCTTCCACTGATGTCACTGTTTTCATCACCACTCCAGATTTAAATCCCACAGGTATCATCGGCCAATGGAATGATGAATGGTCCGATTCCTTGCACATCTTGGAATGGGTCTTCTTGCCCCATCAGCCGCAGAAGACGGCAACCTCATTGTTTGAGCTAATTGCTCGCCTGATAATCAAATGCCGACAACGGTGTTTGCAATTGATGGGGAAGGATCCTGCAAAGATCATACTCCCGGTAGAGTGGGAGAAATTTGACTGGAGCTTTGCAAGCAGTGTCTCTCTGCAATGTGCTCTGGAAAGCTTTTGAGGGCAGACCACTTATCATCTGCCCAGCCACAAGCTACTGCAGGTGGCGAAAGAAACAGAAATTTCTTTGCGGCCAAAACCCAGTCAGGAGCCAGTGCAAGGACCCATCATCTTCACCAATGGTTTGGGAAGGACAGGAAAGGCCATTGTTACTTGGAGGGATGGATCTGAGTGGCAGGAACTGGGAGGTCATGAGGTTGGTTCAGCCCAATTGGTTGAGCTACTGGCTGCTGTCATGGCATTTCAAAGATTTTCCCAGGAGCCTTTCAATTTGGTCACGGATTCTGCCTATGTGGCAGATATTGCACAGTGATTGGGTTATTCAGTTCTGAAAGAAGTCAGCAATGCTGCTTTGTTTCATTTGCTGAAAACCTTGTGGTGTGCCATTTAGGCCTGAGTTCATCCATTTTTACTTTCTGCATGTCAGGAGTCATACTGATTTGCCAGGGTTCATAGTGGAAGGTAATGTGAGGGCTGACAAGTTGGCTAACCCTGTGTGGGGTAGCACTTCAGCCTGACACACTCGCTCAGGCCAAGGCATCGCATGGGTTTTTCCATCAGAACACACATACCTTGCAGAAGCAGTTTCAGTTGATGTCAGCTGAGGCTCGTGACGTCGATTCCTGTGATGACTGTCATGCACTGGCTGCGCCTTTGCCAGCAGGGGTAGACCCCAGAGGCCTTAGGGCCTTGGACATTTGGCAGACTGATGTTACTCAAGTTGCCGAGTTTGGGCGGCTGAAGTATGTGCATGTTTCTGTGGACACTTTCTCCTCTGCAATGTGAGCTTCTGCTCACACTGGAGAAAAGACCCGTGATGTCACTGCCCACTGGAGGCAGGCCTTTGCCATTCTAGTCATACCTTCTACTGTGAAGACTGACAATGGTCTTGCTTACGCCTTGCAGAAGGTGCGGCAGTTCCTGCAATTGTGGGGCGTGTCACATAAGTTTGGTATCCCACATTCTCCGACTGGTCAAGCTATTGTTGAACACGCTCATGGTACTCTGAAGTGGGTTCTTCAAAAACAAAAATGGGGAATGCAGGGTGAAACCCTGCACAGTCGGTGGGCAAAAGCTCTGTACATCATCAGTCATCTTACGGTGCCGCAGAACTCAAATAATCCTGTTGTTTTAACCCATCACCTTTCGTTGCAGGCTTCAGACGAGACACATCAACCTTGAGCAAAGGTTCAGGTGAAAAATCTAGTCACCAAGCAAAGGGAAGGTCCCTATGGGCTTATCAATTCGGGTCGTGGGTATGTGTGTGTATCCACAGACACTGGGGTACCTTCAAAGTTTCGTCCCGACCTGTGACCACAAAGGTAGAACCAGGCTGACATGCAAGCTGCAAGCTGTGACCAAAATGAAAGGCATCAAGTGGATGAACCATCAAGTGATGTCTCAGATGCAGATGATGCAAGTGATTACTCGGATGGTCCCTCCACGAGCAGACACTGAACAATTTTCATTTTCATTGTTTTGTTTTTAATTTTTTCTTTTTTTTTAAACAGAAAAGGGTGAGATGTCACCGATTTTTTCAGCCTTCTTTGTCTCTCACAGTTTCATGGTTCTTAGGTTGTTTCTCATGCACGGGTGTTATAAATAGAAGCAATGTTTTCCTTAATTCAAGGTAGTTTACATTCTTTGTATTAGAGATGTGGACAGCTGATGGACAGTTGTCTTGACCAATGGGATGGGGAGAGGTGTCAACCTTCTCCCCCAATCCCTGGCCTTTGTAGAAATACTAAATAAAGTGGAGTCAGGTCTTCTAATAGACAGTTCATGTTGTCTCACCAAAGTGAGTGTGTTTGTGTGTATGTGTCGAACAAATGAGTGTGCGTGTGTGTGTGTTTATGTGACTATGGATTTTACCTTTCCAGTTTCATTGAGCAATTCATTAAATTGTCTGATTGATTTCCCACTTCTGCTTGGTTCTTGCTCCTGTATGCGTTGATGCCTTTCTCTGAAGTATAGAAAGGAAATTACATGATAAAATAAGGAAAAGAGGAATATTGCAGCTTGATTTCCACTGCCAGTAGCAGCATGTTCTGTGGCAGAACAGCTCCACAGGGGAGAGGCTGGATGTTTATCCAGAAGGTGTCACTCTGGTTGTCTGAAACTGTGTTTTTAAAGAGCAGTAAAATTGTTGGAATGGGACTCTGTTCAGGCAGAGTCCAATCTAACAGGAGGCTTCTTTTTTATCAACTTTATAACTGAACATCAGTACATAGTCTGTGCTTCTAAGGATACAAACAATGATTAGAGCAAACTATGGAGACATTAATTTCAGAGAGATAATTGTGCCATTATGAGGCCAGTACTAGAAAGAAATCTATATTGGTGAAGACTCCTGAAAAAATAGTAACGAGGAGTGCAGAAAATGGAATAGTTTCAATAAATAGACAAAGCTGATAATCACACACACTGTCCAGGTGTGTTAGTTTGTCTTTTTTTTGGTTTTTGTTTTCTTCTTAGGTTGGTGATGTGCTTGGTTTTGTTTTAAATGAAACAGAAAAGGTTAAATTAGAGCTTCAGTATAGCTAAAGATATTAGAAGCAGGGTAGGCTGCATTTTCTTAGCTGTTAAGGCACCCTTGTATATGACTGAAAGATATTGTGATATCATCTCCTTGTAAGCTTTACATCAAAAATCTATTTACAAAACACTCTTTCATTTTGGCTTTTCTTGACAGTAAGAATGTGAGTTGTCCCTCTTGAATGACAGGTGATATAGTTGAGGAGCTTTTCTCTAGATTAGGAATGGATTTCTCTATTTTCATAAATATGGCTCAGATGTATGTAGGTATATAATATGCTACTACTGGCAGTGGAAAACAAGCTGCAATATTCCTCTTTTCCTTATTTTATCATGTAATTTCCTTTCTATACTTCAGAGAAAGGCATCAACGCATACAGGAGCAAGAACCAAGCAGAAGTGGGAAATCAATCAGACAATTTAATGAATTGCTCAGTGAAACTGGAAAGGTAAAATCCACAGATGTTTATGAAACTGACCTTAATAACAGCCAGCAGGAAAATATATCCCACCTTTTCATGAACATTAATAAGCCACTTGAAGCCCACTATGGCACAGAATACACATAGCTCCAACAATCTGGTAAAGTATGTTCTTCAAACCCTGTGTTGTAGATATTTATGTACTGCCAGAGCTGATGAATTCCTGCCAACAAATATGACATAATAAATGGACCACAGCATTACTTTAGAAAAGAGAAGTGAGATGGGCTGTTGTCCTGGTTCCAGCCAGGACACAGATACTTTTTGCAGTAGCTGGGAGGGGGCCTGACCGTGGCCCAGAGGTTATTCTGTACCACCTCACATCATTGCTGGGTGTGGTGATGCAGGGAAAGGCTCCGTTCCAGGACCCTTCAAGGCAGAGGGAGAGGTCAGTTGTTGTCGGGAGTTCTGTATGGCAGGGTGAGGAATCAGATTGAAATAGTTCACCTTTTTCTTGCACACTGTCAGTGTTTTTCCTTTTACAGTTCATTGTCTTATTTTATTTGCTGTATCCAGTAAACTGTTCTTATCTCAACCCATGATCCTTTACTTTTTGTGCCTACAGTTCTCCTCTCCATGCAGCTGCAGGGGAGGGATGGGAGGATGGGGGAGTGAGAGAGAGGTGCATGGTTTGGACTGGTCTCTGTGGGAACAGTAAACTGGGGAATTATCCTTTCCATGAAGAAATTCTTCCTGATGTCTAAGTTGAACCTTCCTGCTGCAGCTTGAGGCTATGACCCCTTATCCTGCGCATATATGGCCATGTGGTCAGGTATGTGTGTGCAAGCACACACATACGTTCCCACCTCCACCTCCCATGCCAGTTTATCTCCATGAAAAATACATATGCAGTCTAATTTATTTATTTATTTGTTTTACATGTTGACGAGCCTTTTGGTAAAGTGTTCATACCATGTTTTCCCTTTCTGTCTTCTCTGCCTCTGGATTTATTCTCTATGAATTAAATGAATCTTTGTCCTGAACATTTTATGTAGGAAGGTCACACATCAGCATAATTGCATACAGGACTCTCAATGTTAATTCATTGACAACCCTCTATAACTGGTTTTAAAACAAACCATCAGCAGGATCCTTCATCCAGAATGGCTAGGAACAGTGCTAAATCAAATTTACATCATATGTGATATGAACCACCTATGGGGCAGGAAAAATGTGGCATAAATTGAAAATAATTAGACAAATGTTTTCTTTTGTGAATAGATCAGACTGGTTTTACAACCTGGAAGTTTTTAGATGGTGTGTGAGTTGCTGCCCATCAGTATGTTGTTACTAACCATGCAGAATAAAGTATGTAAGCCATAAAATTTAATTTACTTAAAACCAACATTCTTCACATCTTTTAGCCTCAGTTCCAATTAGAGTGCAAAAATATTTTTTTTTCTGGGACTCGGATAAAGTTTTGTAAAGTGCTGTTCTACAGCACAGGGAACACAGAAGTGCAGCAATTTGGAATAATCAGGTGAAGCCAAATCTTTGTTTTTACACTCCACATAATACAAAGTTCTCCCAGAAAACTTAATTGCAAATATTCAAAGGCAGATTTTCTTCAGCAGCTTTGGGGTAATTTCAGTCACTGACTACAAAGGCTTCTGGAGCAAATTCTTCATTTTCATTACTCATATTCAGATGCAAACCGCATGACCTGAAATCACTTTCATGTGATGTCTTGAAGTATTTAATTAAGTTTTCAATTAATAATTTTTTGAATGTTGGCCTTCCTGCTGCTGAAATATATTTGATTAATAATTAGGCCACATTTAAACCCACATTAGTGAATGTACATTAAGTTTTAATGAAAGAAAACTCCACAAGTGTTACATTCGGACCCTGCACATAAGATGAAAAGAACTCCTCAGATTAGGTGGGTCTATTTAGGAGAATGCCATTTCAATTTACTTAAATTCAATTATAGTCGTGTTGAAACTGGGTACATAACACTCCATGCAAAATGAGCTGAATTTGAGAAAGATTCTTTCTTCTTCACATGCATTTTGTATTTCTTCACATACATTCTAAATTATATAAAAGGAATTCTAGAAAGACATAATTTCCAACAGGGAGTAATCTACATGATGTACTCTGAATTTGTGGTCTTTACAGCTACAATGTCTCTCCTCTTATTATTGACATGTTTTTCAATTAAATACAAGATGGAAATGCATTAAAATTAGAGGACTTGAATATTTTAGAGTGAGCCAATTTCCCCCTTTCAGAAGATTCTTAAGGAAGGGGTGCAGGAAAGAACAAAAATGATGCTCATTTTCAGATAGCCCTTACCATAATGTGAGAATAGTTGCCTGAACCTATTGTACCAATAGCCATCACAATTATACTGGTCAAATATGAAGGAAAAAGGATGAAATTGAAAAATCCCATATATTGGTAGGTAAATTTCCAGTACTAATCTAGAAGGTTAGTAAGTCACCTGAAGACAAAATCCAAAGACTTCTCTGGGTTTCATACACCATCTGTGTTTTGGGGATTTTTGTACTTACACTTTATTTTTTTGCAAAATCTCATATAATTAAAATTTAAATAAGAAAAACTTATTGAAATGTTGCCAAATATCTAGTTGAGTGGAATTCTGAAAAATCTATTTTAACCCTAGAAGAGCATAAAGACATGTGTTACCTCATGGATTCTCATCTGTTTTATGTAGGAGGTGCCCAGCCTTACTAACAGTGCAATAATTTGCAACATTTTGCAAATTTGCAACAGTTCTGGTTTTGCAACATTTTTGCAACAGTTTTCCCTATCAGCATCCATTAGGTATTTGAAGACAAAGTTGTATCAAATTCATCTCATGCCAGGATTCTTGGCAACTAACTAATTTCATTCTGCAAACTTTTGAACATTGCAGAGGATTCAAATTGCTTACTAAAATTTTCAATCTTGTTGTTTACCTTTAAAGATACTTTTGGAAAAAGGAAAAAAAAAAGAAAAAATTCAATCCACTGATATGGTACCTCTACAAAAATAAAGTCTGTTTATATTTGCTTTACCTCATTTTTTTAATTCCCAGAGGGTTTTTTCTCATTGCTAAAACATAGTTAATCAATACAGGATACCAGCTAGGAAAACTGTGAGTATGAGTGCAACACAACTGGAAAAACAATGAGCAGTATGGTAAGTATGTGACTGTGCAAAAAAACCAAAAACCATACTTTTATCCTTTTTTTTTTTTTTAATCATCCAGAATATATATTTCAACACAGCAAAATGTGATTCTAAAGGTTATGAAAAAAAGGACAATGTCCAGGATGTTATATGAACTGTAAAGTGACTTAGGTACTTTTCAGCTGCTTGTTTCCATGTCAGTATTCATTAATACTAATTTTCTTCAGAGTATTAGCATTCAACATGGTCAAAGGAGTGGCAAGACTCCCAACACCATCATGTAAGCACTGGACAATTGTACAGTTTGAATTTTAAAGATTTTGAATATACTTCATGTTGCTGCAGCCTAATGTCTGCAGGCAATTCATGATTACTTTGTTTGTTCTTTTCGTAACATTTCTGTTAGTATGCAAGTGAACATTTGAAGTGAAGTCAGAATAGGTGAATGTATTTGAATAGGGTCATGTTTAGGTACTCACATAAACACATGTAATGTGGGAATTTAGGACCTGATTATTTTCTGGATAGATAATGAAGCATTTTTGTTTCTCATTTCGTCCTGATCATCCTTCTAGTTCAAGGCATTATCTGTGCTGATTATCATAAATATATTCCTTGATGCAAAAAAGTAATGCTTTAAGTAGGAAACCAACTTATGAAATATTTACAGCTGTTAAAACATCTCCTAGACTCTGAAATACTTAAAAGCAGATCCATAGATTAAGGATATAATACTACAGCTTGTTTATTTCACTCTTTGAGAATAAAATTACCCAAGATTTTCTGCATAATTCTTTAAACCCAAGTGCATTCTTTGTCCAGGATATGAGAAAGGAGAAGGTGCTATTTTTGTTACCAGAAATCTTGGATGAGAAGAAATCTGAATTTTACTTTATTTCGCATCTGGTTTTATTCTAATTGTCAGATACACAATGCTCAGAGGGACTGTGCATACTGGTCATTCTTGTCTCTGTATTCTAAGATGGAAATGGAAGTCAAGCAAGCAAATATACTTATTCAGTGATGAAGAGACCACAGCAGAGATCATAATAGACACTTTGGCCAGAAAAAATAAAAATAATAATTAAAAAAATCTAGTTTTGTAATTCTATTGTTGTACTGAAGTAGCATGTGTTGTGTGAAATTTAGTCCATGAAAATAGGTCTAGGCTGTCTATTAAGTTCTATTGAAATGAAGTCTATTAATTTCTTCATTAGATGAAGAGCTCTGGTTTAGAAAGGTTAAAATGGCTAAAACTGATCTATCTCTCATCTGGTCAGAACGAACAGTTTATTTCCCACTTATGTCTTCTTCCTACACTCAGAAATTGGAAACAAAGTGATTTGCTGTCTGGTGCCATTTGAAGCTGAATCTATGTATTCTGTGCTGGATGTACTGCTAATGTTATTTTACCTTATGTAAATCATTAAACATTCTCTGAAATGGTATCAGAACTCCTACCTTCCTCATCATGGTAATTTTTGTTCTGAATATTTTTCTCTAAAATCAACAATGTCATATTCAGAAAATTCAAAGGTCTTCTTAGATATATTTTTTTTCTTTAATACAAGATGAAAAGAAAAATAGGACAGTGAAGTGGTGTCCTAGAGTGACTTTATGATGCCTGTATCCCCAATCGTCTGTTCTGTATATTGTGTTGTGCACCTTTAAGAGATTCTTAGAGTGCAATTTGTTTTGAAAACGAAGTTATCTCCTCACATTCCTCTCTGGGACTCTGGCTGTGCAGCGGCGGCTCAGTTGGATTTGCTCCAGGACCGAGGTCTCCTGTGGTTTTTTTTTCTTTTTTTTTAGTTAGTTTTAGCTAGCTAGGGCAGAGAAATGGTTTTTTTTTTTCGTTTTCCTTTTCCTTGGGACTGTTTGGAACTGCTCCAGACTGAAAAGCAGAGAAGAGCTGAAAGATTTCCTACCCCCTCCCCCCCCGCTTTGGGGCCTGGGACAGAATTCTTCTCCAGCGCCGGAGGGACTGATAAAAACTGAGAAAGACAAACTGAATCTACAGCAAGGACTCTTCTCAATTTGCCATTTCACTTCAACTAAAGGTTTTATTGTTTTATATTGTTTTCTTTTGTTAAATAAATAGCTTTTTTCCACTTTTCTCCAAGAAAGCCTCCTTCCGGACCAGTTGCGGGCAAGGGGTCGTTTGGGTTTGTTATTTTCAGAGGAATCCCCTTCGGAGGTTTCCTCCCACAGTTTGCCCTAAACCAGGACCAGTGGGAACCAGTAAAGGCTACTGATGCAGTCTGGGGAAAATCCCTGGCTAGCTCTGAGCCCAGGCTTATGCCTCAAGCTTCCACCCCTAGACTGCCGAGGGATCAGGGTGGTGGATCAGAGAGGGCTGTGCCGGTTCCCCACAGCATAGGTCAGTCAGACACTGAGGACCAGGGTAAAGAGGAAAGAGGAGTCTTCTCTGTGTGTCTCAAGGAGGTTTATTTCTCAAGGGGGACAGGGACTGAAGACCAACCACAAGGACTGTGCCCAGACTTTTTAAACAGGGGTGATACAAGGGGAGGGTAAAATTCAGCAGCCAATCAGGGATAAACCGAGGAAGAGTTTGAGGAGGGGATTACAAAACTGGGACCAATGGGAGAATACAGGGGGATGGTACAGTCTGCACAGACCAATGGGGCACCAAATAACATGGAATTTGCTAGAACAGGGGGAAGGAGTAAGCATTGACTGACAACCAAATAGGTGAGGTAACAAGCAAGGGACTGGTTTAGCGGAAGATTGACATAGGATATTCTGGAAAGAAGGGCAGGGTTAAGGAGGTAACTGACAACTGCTAAAGGGAGGTGGCAACTCTGGGGGAAACCATTAATTTAAGGGAGAAATAGGAGCCAACCATTGAGGAAGATAATGAAGGCAGAAAATATGCACTGCCACAGGCTACACTACAACTTCCAGATGAATATCTTTCTTCTCTTTTCGTTTTTGTACTAATCAACAGGGTAAAGGTCTGTTTCTTTAGCTGGCTTGTGGAAAGTGTCCTTATTTCTTTTATAGGATTTATGGAAGTCTCACTTTGCTTATTCCAATTCAGAGGAGCTTTTTGCCTGTTTTCTAATACCTCAAGTGCTGAATGGAAAGAAAAGAATTTACACAGATAGAACTTGTTACCACAGTTAGTTGCATATATTCTCCTAACAAAATGCAATGCACATTCAGATAGTGAGATAAAAAAAAATGTCTTTAATCCCAGTTTCCTGTATTTCAGTTTGTGTTTTAGGTTCTGTATTGGGAAGACAAGAACTGGACATAGTGAGACCCCAAGTAAGGTCTCAAAGACCCAGCTATTGTTTTGGTTTTCCTCTTAAGGAACCAAATAGATAACTGATGATTGAACCAGTGACATCAAAAAGCTGGGGAAGGAAGAGACAAGGATTCTATTTACAGTGGTTAAGCAGTAGGAATTTTTTTTTGATGACTGAGCATTTTGAATGAAGTATATTTATCTGTTCTTCCATAAACACACAGAAGCATTCAGGTCCAGTCACTTCTATAGTTGAATAAATTTTGGGTTAGCCCTTTAATACACATAAATGAATTATCAGAAAAGGCGATCTTGTATAATGTGACATAAAATATTTCTAAGTAGTAGGTTTTCCCCTCAGGAAAGAGCTGAAAGGATTATTGAAAAGAGATAAAAACACTCTGACAGTCATGAAAGAGAATATGAAGAAAACTTCCTTAAAATAAGGATGGAAATAATAGAGAAAATTCAACTACAGGTGTCTGCTTTCTTCATCGAAATCAGTTAATATTCCACTCTTTTTCTCTTCCAGATTACTGATCAAACTGTGAACTATTGAAATTGATCTGGCTGTATGACATATTCTGAATCTGTTGTGTTAGTTATGCTGTACAGCAGGATACACATAGAGAATGCAAGTGCTGTAGGTCAGATAGAAAGTGATCTAAACTTTAGATGAGCTTTGGTAGCTAAGAGATTTTCTTCTTGATAGGGAAACCTGCTGGATTAACAGTGTCTTCAGCAGAGGAGAACATGATTTCCTGCTGAGTATATGCCACCTGGTCTTCTGTGCCAGTGGTATGTCCACTAAAGGCTTACAATGAGAGACTGCATTTCCTTGTGTGATATCTGCATATAATGGGCTTCAGAGACAGAGCTCCCACACCTTGAGCTTGTGACCTGTCTGTGCTTTCTGTCAGCATCATGCCAGGGGCTTAGGTCCCAAAAAAAGCTATAGAAAACAACAGTTACTTGTTGCTAGCTATGCTTTCCTTCGGCTAAAGGAGGCCTGTGCATTTATCTCAGTCTGGTTTTTGAGCAACAAATGCGTGGAAATAGGGCACAATGTATGTAGATACATTTGTTCCATGTGCTGCAGAACTCCTGTAATATCACTTAAAATTCAGTGAACAGCTTGAGGCATCTGATTAACTGCTTGATATTTACTTTAAGGTTCACAGGCCAGACAGATGAATCTTTGGGTGGGAATTCTAAAGGTACTAGCATTAGCTGATGGGATGCTATTGACCTCTAATGGGAGGTAGATACACACACATTTGCTCTGTGTTGTCACAGCATTAACCATTTAGTATGAAATTTACTAAGAAAATTATCAACTGATCAATTAACTGATGGCAGTAGAAAATAGTTCTTTGGAAGTGTGGATGAGATGACAAATTTATGTAAGAAAGAGCTCTGCAATAAAAAGAAAACATGAATGAGTTTTACTTGTCACAGGTAAATGGTCCTCTTTCAGAGGTGGAACATTGTACTGTGAAGGCCCTCACTGGGCTACAGTATTTCAGACAACATGATCAAGATGTGACCAAGGATTTTTTCCAGTTAGGAGCACTGTGATAAATCATAACAGGGCAAACTAAAATGTATATTCAGTTGTGCAGCTGTATTGTGGAAGTCAGAAGATGGCAGTCTTTACTCACTGTTGAAATTGATGAGTTGCTAATCCTAATAACACCTGAGTAGTGAAGAACATAATGAATATGCATCCCTCTGTTTATTTTTAGTTGTTACAATTTAATTTCAAGTGCATCTTGATAGTGAAAAAATGTTAGCTCTTTATATTTTTCTCAGAAATCATTCGTGTTGATGGCAATCAAAATATTTGTTTATATTCACTACTCCAAACAAGAAAAGAAAAGCATTTTTTAGTGTAAAAATGCTTTAAACACTGTTTAAGATAGCTAAAAGTGGACTAGGTGAGCACAGACAAACATGTCCAAAAAGAAGATTGATAGATGCTGCTCAGTAACTGTACACTTGGAGGCATCTAAACCTCAGGATCTGATTGCATTCTGCTTCTGTCCAGGTCAAAAATCTCTTCATATAAATAGCAAAAAATGTAATATATTTTCAAGTCACACAGGGATCCAGGAATTAGAAAGAAATGGGTCACTATTCCCCGAAGGCTTGATCCAATAGGTAAATGTTGAACATTCCTGGTATGCACAGTGGGGTTTATATTGCCCATTATATCCTACTGATCAGGGCATATCGATGTGCAAATTTATACTGAAGTCTTCCTGACATGAAGGGAAACTGAGCTTTTACCTTAACTGTTCCTGTTTGCAAAGCAAGGAAGTGCAAGCAGTTCTACCCCTGCTGGTAAAGGCACTCTATCATCAGTAGGAATTTTCGTACTGGTCTCTTCTCACATGAAAGCAAAAAACCCATCTTAATTTAGAAAACTCTTACTGTGATGAAACAAAATACATAAATTTCTTGCAATAATATTTGTAAAGAAAGAAATTAACCCATCACCCAAGGACCTTATCTGGTAGGACATACAGACACAGTAATTTTCCAACCTCCTTCTGGCACAGAAATTTTGAATGCTTTCTTGGCAGGTGTCATGGTTTAACCAAATCAAAACACAGCCCTGTACTAACCACTATGAAAAAAATTATTTCTACCCCAGCCAAAACCAGCACAGCAGACAGCAAGGTGTATCCTGCTCTTGAATAATTGATAGTCTCTCCTGTAATTAAAACTATGTAATTGGGAAGGGACTAGAATTTGGATGTCTTGTATTTGTCCTGACCATCAGTCTGCTGCAGTCCAAAGTTTCCTCTTACCATTCTAGCAAGCCTTTGTCAGGTATATGTAAAAAAAACCTTCACTTTTTATGAAAGGACGAAGAATTTGAACACTGGGGGGCTATGTAGGTCCCTTACAATAGACATTGTTTGCCAGCACCAGTGATTTAGTACTGGAGGTTTTCTTTTGGGCGCAAATTAATTTTGTGTGTGTACTAGGAATCACACAGCACCCCCTCAAGAGCATCATGGATGGGCTTTAAACATGTTCCTTCCTGGGGGAACCAAGATTGAAGGGATGCTTGATTTCATCAGACACAGAAGGGACATGTCAGAAACCCCTACTTCCAGCAGGAAAGCAAAGATCTTCCACAGGCAGTTGTCTGCACCGATTTGGCCTCACCTTGAATATCATATGCAGTTCCAGTCATCACAGTATAAGGAAGATATTAAACTATTAGAGAGCATCCAAAGTAGAGCAACAAAGATGGTCAAGGGCCTGGAGGGGAAGCTGTATGAGGAGCAGTTAAGGTCATTTAAGCTGTCAGGCTGGAGAAGAGAAGGCTGACAGGAGACCTCATTGCTGCTTACAGCTTCTTGAGGGGGAGTGGACATTGATCACCATTAAGCACATCGCATTTAACTTTGGTCCTTCACTCTTGTGTCTCATCTATCAGTGACATAAAGGTATCTGTCCTCCTGAAAACAGTTGTTTTTCAGCTCTTTTATTAAAGCATTTCAGTCTCAACTAGCATTCTTTCTATTCATTATACAGATTTTTTTTTATCATTACTGACTATAAAAAGGCAAGCAGAGAATGTACAGCAAAAGTCTTGTTTTTGTATTAATTTCTTGCATACAATCATTTAAACTTAGGTTTAAAAACTCTAAATTTGAAAATGTTATTGATTCTGGTCTCAGTTAATATGAATCAAATAGCATTATTTCTAGTTTGTAAATTCATATATATCAACACGAGCTAAGCTTTAAATACATGAAGACTTCTGATATGCTAAGTTAAATGGGCTAGAAGAGCACCTTTAGCAAACTTTGGCTTTCCTTAAGCTTAAAGTCTCCAATTTGCAATTTAGAAATAATGTATCAGATGAATAGCTGTTGAAATCCAACTCTGTTAATATTCAGCTTGTTGAGACACATACATTTAAATCAATCCAAAATCCCAGATGTCAGATGATGAAAGCTGGTTTTGGTTTTTTCAAACCAGTTTAATATTAAATGTTAAGAGAGGTTTTTTATGTCAGATTTTGAGAAAATTGACAAGTATATCTTACTGTAATATTTTCATTATTAAAAGTAGCTGTGATTACTAAAAATAGCACTATGGTTCTTAGACAGTTTTATCTTTGCTCGGAACAGAAACTAGAAAGCTAATAACTTTAGTTTTGAGCAAATTTGAAGTCAGGAAATCAATACTTGCTTGAAAATTCTGTTAAGGCTTAATATCAACATTGTGCTTAGCTCTGCTCAAAGAGAGTTAGAGTGTTCGATAAAATTTGGTAGCAATATTATTTACTAATTTTACTTTTTTCCATCCCTCCTGTACACAATTAAAAATAAATCCCAAAACCAAACCAAATCAAAACTCAAAGGAAATTATTCCTTGTCATGCAAATATTATTTTATCATTTTATAGAAATCTTTTTCAGATCATTTAGCAGTGAAACACAAGATGTAGTAGGTAACATTTTTAACCAGAAAATCAGTATCATAAAGAAAAACATACATTGGAAAATGTGTATTTATGTATAATTTTTTACCTTAATTTGTCTTTTTAATTGGAAACAGAAAGTTTTCTATTAAAAAACAAAAAATCAAACCCTAGATTTGCCAGATTAAGTACTCTGGTGCCATATTGATAAACTGTGCATAAGCACTGTAATTCATCTGAGATCAGAGAGACTGATTTAACAGTTCATTGCTCAAGGTTTATGCTGGTGACACACTATTCATGCAATTGTTTTTGATTAGAGGTGGTGTGTGTTGTAGGTGTTTGGAAGATATGAATTATACAGCTGTTAGTTACTTTGAATTATTAATTCATCCTTTGAAAATTCTTAGGGGTCTCTGTAAAATATTTTTGTCTAATTTCAAAGAATGCCAAAGTACAGAAATCTAATTTTAGAGAATGCCAGTTATTTTTGAGTGAAACTGAGCTGAAAGATTAGTCAGCCAAGGACTCTTACACCTTCCATGTCACTTAAGCCCACTGAATAAGTTGAGATGGAAACAGTGCAGAGGAACTGGTCTCAATTTTGCATAGTGAGAAATGAAATTTCACTCATTCATGTAATTCACAGAAGAAGAAATCATAGGTGTTTTTTATGAAATCGTATAACCATGTGGCAATGGAGGAAAAAATACACAGACCCCCTTGTGCAAGCAAAGGAAATCACTTTATTGTAGAAATCACTCCCCTTTTATACCTTTAGTCTCAACCAGACAAGACCCAAATTTAAAAGAAGAAGAGCACCCATTGGGTGGCTCAGCTGCAGCTTTCTGTCCACAAGTCGTAACTACCTCTCATCCCCCAACTGGGTTCTAACTGTCCAGCCTGCAGCTGTGCCTTCCCCCAGGGCCTTTTGGTAAACATAGGCCTTAACACTTTTAGCAATTACCCCATATCCCACATAACAGAGCTAATACTGTCCAGCAAGACCTATGTTTTTCATAAATTACAAGAACATTACATGGAAGTGCTGTTGCAGTTATTTCTAAGTATCTTTTAGTAGATACTTTTTATAAATTTACATTTGGTTTTAGAGATACTGATTTTTTAAAGTCTCACTCAACCCAATTCCTTATTTGAGAAGGAATTTTTTTGCCTAAGTGTATGCCTTCAGTGATAAATATGACTGAGCAAAGAGATGGAGGGCCAGCACAGCTTTTCTTAAGCTTATATGGAAGAAATGTCTTTGCAATTCTTGCAAGACGTTTATTTGAGATGACCTGGTCTTAGAAGGCAGGTACTAATCCTCATTATAACATGTATCTACAGAACTCACACAGACACTCAGAGCACAGGTGAGGGACTTCCAGAAACTCTTCACAAGTTAATGATTTTCTGCAGCACCAGTGCCTGTTTCCAAGTTGGGTCAAAAGACTGAGTAAAACAGTAGTGAAACTACAAGCAGGAGATAGGCAGAGATTGTGTCCATATCCAGCAGAAAAAAAAATGTCAAGGTCTAAGTAATATTAGTAATACCAGTAAGATCAGATATATGTAGGGAAAGGAAGGTCAGTGAACTAGCATACAATTTGTCTTGTATTTGTGACAAAAGAATTAAGTACTCATTGCAATAGTTTGAAAAAATATTACAGATCTTCGCTTGTTTCAATGAAAGTAGCTTTGAAATTACCTGTCACTATATCATATTTGATTGCTTTTATTTTCAGAATTTATATCAGTTTTTTGCCCCCCAGAGTTGTTTATAACTTGATTTAGAGGATTAAGCACAATTGTGTAGCAGCTACAGGAAGTCTACAATTCTCCCATTCAACTCTTCATATTGTCTTGCACCTTATATATTTCAAATGTGCTGTTGCTAAGATCATAGCAATGAAAACACTTTTTTCTTTCAAAACAGATGTGATTGTCAAGGCACTGAGATTTCTCTTCAGGTAGGTGACCCAATTCTTGTCCATACACTTAATTTAGGAATCATTTGGTGGGATGCAAAAGGGAACTTGCCTTGCCTACTCCAGCAGGAAGCATTCTAGGTCTTAGTATAGAAGATGAGAAGCAATTTTTCCAATTCATCTGTCTTCTCAATATTTTAAACTTTTTCCTCTTGTACACTGTGATGAAACTGAGAGTTACTCTTTAATGTTGTTGTTTATAGAAGGTTTTTGTATCTTGACAAGGTCAGTGAAGACAAAGGGGGGCAGTTATCTGTTGGCCAGCCTTCTTTCTTAGAGAGGGGTACAAAGCTTAATGGAGCTGTGACAGGTATTTGTGCAGATAAATTTGCATGCTGCCAATTCCTCACATCCCCAGTGCCTACCTGAGCCACCTTGCCATTGTCTCTTAGTTGAGGGAGTTTTTTATTCTAGAAATTATTGAACTCCATTGGAAAATATGACATATAGCTATATATTCCAGCCACTTTGAAGATCACTAGTACCTTTGCCCATGGTGTCACTCTGTCCTAGTAATCATTACAGCAGCTACATAATTGTGTCAAGAAACAGGCAATCAAATAACCAAATATGTACCCTAATGCTATGTCAATTTGACCTTTTAATGAGTAGTTCCAGAGCCTCAGTTTCCCAATGAATTGTCTTTTTAAGGTAGTAATTCTGTGAAAATTATCCATATGAAAAATTGTTCTTTTCCACTCCCCCCCAAAAAAAACCATGCACCAAAAACCTCTTTTTGCCTCTGAGAATATGGCAAAAATATGTGTTCTTAGAAAAAGTAAATTTGAGAAATTCCACTCATCTTAAGAGGATCTCTAGATTCTCACTGCAGAAACTGAGCAGAAGTTTGCTACCGATTTCCTTTTGCAGATTGTTTCCTGGCTATTACATCTTTGTATGGGTACTAGTTTGAAAGCAAGCGAGAGATTCCAAATCAGAACTATAATTTAATAGGAAGATTAAAATAAAGTCAGAAAACACTGCCTTAAACTGACAGGGTCAGGATACCCTGTCAGGCAGGGTGGTGGTAGCAGTCTAATTAAATGGTGGTTGCATTCCTATTGTAATAATAGGTTCTGTTGAAGCAGTGATCCTATGGAACGGTCTGATCTTCCTCTGAAGGTCCAGTGGTGGTGATGTAGCTCTTGTCCTCCGGGAATCCAGTGGATAAGGCTGCTTGTGGTGTTCCAAACTTCAGATTTTATCCAGGTAAGAACGCTTGGTTCCTCCCCCTGGATGGAGCTCTCACAATGGGATGATGTAATTTCATGAGCCATTCAGTGAGATGGCCCATTAACAGAAGATATCCCTCAGAGGAAGTTAGCAGGGATGTGTCATGGATGAGATAAAGAACACTGCCTCACCTCGTTTTAACAGTTTATGGAGATGGTGATAGAATAAATTCTGATTACATCTTACGCTGTAACCTAAGACAGTATGGTTAAATTATTTTTGCTTGTTTGTTTGACCCTCTACTCCTTGGTGTTAAATAGTAATACTTTGTAGCTGACAGGTCTGTATATCAATAGTTCTCCTATTACATTAAGTAGACATGACGTGCAACTACTATGAAAGTGAGTCACACTATAGATGAATCTCCTCAAACAATCTAAGATGTGGCATTCCGTGAGCAAACCAAAATGAACCTCAATCAAAAAAGATAAACATGTATTTTAAAATAGTGTTATTTCGTACAATTTGGTACTAAATAAATTTTGGGAAAGCTACTGAACACCACATACCCCTCTCTCCATGTTTATCAAAGTAAGGAACATTTTACCTTGATTATTTTTCTACAGGTAACCAAATAAAAATCCAAAAGACAAGAAGTAAGTCATTGGATAATTTGTTAACTTAAAATAACTGATACCAATTTGCAGCCAACACACAGTGTTTGTATCAATATTGCTACGTGATATTGATATATAGAAATCTGCAAATATTATGACAAGAAATAATGAATCTATGTGTACATGTACTTGCATATTTTTTTATGTTTCACAAATACAAAATGAGTCCACTCAGTCGCCCTAATCCAGGCACTTCGTTTCTCACCTTGGTCTCAACATAACTATAATCTTTATCAATGTGATCACTCACTACTTCTAAGGCAATGCAAGGCATGGCAATTAAAGAACAGACACTTATTCAAACACAGGCTGTCTTTCACTTAACCTCTGTTTGTCCAACCATTGTGTAATGCTGAGTTGATTAAAGGAAAGGAGAAGTAACATTAAACTTAGCTTGTAGTGTTATGACTACAAATATAAGACATTGCTAAATGACTTTTTTTTGGCTTAATATTCATGCACTATTAGACAATTTTTTATCTTTTTTTCCTTTCTACTGGCTCTAATTTGTTGTTTGAAGCAGAAAATTCAGCTATGTGATCAACATTTTTCTGGCACATTTTGCCTTAATTTAGTGCATGTGAATTTAATCCTCTTATCAAGATAAATAGAACAATACCCCCTCACAATATACTCACTTATTATTCTTCCAAAATATCTATTGGCTTACTGAGAAGCTGCTGTATATATTGTGTTTATTCAAAGTGATGATACTAAAAGATGTGGTCAGATTTCAAAGTCTGTAATGAAATAAGATACATTTCACTTGAACAGCCTTTGAAATTCTTCTAGTATCTTGAGATAACATATACAAATATCTTTTTCAATAACACAGAAAAATTCATCTTTTCTAAATAAAATTCTGCAGTTCATTTTCAATCCATCCTTATTTCTAAGCTGTCTTTTATATATCAGCTATTGACGGCATTTTACAAGCTTAGGTGCTGTTTCTTAAACCATAAAAGGAGAAGAAAACATTCAGGTCTATAAGCTGATTGAATTTCATGGATTTTTTTAAGCTGCATTTCAGTGCAGCTCTTTTCTGCGACTTAAAGGATCAACACCACTCCTGATGATGTGCAAAAATAAAGCTAATACTGTCATATAGACTCTTTAAGTTTTTGGAACTCTCCAAATATTGCTCTGAGAAACTCAGACCATTTTGTTTATGAAAGCATAGGAAGAAATGTGAAGAAGATATAATAGAAAGATAAGCAAGAAGTCAAATCCAAATTGCATTCAACAAAATTGTATGTTGTCTTATCAAGGCTCAATTTACAAGGGGAAAGGTTTAGATAAATTAAATAACCTGATAACATAAAGCATTGACATTTCAAAAGATTTTAAAAAAATCTATAAATTTTCTATGAAAAGACGTAACTCCAAATGCTGTATTATGGCACTAACTGATATAAATCTTGTATTTCCTGAAAACAGTGATGGTAGAGCCACAATTCCAAGGACTTTAATGTACAAAAGTTACTAATCTGTTACTTATTTGTGGACATCTTTCAATCCTTGCATTGATGTGCAACGGCATATTTCATAAAAAGATGGTACTCCTCTTATATTCTTTCTGGAAAGAGATGTTTCATATTCTTGGAACACATACATTGATTTTTATTGTATTTGTCTCATCTATTGTTTGGTAGGAATTTGATGAGTTATGGTAGAATGGTTTCAATTAGAAGGGACCCTAAAAATTATCCCATTCCAAACCCCCTGCCATAGGCAGGGGACACATCCCACTACACCAGGTTGCTCAGGGCTCCATCCAGTCTGGTCTTGAACACTTCCAGGGATGGGGCAGACACAACTTCACTTGGAAAGCTGTTCCAGTGCCTGACCACCCTCATAGGGAAGAATTTCTCCCTAATATCCAATTTAAACCTACTCTCAGTTTGAAGCCATTCTCCCTTGTCCTGTTACTCCAGGATCTTATGAATAGTTTCTCTCCATCTTTAGTGTAGCCTCCCTTCAGGTACCTGAAGGACATAATCAGGGTGCCCCAAAATTTTCTCTTTTCCAGCCTGAACAGCCCCAGTTCTCTCAGCCTTTCCTCCTAGCAGAGATGCCCCATCCCTCTGATCACCTTGGTGGCCTCCTCTGGACTGGCTAGAACAGGTCCCTGTCCTTGCTACGCTGTGACCCCAGAGCTGGGTGCAGCCCTGCAGGTGGGGGTCTCACCAAGTGAGGAAGAAAAGTGTTAAGCTGTTTTGGTTGGGAATATTTAGAGCTATGACTTCAATGAATGAGGTCAGCTTAGCTTCAAGAATAAACTTTTTTTATATGTTTCATTTTAACCGTTACACAATAATATTTTTCATAGAATGAGATACAGTTAGGGGCACTATTTTAGTGATGAAATTCCTTCACTATTTCAGCTTTAAGGCACTAGAAGACTTATCTTGTCTCATCAATATTTTTGTTCTCTCTGAAATTGTGAAGATAATGAGACTGAACTCATAAAGATACTATTTTACATTAAGGTAATACTGTCTGCATTGCACATGCTGTCTCCATTCCAAATGGTTACTATTTATGAACATGTATATATATATTTCTCTGCCACCATGCAATTAAAACAACCTTTATCCAACATCTAAGCAGCCTTTAAAATATATTTATCTGTTTATGTAATAATAGCAATAACACTATGTCAGAATTATGAAAAAACAGCTTTTGTTAATGAAATTTTTGACAGCCTACTTTGAGTAATTTCATGCTGAACTTTCTTTACCTTGGAAGTTAATAGTAGTTGAAACATTAATGACATAATAGTGAGTTTGTTCTGTGAGCTCATTTAGCTCCATTTGCTGTTCTACATGCCAGATGAGGAAGAGGTAGAGAAATGTAGAAGGAAGGTCTCTGGCACAAAGTAGAGACAGGTAAAAAGTAACAGAAAAGGGTATGAATACCAACTCTATGCATGTGCAGAAAGGCTGTGAAATAGCCATTTTCATGCACTCAATTATTTGTAGAATAGGTTTTGTGTAAATTTGAGGCTCAAAATTCTTAATTGAGTAGCAGGTTTTGCCACTCAGAAGCAGACAACACCTCCCCCCCCAAAAATAGTTGGAAGACTTGGAGTCTTTGAAGTAAATTATAGCTATGGGGTTTTTATCACCTCCTTCAAATATCCATAAAAATTTGTCATGGAACAAGTCCCATAAACAAATATGGAAAATCAATACAGTTTCTCAAGGTAATGTCAGTCCTCACTGAATAATCTGCAAGTCTGTTCTTCGTAATGCTTTTAAGTGCATTTTAATTTCATCAGTCAACAGCAGAAGCAGCTGTTGATAACAATACTACTGCGGAGTGCAGGAGCTGAAGCTTACAAACCAATGACACGACTAAGGAGCTAAGAGTCAGAAATACTACAGAAATGTTTTAAATTGTCCCACAATATGTTCTCTTTGATAGCATTTGGATATTAGCCCTCAGTCAAGAGGTCTGCAGTGGAAGCAAGAGGGAATTGTAACCCTTGTTTCATATGTTTTGCTAATGTCATCCTTGTTTCTGCATCTATACAAAGTCAGAGCTCTCCCTTTCTATTTATTTACATGTGCTTAATATGTGCACAATAATTTTAATGTATAAGAAAATAATTCAGAAAAAACCTAACAAACAAACAAAGATACCCAGGAACATATATTAAGCTTGTGTAAACTTTCCTGAAGCTAAAGAAAATATTACTATTTTACTATTCTTTCTGTCCTTCCATCTCTCCATTTATCCCCTCATCAATTTTGTCATCTATTCCAACATTTCTAAGTCTTTTCCTTTATTAGTTAAAGGAAATTAAAAGCAAAATTAACAACTAGTTCTCCAGTGGAGTTTCTGGAGCATTGGACATTTTGGGAACCCATTTCATTTTTGGGAGGATAAAGGAGTGAGGATAAATATTTGAATTAATGGAAAAAGTATGTAAAACACATCTTTAATTGAAGAAAATCACATTTCCTATATAAAGCTGAAAAGTATAAGTACTGCTCAATTTCTTAGTGAAAAAAACAAAACAAAACCCAAGCAAATTCAAAATTAATATCTGGAGCAGAAATTTTATATCCAAGAAATAAGCATGGAGGAGGAGACAAGAACACAATGTCTCCACAAGCACTTTACTGTGAACGTTTCTATCAGCTGTTGTACTTCTCTTTCAAAATGCACATATTCACATCTTTTGCAGTGACATTTCTACAGAGAAAGTCTTACCCTGCCTTTCATGTTTTCCTTCTTTTTCTGTTAAAAAAACCCCACCAAGATTCAACAGACTTGTTTAAATCCTGCTTTAAAAGGGAAGATCTGATCAGCTACATTGTTTAACCCCAAAAGCACTGCTTATCTGGCAGCAGAGAAGTGTTAACCTCCTGCATGATGGGAGGTGTGATGAGGTGGTCACCAACAAGGGTGGTTTCATAGATTGTTTGGAGTCTGAAGGAACAAGCAGAGGAACTGTACATAAATGTTTAAAGATGGTGAGTCAAGTAGATAAAGAGTATAACCCATCTAAATTTGTAACAGGAGAGCTTGAAGGCCCTGGGCAACACTTGCACTTGTATTTTCCTAGGGAATTCTAAGGGGTAACCCTTAGTGACTGCAGGGAACATGTGGATGGCTCTTGCTTAAAGAGAGAATGTTAAAATAAAATTATGCATGAAATCCAAATCATTCAAGGTTTGAGTAACTTTGGAAAACCTGGTTACCAAACACATATTTTTAATACATACTTTTCAAGTGACCTGGAACAGAGAGGAGTTTGCAGAAGGACCACATAAGGGCCAGAGAATTCTAAAACCACAAGATGACTCCTATAGAAAATTTAGATTCTTAAACAGTGTTGCAAGCGTCTCATAAAAAAAAAAGCAAAAAGAATTGATATAAATAAAAGAAGGTGTACAGAAGGATTTCCATTGCACAAAATTTGATCATAATAGTTCCTTTTTTTCTTTTGACTTTCATAAAACTTAAGACAAAACACAGAGCATTTCCAACTAGAAAAGCAAAGTGCAAGCAACGACAAAATTAAAAAATATGGCTTGCAGGTAAGCTCCAAAACCAAGTTCTAGCTCAATTCTGTACATTCAAATAAAAATAAGACTTATTTCCAAAATCTTCATTTGTTTAATTTAATTTTATTTATTTGAAAATATGATAATTCCTGTCCACTCATTAGGTGCTTTTCTTGTCTTAAATTGGCTCTTATTGTTATTGTCTTTTTTTTTTCTTTAATTCTTAAGTAAAGCCTTTATTCCAATCTTTTTCAGTCTATGTTTAATAGCTCATTTTTAGCTGGCATTTTTGGTTTTCTAATCACTGATGCTTTTCTATTTGTTTCCCACTCTCTTCCTCTCACACTCCTTTTTCTCACAATTCCAATCCCTTGCTTACTTCCCATTTCTTCAGAGTGTATCCTAGAGTAAATCCACACACTGATTCTAGAGGATTTTTAACAGCTGATTTGAAGTAAGAATTTATATCACATTAAGAAGTCTGGAAAAAAGTCAAGTCAATCCAAACAAAATTTATATCTTTATAAAGGTTTCCTACTTTAGCTATTTGTAATAGTTCTCAATTAACCAAAAACCTTCATCAAACACAGATTAATAAAATAAAGATTGTCTGATGCTGATTGCAATGGAGATACAGTGTATAGATATGCAATATTTTATAGTTTATTTTCATAATAATACATTTGCATATTTCTACCATGTACATTCCGGTTTAAATTTCTAAGGAAAAATGTGCTCTAATTGAATAAAAAGTGGGAAAATCCATTTTTAAATTATTTCAACCTGTAGCAACCAACAGATTAAAATCATGGCAAGATGATTAACTGCTAAATGATTGTTATGTACACATCTAAGTAATGTAACAAGCAGTATAATTTATATTTTCATGCCAATCCATGTTTGAGATTTATATATTATAATACTGCTCATTCCAAGATATATTACTCCCATATAAAATCATTGGGGGTTTTTAAAGCATGAATGGAGAGCTGAAGTGTGTCTATGCTTTATTTTTTTAAAAAAACCCAAGATTTTAGGTATCATACAGAAATCTCCTCAAGACCACTTTGGGAAACCCTCATTCTTATTTCTCCACTGATCCTATTGCTGTAACAACTTCCAGAAAATCCTAAATTTCCAAACATTTCAAAATCATTACAATAATCATCAGGCCAGTTTTTCCTCTGGTAACCTATTGCCTTCCTCTCCTTGAGCTATAATAGATGCTCTAACTCATTAACAGCTGTGCTACATAAACAGAGAGTACTTGGTCCCACACAGGGCAGCACAGCACTGAAGGATAGTTTGGAATTGCATGGTAATATTGCTCCTGCTCTGCCACTGGAAGCAGGAGGAGAATCTCAGTACCATGTTTTTTTTCTGCACCTGTTTTTTTCCATCTGTATAATTCCAGGTTATGTGTCTAATCTAGTTTTCCCAGTTGATAATCTTCCTCTGACTGCAAACTGTTGTTGAGAAGGGACACCGATGTCTGTGTTTGTTGTGAGACATAGAAACTTGCAACGCAGAAAAGCAGATCTTGGTCTCCAGAACTGCCTCAGTTGTACAATGACCATCTTATTTTAGCAACTTCTTTTCTCACTAACTTTTCTCACCACTTTTCTTACTTTAACTCTTGAAATTTTATGTTTACAAATGCCATTTTTCATCTTTTATTTTTTATTCAGGGTCTAACATGCTAAATCTACTTTTAGTACAGAGAGACACTATAGTAAATTCTGCAGTACATCTGCATTCAGGCAAGACTCCAATTTTCTTCAGAATTCTTTATAGCTTTTTTTATATTATTGCTTAATTTCAGCGTCCTTTAGTTTGGCATATATAACAATCCTTAGAGTCATATTGGACCTACTCATGTAGAAAATATATTTATATTAATTTATTTTTTTTTAATAAAGAACTTTACTGGAGAAAATAATTGTAGACTGCAAATTTTGAAAAAACCAGCAAAATCTGTTTGATCAATAAAAATTCAGGTTTTTTTTTTCAAATAAATGAAGAAAAATGTGGTTTAGAAAGAAGTATTCCTAAGATAATTTATTGAAATTCCATTTCTTTTTTCACCTTTTCAAAAAAGATTATTATTTTAGAATAGAGAAGTCCTGTAGAGTATTTCAGAAAGAATAAACACACTATGTAACTGTAGCCACAATTTACAGTTTTAATTTACTAAAGAGCGAAAGAAGCTTATCAGCTAAAAATCAATATTGAACTGAAGTTAGGTTTTGCAACTTGGGACTACTAAAATATATTGAAGAAATGCCACAAAAATGTGAATGCTTGCATAAATAATTTATTAGATAAATATTTCTTTATGTTTTATGTTTAAATCAGACCAATAACTGCGTTTTTATTATGTGTTTTTAACAGTTATAATGCACGTTTTGTACACAGCCTCAGATAAGATAAACAATGCATATCATTAATTTTACTGACTCATTCAAACTTTACTGTTTGCATGTGTCCTTTTAGAACCAGTTCTGAAGTTTGGACTACAAAACTGAGCTGAATTTAAGATACATTTCCAGCAAGTTGCTTGCCTTGCCGTTGTTGAACTTCAGGCTGAATACTGCTAGAGCTGTATCCATGGGGGAATACATCTTTATAATATCCCAAAGAGGTGAAGGGATTGTATATTGTGGCAGTGCTCCATGAAGGGCACATAGAGCAGGTGTGTCAGCACCCCTGTCCTCTATGTCAAAATAAGCATATAGCAGGCTAATGTGTCACACACCGGGGAGAGCAGATATATGGAGGGCAGACTACCTGGGGAGGTAACACAGAAAGCTCAGAGGTTCTACTTCTCACAGTCAGGAAGGGGCTGGGTTGGTCAGAAAACTGATTGTCAGCACAAGCTGATATAGTGAGTTTTCACAGCAACATTTACTGTCGCAGATGGAAATCTGAGCTTTCAAGGACAGATTTGGTGCTTATCTCATGGCACTGCTCAGCGGTAGTACAACATGTAACTTCCCCAGTGGTGTGCAACATAAGCCATTTCAGACAACATTTTATCAGAAAACACATTAGAAACTGTTGTACCCAGAGTACTTATAAATACAATTTGAGCTCAGTTTCAGGAGTTAATTGTGGACTTCCTGCGGATTTCAATGAAACCAGGAAAATATTCCAAAGTGCAAAGTGTTTTGGTAGGGTCCCTAGATACATTTTATCATTCTCTTATGCAATAGGGTTTGTAGAACCACAAACCCAAAAATTTTTCAGTTTCAGCATTAGCATTTAGAATTTTTTGTATGTGGACTGGCTGAATGAACATTGTTCTTTGAAAGTTTTCTTTAATACTTATTAATTGTTTGAAAGTGTAATTTTTAGTCTGTCTAGAATGAATATATGGTAGTGGTTTATATGAGTGATAAAATTAAAGTAATGCAAGAAATCTTATGAATTCTTAATTCTGCTGAGCATAGACTCAAATTTCTTATCTGCCTTTGAAAATCCTGGCATTTTGATCAAATACCTTGAATCACCTCTGTAACTGCACACTCTTTCTAACAATTGAGATATAAACTCTCTGGTGAAGAGGCAATCTTTTCATCCCAGACGTGCTCAGGCCATAGTACAATGACGTCCTAGCTTTAATTTCTGAGTTCTATTCAGAAAAAATAATTAGTAAAATCATGTGCAGTGTACTTCCATGAATTTGGAAGGGACAGAATGGTAAATATCTAACAAAATATTAAGAAATGTGCTAAAATTGTGTGTAGTAATAAGTCCAACCTGGGTTTTTAAATATGTGCCCTACAGAGGTGTGATTGATTTTATTGTGGATGTGATCTGTTCTGTTTAAAGGGTTGTGGGATATTTTTCTGTGGCAAAGAAGAATTCAGAGAACTCTTCCTAGCAACAGCAAAAGACCACTTGGAAATAACACTTCCTCATCACCAGTCCTTCTCCTCCCCTTCTAAAGGAAGACATCCATTCATCTTTTGATAATTGCTGATTCAGATGGAACTGTGAATGCATAAGGAGAACCTATTTTCTTTGCTATTTCTAGCCCTAAATACATTTTCTTGCATCACAGTAATATCAGAGTTATAGTAGATGTCTTTAATGAATATTTTAACTAAATTCCTCACCTTGTCAATATCTGAAAAGAGCACCAAAAATCCTTTCCTAATCTAAGGGTATCATTTAAATTACATTTGTCAAGACTCTTCCATATTCATAGGTATATGTTTAAATCTCAACAACAATATTTTTTTGTATTCATGTTATTGATAATGATAGCATTAGTTATGCTTGTTGATTTTGACACATTTTGTGAATAAGAGAGGACTGTTACCCTGGAACATCACTAGAGGTGGTACAGACAGCTCTAGAAGTAGAAGAAATTATTTGCCTCTCTGTGTTGAATGCAAGAATTTTATCTGTGTCAAATACAAGAAATCCTTGAGGTTACGTGACCTTGTGTTTTTCAGACCACTTAAACACAGTCTTTTTGGTTCAGAGAAGTTTTGTTGCATATTAACTCAAAAAGATTTCTCCTGGTAAATGCCTAGCAGAACTAATAGCAGAAACTTTTAGAACAGGAGATTTTTTCCCCCCCTTTCTCCCGGTGACATTAACACTGGAGACAGGTATGCTCCTCTCCCTTAACTTAATTTAAAATTTAATTATGTTTTATGTCTCAGTTAATGATGACTGGATATTTCTCATCAGGAGAGTTTTATAGATGACTATTCTTTGTTTTGTGCCCACTGACCAATATTAAGAAATCTCTTTTCTCTCTTTGTCTTTGAAGTCTTAATATTTGCATAAGTTAAAATAAAAAAAAAACCAGAATTATTCCTCTTCAGTTTGCATACATCTTGAAATTCTATTCTATTTCTCTTTTACTTTATCTTCCCACAGCTTATTTCAGTGATACCATCAAGCGTTTCATTGTTCTAAAAGAGATGCTTTTAATCAAAAAGCTGTTTTGCATATGTTCAGTTATGCACTAATCAAAATATGTACAGTCTGGCAATACTGTACCTATTTAGGTTAAAATTAAGTTTTCTGAAGTTCCATTAAATCATACTCCCTTTCAAGTGAGACTTCAATTTTCATAGCAGTTAAAGCTGGAGATATTCAAAGCAGCTAGCTAAGTGTTGAGTGGTTAAAATGCATTTCAAAAGTGTTTTCAAATATTCTTTTCTAGAGATAACTACTTCCTTTAGAAAGCTGTGTACTGCCTCACAGAAACCATTATATTTTCATTAGAAAAAATTAATCTCATTTGGGTATTTGCCAACTTCAGTTCATTGAGTCTTTCATTTTGAGAGCTTTAAGAAACTTAATAGACATTATTTACTTGCTATATTGTGATGGAAGATATACTAGACAATGACATTAAAAAAAAGTCAGTGTTAACAGTATCAACATGTCCCTTTTTTTGGTCTTACAGTCCTGTTTTGCTGTTGGCCTTGGGACAATTTTACCCATTTTACAGTTTTGTGAACAAAACCAGAATGCTTCAACTGTTTAATCATAGATACACCATTTTCCGTTTCTTGGTGTAAGTATTTGCAGAGGCATATCGAGTGGCAAAAACTGTGGTATGTTCTCAGTTTACTGCCAAGAAGAATCCAAGAGGCCAGTAGGGGAAAAGAGAGAGGGAGAAGGATTGTTAATCGAAATCACCTGGAAAAATAGTGTTTTGCCACAAAGGGATTTAATGAAGACAAGACCTTTTCTATTAGTTTAGGGTCTATCTACTCCTTTTTACAATTCAGTCATCCAGTAACAAACACTGTGGATGTGGGCTTTTTTTTTTGGTTTGGTTTGCTTGTTTTGTTAGGGTTTTTTTGGGGGGCAGGTGGAAGTAGGGGGGGAATTATTTATGGATGTTGGGTATGTTTGTTTTCTTTCAGTAAAACCTATCAGCAACAACCTAAAAAGTTTTAAAGTGCTTCTAGCTTGTAGATTTTCAACAAAGGAAGGAAGGAAGGAAGGAAGGAAGGAAGGAAGGAAGGAAGGAAGGGACATGTTCTTTAGAATATTAGACTTCACATTTATATAAGATGCTCTATCCTGTCCGTCTTGCTCATGATCGAGTACCAGGACAGGGAGCCAAAACCTACCAAAGTGCAATTGCAATTAAATTTTCAGCCGAGTTCACAGTCCTAAAATATATAGAGGGCATGCTTTGGAGGAAACTTTCAAAGAAATTATGGAGAAAATCAGCAATCAAGATGAATTTTAGGTTATTGAGTTTTTAAATAGCCATGGCACTTCAGCTGCTGAACAGAAAATTGTTTTTCAAATAAAAATTCTTGCTGATTAGGTTAAAATGAAGTTTAGGGCATATTGTTGACATGCTTCCTAACATAATGAAAAACATCCAGCTCCTTGTAGCTATTGTACCAAAAGCACATACATTTTTTTAATATTGCTTAGCATTTTTTTCCCCCTAAGTTATTAGGGGGTTTTAATATTTTTTAAAAATTTTAAATTCAGGAGTGTATAGTAATGTTGGGGTTACAATCAGAAACCAGACTAATTTCTGTTGACGTTATTTTGACATATTGATCATGGGTAAGAGTTATGCTAGTGACCTCATTGAGTTATAGGTAACTACTGTCTTTTATTTGATCTTTTATTTTAATATTGGAAGGAGAATCAAAAGCAGAAAATGTTTTGACAGAAGTTTATCAATTGATCATTCTGTTGACCTCACTGAATCTGTAAGCTCTGAAGCCTGTTTCCATATTCTGAGGAGAATCCTTAGCTTTATGACTTTTAAACTCATTATACAAAACTCTAGTGTTCTGTAGTTAATTTGAAAAACACAAACCTGGAAGTTTTGGTAATCCCAGTGGCCTCTATAGCAACATCGCTGTGCTCTTCAGCCCAAGTGAAATTCCCAAGGCACTAATCTGACAAAGGATTATAAGGAACTTCAGGAAATTTGCAGATATTTGGAAATTAAAACAATATTAACAAGTAAGATATATAAGGGTTTACATTACATAAAAAGCGTGTCAACTGCAGTTTATAAGTAAAATGATGGAATTTCGAATCAGGACATTTAATTATTTATGGAATAAAAATCAGGTTAGATTTATTTTTCAATAATGTATAAACTTATTGTGGTGGGTTGAGCACTGGCTAAATGCCCACTAGAATTATTTACTACTTTTCTGCTGTGAGATAGGATTAGGAGAAGAGCAAAGCAGGCTCAAAACTTTAAAGGGTATAAAGAAAACTTTATTTAAACAGAACTTAAAGAAAAGAAAAAAATATAATAAGAATCAGAATAAAACCTTCAGAATACTTTTCCTTTCCCTACAACCTTCTTTTCTTTCCCACTGACAACATACAGAGGAAAACCCTTGGGAGTTAGGTCCATTTACCACCTTTGAAAATAGTCTTTCATCAGTTCACTTAGGGAGAGGAGTCTCTTTTGCTCTGTCATGGAGACTTCTCCACAAGAAAACAGTTTTTCCATGGCTACAATTTTCATGAATAACAGCCTGGAAATCTGCATTCATGAAGTCCCTCCCATCTCATGCAGCCTTCCCACAGCTGCGTTCATGGGCCACGTCAAACTTATGGAGTACTGTTTTAAGGATGAGCTGTTCAAAAGCAAAGGTTCTCTTCATCTATCTCTGAGATCATCTTCATCTCTGAGAACAGAGTTCTTCTTTCCCTGGGGGCAAAGGGTCTTCATCACTCTCCTCTCTCTCTATTCAAGCTTCTTATAAGATCACAGCTATTTCAATATTTACTTGCTTCAACAAAAATGCCTTTGCTCATGTCTGCAATTTGAACACTCCATCCCCCCATACTGTTTTCATGAATCAAAGGGATATTCTAGTGTACCACAGTCCATCACCATGGCCTTACAAAAGAATTTCAGCCTAAGACTAAGGCATTTCTTCATTCTCCTCCCATCTGGGACTTGACTTCTTCACTGACCTTGGTGTATTCATGTCCTTTCTCTACGTCTTGTCACTCTGTCCTTTTCTCTCTCTCTCTCTCTCTCTCGGATCAATGTTCTGCAAGTTCCATCTGTGCAAAGAAAGAGTTAATATCTCACCCGGGGCCTGCGGATGGTCATTATGGTTGGCGTTGTCTGAAACGCTGTTGATACAGTCATAATGGGCTGTGCCAGGATCTTAGGAGGCCCGGCCAGAACGGCGGCAGCCGCTCTGACCGCACGGCTGGTCTCAGGCCCATACTGCATTTAATTCCAGCTGCAGGTCAGCCTGACCACGCTGGAAGTGGGGGGAGAACCGGTCCAGCGGCCAGACGCAAACAGTCGCTGGGGCCGGCCCGGCCCGGACGGGGCCCGGTGGCCTCCCCGGGAAGGGTCCGACCCCTCAGAAGGGCCTGCTCGATCTGGCCCAGCTGCATGAAGGGAGCCGAGACGGCCTGTTACCTGTTCTCAGGCTGGAAAAGGAAGAGGCTTTTCCTGGGCTTGTTAGTTTTCAACGTGTGTTCACAGAGGGGTGTTTGATGTCCTAGTGGTTGTGTCAGTATTCAAGCTAGTCACTGACTGGTTTCAGTCAGGCATGGAAGAAACTAGCAGCTTCCCTTAGAAAATCACTTCTGTGACTGGCTTCTTCCCTGCTCACTAAATGTCAATTAATGCAAAACCAGCACACTTACCTGCATACCAAGAATAGAAAATGGACAGTTCAGCTGAGAAGAAAGCCTGTATTCACTTTTTAAAATATAACCTTTTATGTTACAGAATGAGTTCTAATTAGTAGCTTCCAAACATACTGTATATGCATACTCCATATAGCAAATATGGAAATTAAAGGTACTTTGTTATGTCAAAGTTTTTCTTTCTCTTTTCTCCAATAACTGACAGCTCTAAAATTCATGAGATTGGATATTCTACCTTACAGAATGTAGATGTCATGTCGTATTTATGAAGTTGAATAGTGTAAATCTGTACATTCATAATGCTACATTTGATATTTTATTTTAGATCATCATATGGTAATAGAGAAAAAGAAAATAACTTTAATTATATGTAGTTTTACTTATAGATTGAGTATTTTTAATAGATGAGTTGTAGAAAATAACTCTGAATCCCAGTCTGTAGCGGTGTGGGTTTTTATATTTGTTTGTTAACCAAACGGTTTGTTCTGTGTACCCTCTTGATTTCTGTGTGCTTGGTTGCTCCCTATTCTGCCCCAGCAGCGCGATGTATCTTTTCCCGCCGTTTCACTGCTCCCCTCCCTGGTGAGCTGCCTGTCACTCGGCGACCCGACCCAGCTTCTAGAAAGTTCTGGGAAGGACCTCGAGTGGTAGGCTGACTGCTGGGGAGATCCTCCTCCTCCCTAGGGGAGTTGGCTCCTGAGGATGTCCCTCACCCCTTGAGCCACTCCCCAGGGTAACCCCATTGGCCTTCCCTGGCTCCCCTTGCCCCTCCCCTGTTTAAAAGTTCATGTATCAGAGGTTCTTGGCTCTGCTTGGGCTGTAGTGGCAGGGTGAGGAGGTCCCAAGTCAGGTCCTCCAATAAACTTGTTTGCTCCTCCATTCAGAGTCCCCCCTCTTCTTCCTTGCCTTCGTCGCTGCACACGTAATGCCTCCCTGAAGATCGGGTCCAGTGAATTGGGAGACTCACTCAGCCGGCTCTGCCCAGCCGTGGGGAGCCGAACCGTATTACTCTGCACGGTGGCAGGGCTAGCCCGGCAGTGGGAGAAAGGGTTCTCCAGGGGCACCGCAACACCAGTCTACGAAGTATCCTAAACCAGTGCAGTGGAATTTACAGAAACATGGCTAATTTTTAATTTTCATTCCTTATTCCTGAGTATTATTATATCCTGAGTTTGCACAGTCTGCAACAGAAATATAATATGATATGTGAGCCTTTTTCTCTTTATGTGTCCAGGGAGACCACAGGTGTGTTAAGACTGTGTTTGTCATAGATAAGACTGTTTCTTATGGTTTGAGAGGACTTCATTTCAGGGAATTTAAGATTAAATTAGGCTGAGAGATTAGATTAGGGCTGGATCAGGAACCTGACTTTGGCTTTAGCTGTTTTTAATGTTACTTCTGTGGTTTTGCACAAGAACACAAGCTCATCCCATTTTAAAATAAGTGCTCACGTTAGCTGGTGTAACTTTTAATCTGAATTTGCCTTTTGCAATATTAACTGTAACCATCAAACTTTCATATTATTAAAATTGAGCAAGAGATCTTCTTTCTTGTCAGAAATTCATGAGATAAGGGAAAACAGGGTTTGTCAAGGTTTAGTTATGATCTTTGCTTTACTTTTCACTAAAATTTTGTTATATATTTAGCTTAGCTTGAAGAAATTTATACTAATTCTACAAGTAACTTTCCCCACTCCCATTATGTTCATATAAGTTACTTTTATATATCATATTGCCATGGAACTTATTAAAAAGAAGCACCTGTGCTGTTAACCTGGCATTAAGACCTGCAGGTCTTACTCCCAAGAGTAAATCCCATGAATCTTAAGATATTCAGGAGAATTTAGGATTTATAAGCAAAGATGAGTTATTCTTCTTTTCATCTCTCTTCAGAAAGCTCATTCTGATGCAGCAGAGCCTTCCAAAGTGCTGCAACTTCAAGCCATTTCTTTAGCATAAGAAGTGGGGCATATTAAGATTCCTTAGAAGAGATTTCTGAGGGAGCGCTTTGGTCCTGTGGCAGAATTCCATTTCCTCTTACTGATGTGCCAGAAGGGACACATGTTGATCTTCACTTATTCTCTGTGTGACAAATGTCTGATCACATCAGAGAACTCCAAAATACACAGGTTTAGGAGATCATATATGAGTATGGTATTCTGGAACTCATCCTACATATTTGCACATTTGAAAATAAGCAACTAAAACCAGAAGCTCTTTATTTGTTTTGTAATACATGGTGATTTCAATCACTGTAGTTGAAAAAAAACCCTATTATTTTCTGTGTTTTTTTATTTTAAATAAAATGTTTGGTGCAATTCTCGAGGAACAAGCTTACATCACATTAAAAATTCAGATGCCATTAAAAATTCAGATGACCTCTGCATAGGGAATACTGATAAATTGCTGACTGCACATTGACAAAAAATGTACGTGCAAAAATTGGTATGTAATTTACCTGTTTCTAAAAATGATGACAGTAATGTCTGTGTACTTATAATCTCGCTGGCTTCATTGTTTAGCTGATACTTTATCTAAGTCCCATCCTCATTTTATTTCTTCAGAAACTATTTTAAATCCTTACAAGATGTATGTCTTTTCATAAATGAATGAACATCTGAAATGTTGCTAGACAGTTTATAACTTTTAATGTTAATGAATTGTTGGTGACATTCACACATGGCCTACTTTTCTGCACTTCAGCTTAAAATCCAAATGTCAAATTCTGGAGTAGCTTCTGAGCTACTTCAATCAGAGAATGTTAAGAAGCTGAAATGATTTATTTATAAACTGTAGAAATGTTGTTCACCAGAATAAACAGTTATTTTGTCATCCACATGTTTATTAATATTTTTCTAAGTTATTTTTTGGCCTCTAGTACTTTTCTAAATGCATTTACTCTCAGCAGCTAAAAGACAAGGTTGCATTTGAAATATGCTGAAAAGGAGAAAGCAGTACAATATATACAGGTTCTTGAGATCTGCACTATCAGTATGATGAAAGTTTCCAGTCTATAACATGCCACTTACTGCTTCTAAGATATATGCCTTCAAAACTTTTATGCCTAAAATGATGCCTTCAAAACTTTTTTCCACTCCATTTGACTAAAATAGTCCATTAACAGCCATAGTGTTCTAGTGTTTTAGATCAGCCACAAGCCTATCCATGTTCACAAATGAATTAATGGTTTGATCTGGAAAGGGCCTTAAAGCTCATCCATTTCCAACCCTCTGCCATGGGCAGGGACATCTTCCACTAGACCAGGTTGTTCAGAGTTCCATCAAACCTAACCTTGAACCATCCTACAGATGGGGCATCCACAACTGTGTCAGTGCCTGAACAGTCTCAAAGGCAAGATTTTTTTCCCAATAAGTAGTCTAAACCTACTCTCTGTCAGTTGGGAGTCATTCTCCCTTGTCCGGTCACTCCATGCCCTTGTAAATAGCCTATCCCTGTAACCTATTAAGATTTATGAGAATCACAGCAACTTTACAAGGTCCATGTAATTTAACAGATGATTAAATGCATACTCCTATTAAAATACTTGCAAACTCTCTATCTGTTTTCTTTTTTGACCTCATACACTCTGGTATTAAGTAAATCACTTCACTGATGTATCAGAGTCTTATTGTTTTGCTAATTACCTGGCTCTAGACATATACTTAATCACTGCATAGTTTATCTGGAGGGGAAAATTAGTCGAGAATCAAGTCCTTTGTATTTGATTCAGATAGAGAAGACAGTTCTTACTCAAATATATACATTTTATGAACTTGACACATTTTCCTTTGCACTTTCCATTTTCCTTTCTTCCCACGTTTCATTTAGTGCCCCCCTGCATTTGGATTCCTCCTCACTCAGGCACTGTGACTGCTTCACACCACGTCTGAGTATCACACAGTATTTGTTGTCTCCTTTCTGCCTCCAGCAGTATCTGGAGCGCCTTCGAGACAGAGTTTACTGCTAAGGTAAAGAAATGGTAGTGACTACTGAGCACTTCAGAGAGAATCAGTGTTTATTAATTAACATGATGAGAAAATTCACATTTAAATAGAAAGAAATTAACATAAAAAATTTCTAAGGCATTTTCACTCCTATCTGGATGGTTTATCCATGATGACCTGCAGTCCGGTGTACTCTGAATAGCTCTAATCCTGAAGGGCATGTCTCTTTCGAGGACCAGCACAGCAATCCTTCCACTTTCCAGCTGCAATTAGAAGCGATGATGTTCCTGGTCCTCAGCTGCCTCCAGGAAGATTGTCTCTGTCCCAGATTTTTCTAGGACAGAGGGTACATTTGGGCACCAGTTTTGAGTTGTATTAATACTGTGTCTATTGATCTGGATGCTTTGATTCATTATGCCAAATCAAAGACAGACCCTTGGAAACAAGCACTGGGGAACAGGAATCATGAACACTGATGTGAGTCCACAGGAGTCGGGCTGCATCCAATGAGAGAGGCACAAGCTGCAACAGCAAATGTTGCCCTTCTGGTCACCTCGGACTTGAGACTGTGCTCTGTACTGTGCTCTCCAGCATGTCCCATGGGGTCTGTAATAGTCAGATCCACTCATTCATCACCTGGGATTCCACTATGTTTAATCACAGACCATGAATTTGTTTAGTTTGGAAAAAAAAATTAAGATAATCAAGCCCAACTCTCAAACCAGCACTTCCAAGTTCACCACTTAACCATGTTCTCAACTGCCACATCTACACATCTTTTAAATACTTCCAGGGATTGTGACCCAACCCTTCTCCTGGATGGCACATTCCAGGGTTTGTCAGCCCTTTTGGTGAGGGAATTTTTCCCAGTTTCAATGTAAACATACAAGCACAATCTGAGATCATTTCCTCTTGTCTTAACACTTGTTGTTTGGAGGAAGAGATTGACCCCCACCTCACTAGACCCTCCTTTCAGAAACATGTAGAGAAGGTCTCTCCTGAGCCTCCTTTCCCCAGGCTAAACACGCCCAGCTCCTTCAGCTGCTCATCATCCGACCTGTGCTATAGAACCTTCCCCAGTTCTCTAGCCCTTCCCTGGACATGCTCCAGGACCTCAGTGTTTTTCTAGTCATGAATGGCTCAAAACTGAACACAGAATTTGAGGTGTGGCCTCACCAGTGCTGAGTACAGGGGAGGTCACTGCCCTTGTCCTGATGGCCATACTATTTCTGATATAGGTCAAGATGCCATTAGGCCTTCTTGGCCACTTGGGCACACTTGGAAGTCATCTGTGGACATCACTAATTGTTCTTGATCATCTCTTTATTACACAGGAAAAAATCTACAAGGTAAATATGGCTTCAATGACCCATGTAAGGAAAACTTTTTAAAGTGTGACTTTGCCTGTAAAAGAGGGTTGCTGTGAGAAGAAACCAAACTAAACCAAACCAAACCAAACTAGGTTTTGGTGTGCAATTCTGCTTTCTTCTTTCTAATGCCTGTGCATGAACAGAGAGAAGAAAAATGCAAGCAAATCCATTTTTGCAATACCCTTCCCTCAGAGACCTTATCCCACAGAATACTTCCAAGGAAATCTCTGAAGAAGTCAGAGACGTCTATAATCTTAGAGTGAACAAGCTGAGTTGCTTCATCTTCTCAGAGTCTTAGGTTTTTTAATTGTGAACTTGGTCTACTGATACCTTTGCAAACTATTATGCTTGCTCAGCAATCATGAAACAAAGCCAATTAGAAAGACATTGTTATGGCTATGCTCCTAATATGACGACTCAGAGCTACAGTCTTTTAAGATGACTATTGACTGTTAAGTGTAACAAGTGACTAGTAATTTACTTCCATTCTAAGAGTGCTAATTTTGTCTTACATTGTTCCCTATCAAGTTTTTTTTTTCCAATAATATTGAAAGTTGGTATTTTTATTAGAAAACCAATGTTACTGGATTTTTCAAGATTATCTTCTTCTATATTTTAGTCTCAAAATCTGACTTGTGATCTAATACAATGATTCCAAATATTTGAACACATAAGTCCTAGGTAATTACCCATATCTTGCCAATTAGGGAGTCAATTAATGAAGCTTTGCTTTTTGTGTTGCACCATCTCTGAAAAGACAGATTTAAAAATTTGATAGATATATTTACTGGTGTTTCCCCAACTTTACCAATATCTGCTGTAAATGTCTGTGGTAGGTTGTCCTTGGCTAGCTGCCAGATGCTCTGGGACTCTCCCTCCACAACAAAACAGATGAGGAGAAAAAGAGATGGAGAAGTCCACGGCTCATAATGGAAGTGAGTTCACTTGCTGTTACTTACAGGCAAGACAGACTTGGGCAAAAAAAAAAAAAAATATTTATTGACAATTAAAATAGATTTAAGTGGTAAGAAACAGAGATAAATTAAAACAGCACCTTCCTTTATTCTCCCTTTTCCCAGGCTAAATGTCAGCTCATCCTGAACTCATCTACCTCCCAGCCCCTGAGCAGTGCAGTGGGGCTTTCCCTTGCTCCAGTGTGGAATCTTCAGATCTTCAGTCCACAAGCTGCAGTCTTTTAGGATAAACCGACTCCAGGGTAGTCTCTCCATGCAGTTCCATAATGATTTATCCCCTGGATCTTGTGTGCATTCCTCCATTGGAAGCAGGGGGACCACTTTCTCTGCCACGCTTTTCTCCAGAGTATCCCAGGGAATCCCTGCTGGGACACCTGGAGCCCCTCCTCTCCCTCCTCTTTCTTTCCCCTAGGGGCTCTTAGGGGTATCTCACTGTTCCCTTCACAATTCTGCCCTCCCTTATCCCTGCTGTTCCCAAGGCACTGCCATTGGCTCTGGGGCTCAGCTGGGCCCTGTGGTGGATCGGTTGAAGCTGGTGGAACCAGCTCTGTCCCACATTAAGCAGCCCCTCCATGCAAGGCCCATCTGCCAGGCCCCTGCAAAAAATAAAATGATAAATAAAGAAAACAGCATATAGTATTTTATGCTGTTAAAATAAAATCAGGAGAAAGGAAGTTTCACCACTTAAGGCAGTTAAGTCTAAGTGGAACACAGAATTGGAAGAGCACCTGACCGAGGTGAACAAGATTCTTTCCCAGTGTTTTTAGTCTGAGAGTGATTTAACAGTCATAACAGTCTGGTGTTACAGTACCATTCATCTGTCCGGCAGTATAACTTTCTAATTCAGTGTTTTTTCTGGGAAATTGAAAAGAGTCAAAAATTCTTCTGACTCTACCAACATTTGAAAAGTTTTCAGTCAGAAGTATATTCCTGAGAAAATATGTGGCAACTTTTACTAGTTCAAAGAAATCATGCACATAGGAGTGAAAAGGTGGCCTTAAGAGGTCATGTAATCTGCAAGCCTCTGAGGAATAGGTATCTGCTTTATGAGTTTCCAAACTCTGTGACTTCCAGGAGAAAGTTCCTTCTCACACCTTGGTGATGGACACTGCCATCCATGAAGCAACAAGATGCTGCTATCACCAGCTCATTGCCCTTGCCACAAATTAACGTCTTGTTATAAGGATCATGTTGTGTCATCAAGTCCAATCGGCTTCAATTGTTTTAAATATAAAAATTTTCTCTTGACTGTCCATATAACCATTTCACCAAAACTTTCAAATTAGTGTGTCTAGAAGAATTATTCTTATCATCTGATTAATTTCTTGGATCATTTATCTGAGATTAGTGTCTTGGAAAAAATATTTTAATGAATAACAAATATAGCCTAATGAATAACAAACATAGCCTAATATCCTTGTTTTACATACTCTTGGACAAGTAAAATAAGAGCGATATATTTTTAAGATATTTTTATGAATTCATCAAGAGTTTTAAATTCTGGATTTTTAAAAGACTATTATAATTTCCTAACATAATTTTCTGTTGTCAGGACATTAACCTTGAATGATCTATGCCAATTTTATTGCTTAAAGCTACATTTTCTATCAAAATGCTTTAGAGCCCATACACTAAAGGTAGCTGGGTAAGTTGTCCTGTCTCAACTTTCACTTTGGTGATCCTATATGTTTGTTGCTGATAACCTTTTCTAAAAATGTTTCAGAGGAAGGTTCATCTCTGCAAAGTGAACTGCATAGAAACAAGTTGCTGGCTCCCCTAAGCAAAGTGGACTTTCATGTTCCCTTGGAAAACAGCAGTATTTTAATGGAAGAAGTTCCCCTCAGGAAACTAAGCGTATGCTTCTCAACACATTGAGTTTGATATCACTTTTGCAACACTGCTCTAGTTCTTCTGTATAGGATTTGATTGACATCAGAGTCAGATGAGTAGTTGTGGAAAACAGAAATATTTCTTCTTGCCATTACAGCAATCTGTCTGGAACTGTCATTATCAGCATCACACACAACAGTAATTACAGCGTATTTGTCAGTACACCACTGTTTCAGGTGGCTCCAATTGCCTGCCAAAATTGTTCAAATGCATTTCTCTATAGTTATTGCATAATGACAGTTCAAATATCCCCATTACCTTTATGGTCATAGTAATATACTTTTTTCTGACAAAAAAGATTTAAATATTTTTAAAAGCAGATATGCAACATGATGATGCTGAACATTCAAGCCTTCTTGAAGAAAAAGGTCACTATTTCAACAAATTAATTATAACTGGTGACCAGGTACATGAAGAATAATATAGAGAATGTTTCTAACAATAAATTTGGGAGAAGTCATAGTGAAAGAGACTTTTAGTTATCACTTTTTTTCTCATATTCTCACATTAAATTAGGTTTCAGTCAGTTTCAAACATTCATGCACCAGATGGTGATTGAAAAGGTTGGTTGCACTCCCATAGAAGTTATATATCTTCAAATTTTATGTAAAAAACCAGTTTTGCAGAAAGGTTTGTAATTATTCTGAAATGTAAAGAACATCCATAGGCAAATTTACACCTCTACAAACACAACATATTACCTTATATCATATCCTTTTTCTCAAAATAAAATTCAAAATCTATAGAAATGCTATTAAAAACTGTAGGTGAGGAACATTATTTAAAAAATGTAGAATTGGGAAAGTAAATCAAAATACATGATGTATAAAGAACAACAAAGAATTGAGCTGCATCTATTACTATGAGAATTATGGAATAAAAATACATGTGTATATTTTGATGCTGGAGATTGGAATAATGCAGGAAAACATCTCAGTGATATTATTTTTAAGAATATAAAAGAAACTAATTGGAATTCATTTTGTAACTCAAATCATTACATAGCTATCTGCTTCTTAATAACAATTAAGCACAGGAACAGCTTAAAATCTAAAATTAGCTAAATTGAAGTCAGAACAATGTGATGTTTAAAACAGCAACATAATAACTGTAGGAGAAATAATTAGTGATTTTTAAGACATAGCAGAGAGAAAAACTGTTGGTTCAGATGGAATCCTGAAAGAAACTTCAAAGTCATCAGCTCCAAAACCTACATAGTTTTAAACAGGTTATTTTTCTATCTATAATTATATATTGGTAAATTTATATGCAACAGGATGGATTGTAGCACTGACAAACAGGTAAGTAAAATACCTTTTGGTTATCATAAAATTATTGTAAGATTTCTCATAGACATCTGTTGTGGCTTGAAACTAGCCAAATGCCAGGCATGCACAAAAGCCAATCATTCACTCTCCCCTGCCACAGCTGTGCAGAAGAGAGAAAAAAATTAACAGAGGGTTCATAAGTTGAGATAAGTAGTGGGAGAAAACACTCAAAGGGTAAAACATGCTCAACTTAAGGTAAAAAGGGGATTTATTACCTTAGAGGAGGATAATGAAAAATAAAATGAGCCCTTAAAACACCTTTTTCCTCCCAACCTCTCCTTCCCACTGACAGTGCAGAGGGACAGGGCAGGGGGGTTTGGGCCAGTTCATCGCCTGAGGATTTTCTTCTGCTGCTCTGGGAGACAAGTCCTTCCCCTGCTGTGCCATGGAGTTCCTTTCACAGGAGACAGTTCTCTGTGAACTTCTCTGGTGTGGGTCAACTCTCACGAGCAGTGGTCCTCCCAAAATTCCTGCAGTCTGAGTCCCTCCCACAGGCACACAGTCCCTCCAAAACTGCTGCAGTATGGGTCAGTCTTCCATGAGATGCAGTTCTCCAAGGACAGGCTTTTCCAGCCTGGGAACAGGGGCTCTCTTTCTTCTCTGGGTCTCCCACTGGATCACAGCCTCTTCTAGGCATTCACCTGCTCTGGTGTGAGCACCTCCCCCAGGGGCTGTGGGTGGATCTCTTGTGGGTCCCCAGGGACTGCAGGGGCACAGCTGCTTCAACATGGTCTTCACCATGGCCTGCAGAAGAGTCTTGGCTCTGGAGCCTGGAGCACCTCCTCCCCGCTCCTTCTTCACTGACCTTGGTGTCTCCATGTTGTTTCCCTCACATGTTCTCACCTCCTCCTCTTGTCTGACTGGAAGAATAAAACTGTGCCACTTTGTTTTTGAGTTTCTTCTTAAATATATTATCACAGAGGTGTTACCAACCTCTAACTGGCTCAGTTTGGGCTAGCAGCATATCCATCTTCAGAGCCATTGAGAACTGGGTCTGCTGTACAGGCTGGAAGCTTTTAGAAGCTTCTCATAGAAGCCACCACTGTGGCCCCTCTGCTACCAAAAACCAGGCTGTGCAAAACCAATACAACATCAAAAAATATTCAATTTTTAAATGTTTGCAATCCTAAAAAGAATGAAATTTAATCAATACAAAACATTTCTATGCAATGAACTTGTGATAAAATCAATGGGAACTTCAGAAATAGTTTTTACTTCCCTTAAAAAAACAGGAAATTAACTCATGAATGTTATCTTTATCTGTTGTTGCACATGAAAAGGTTTCTACTTCTATGCAACTAACCTTTAGGATATAACAACTTCTCTGGGATTTGACCTGCTGTTGTCCCATATTCTGGGAACCTAATACTGTTTTCCCCCCTTGTCACATCTACCTTATTCAACAGTTTCATGGCACAACTAGTGCAGAAATAGGGCTAATTTGCTTTTGTCTCTCTACTGGTTTGTTTTCACCTACTAATTTCGTGCAGCCTATTTTATTAAGCAGCAATATATGTCAGTGTCCTGCATTATTTAAATTTATTTCTATTATTTCACTGTTTTCTTCTGCGACTGTGATCAAAAACCCTTTAAATTTTTGCACAGTACTAAACTTTGGGATTTCATTTTGTTAGTTAAACTGTACTTGTAAATACAGAATGCAGTGGGACATCCTAAGTGCCAGCAGTGATGGTGCTTGTTATAAATGAATCAGCCAATTTATGATTAAAAGAATTTATTATATAATCAAAGTAAAAGTGGAAAAAGCCACAAGCAAAACAGCATCGGGCCGGGTGATCAGTGCTGTATGAACTGGGTTTGGACTACTCCGTACCGCTGTAGTTCACGAAATACTGTCCTCACAGGGTCTTTTTTATACTATTTTCAGACTTCGCAGGATACCGGGGGGATCGCCCTGCTTCCTCTGCTGATCTTGTCCTCTTTCATGTATTAATGCATGTTCTTTCTTGTGGCCACTTCTGATAAAGAGTTTCTCGGAATACCCCTATTGCTGGGATCTTGTTAGATGATAAGCCTCTTGAATATCTTCTTCTGGCGACGAATATTTTTCTTATTGTTTTAATGCATAATGCTGGGATTCCATCAGACAAAATAATCCTCCAGAATACCCCCCTTTGAGACAAGAATTCATCTCTGGTAGCGAATACCTTTTCTCTTATCACCTGGTGCATATTTGCTTTTCCCCATTACTTGGTTTCCATTAAAAGATACTGTCCTTAGCACAAATTTACTCTAAATCATATATTACAGTGCTTAAATAGGGAAATGTCATGGTTTAACCTGGTAGGATAACTAAGCCCCACACAGTTATTCATTCATGTTCTCGCTGGTGGAATGGGAAAGAAAACTGGAAGGGTAAATGTGAAAAAACTCATGGGTTGAGATAAAGGTCATTTAATAGATAAAGCAAAATCTACACGTTCATACAAAGCAGAACAAGGAATTAATTTACTGCTTTCCACTGGCAGGCAGGTGCTCTGCCATCTCCAGGAGAGCAGGGGTCCATCACAGGTAACACTGATTTGGGAAGACAAACATCAGCACTCCAAATGTCCCCCCAATCCCCTTTCATCTTCTCCTCACGGCTTAATATGCTGAGCATGGCATCATCTAGTCCCACCCCATGTTAAAGCAGGTGTGCCTAGTGTTTGTAAGTATTTCCTGACATGATTGTGTTCCACAAATAGTACATTTCCTTGCTCCGCATTTTCCCTCTGGCCTGGGATTTTTAAAGGCTGATGTGAAGAAGTAATTCAATGTCTCAGCCTTTTCCATGCCTCCATCATCTGCTCACTGGCCTCATTCAGCAGTGAGTCTGCATTTTCTCTAGTCTTCCTTTTGTTACCTGTAGCAGTGGGTTTTGCATTCATTTATTTTTGTATGCTTCTTGATGGTTTAATCCATGTACCCCTTTGTTATTGGTTCTTTGTTTGTACCCCGTTCTCCTCTCACCCATGTATCCATTCCCTGCTCCCCTCCTCCGGAGACATACCTGTCACTTCAAGGCCCTTCTGTGCTTCTGGAATCTTCCCCAAAGGACATCAAGTGATAGGCTGTATCCAGAGGAATCTCCCTCCCTCTCGAGGAGATTGGTCCCTAAGGGTGTCCTTCATCCCTCGGGCCACATCCTGGATTCCCTTGATTGGTGAATCCCTTCCTCCCTTCCCTTCCACCACCTCAGGATAAAATCAACTGCTCTGCTGTTGTTCAGGGCTCTGCTGAGGCAGAAACCCCAAGGTGAGGCAGTCCCATCAGGGGCCCAATAAGCTTGTGTGGCAACCCCTCTGCAGAGTCTTCCCTCATTCCTCACCATCGTTGCATGATGTGCCAGCACACTAGTGCCTTGGGGCAGGTCCTGCTGAGGAACCCACAGGATCGGCTCAGTCTGCCCAGCAGACAGAGCTGTACCTGTATGCTGTCTGCGGTGCCAGGGTTAGCCCGGGCAGGCCAAGAGGACACCCTCTCGAGGAGGCACAGCGACCGTTACCTAAGTGCTTATACAAGTTCTTCCTTTGCCTTTGACCTCCCTTGCCAGATGCAACCCCAGGTGAACTTTGGCTTTCCCAGCTGTGTCTTTGCATGCTTGGACAGTGTATCCCAGCTTCCAGTCCCTGCTTTCCATACTCTGTATGCTTCCTTTTCACCTATTAAAGTTGCCAGGAGCTTGTTCTTCATATATGCAGGCCTCCTGGCATTTCTGCATTTCCTACATTTTAGAATGGACAATTCTTGAGCTTGAAAGAAATGATCCCAGAATATTAAGCAGTTTTCTTTGGCTCCTAATCCCTCTAGAGCTTTATATGATGGGGCTTTTTCAAGCAGATCACGGAAGAGGCCAGAGCTGTCTCATGAAGTCCAGGGATATGATCTTGCTTTTAGCCTTGCTCCCATCTTTCAGGATCTTGCATTCCTCCACTTTGCGGTAATTGCCACCATGGCTGTCTTTGACCTTCACAGTCCAACAAGGCCTTTCTTTTTTTGTAAGCATGAGGTACAGCTGAGCATCTTCCCTTGCTAACTGCTCTGTCAGGAAGTTGTTAGCTTCCTTTGAGAGGAAGTTCTTATCAATGTGCTCCCAAAACCTCACAAATTCCTTGTTCCTTTTTGTGTTGCTTCTCCAGCAGATGTCAGGGTGATTCAAATCACTTATGAGGTGAAAAGCCTGCACATATGTGGCTTCTTCCAGATGTCTGAAGAGACCTCATCTGCTGCTTCCCCCTGAACAGGTAAGGTAAAGACATAAAGAGCACAGCTGCTTGTCTCAAAACACTGCCAAGGCCACAGAAGGAACTTGCCACAAGATCAACCATGACCATGGGAACTTGAAATTAGAAATTTCAACAGGAAGGTGCTAATTCCAAGACTGGTGAGGTGAGACCTGGTTTACCACATCCTGCTTAATATATCTGGAAAAAACTTCCACTGTGGCAAACTGTGGGAAGGGAAGGAACTCATGCATATCACCCCAAGTTATGGGAAACGCATCAGCGACTGCCCAGTGGATACCCAGAACTTGGACTGTATAAAAGTGGTAACCTCAGAAGGACAATTCTGGAACCCCCACCGCTGAGAAGCCCTGGGTGAAGAAGGATCAACATGAAGCCTCTGGATCCACAGGTGGTGACTATCTTTTGCTTGATCTCTCTCTCCATGTGTCTCCTCCTTTCCTCCCACAGCTCTTCTAACTTATTCCAATCTCTCTACCTCACATTTACTGTTAAATAAAATCTGTATTATTGACTTTGGCACATGTTCTCCTTCGCATCTTGATTTGGGCAGAGGCATCTCTCACTAATCAGAGCATAACAGGCATTTGTAGCAAACAGCCACCATGGCATCACCCACATTGATCTGGCCTCTAATCCTGATCCATCACCTCTCAAATTTCTTGTCACCCATCCCAAGGCAGAATTCTCTGTGATCCTGCTCCTTTTTCACTTGCAGCTTGCCTTCTCTGCCTACCTTCCTAAACAACACGTATCCATCCATGACCCAACCACGATTGTGTGGACTAACCTACTATGTGTCTGTGAAAGCAAGGGGATTATGGTCCTGCAGCTTTCACTGACTTCTAATTTTTCTTGTGTGTTCCCTGTGCTGCATCTGTGAGCATACAGGCACTTCAGGAATGCACTCAGTTGTGTTGTTTTCCTAGAAAACTGCAAAAGCTTTCCCCATAATAGTTGCTCATGGTTATGGTTCCACTGTATTAAAAATGTGCTTCGTGGTTGTTTCAACAGTAGCGAGTCTATTGGAATTTTTTAGATTATTCAAGAAGGGGATAAGGTTGTTTCTTTGGCAAAAGGCATCGAAATAGGATCACACCTACTACTCGATTTATGATCTGAAGTGTCATACTTGGTTTGTTCAGTGTTGTTTTTGCTTTTCCCCCACCTAACTTTTATTTCCTTTTCCTGTCTGTAGCAATATCTCTTGATGCAAAGTAGATGAGACTAACTGGTGTTCACCTTCTCAGCATTGTAAGGGTTTGTGTTCTGGTAAAGAGAAAGAGAAATTATACATAAGGGCAGTCTTATGTCTAATAGAGCACTAGACAGACATTCCCTCCAGTTCCCAGGGGACTAGCGGAATTATACTTCTTTACCCTTGTTAAGATTGCCAAGGTCAGCTCCTGTTCCTGGTTGTGTGATGCAAAAGTGGGAAGATACGCAGCCTCTTTCTCTCTCCCCTACAAACTGAGCTTCAACACTCAAACAGTGACTTCTAACCAAACATCCCGTGGGCCAGTGCTGGAATGGCAAGTGTGGCTGTGTGAGAGCAATCTGGATGTTTGTTAGGGGACAACTCCGGAATTTCTGTGCTGCAATTCCTTGCTTTATGTAAATGACCAATCAGTAATTCTGGCAAAAGGAATCACCGCTTGCTGAACATGTGCATTCATTTTATTATCATCCCTGAAAATCCTTATCTGCAGATTTGCGTGAGTCAGTCTCTTTCACAAAAAGTTACAAAGGGAGAAAAAAAGAACATTAACGCAATAATACTTTGCATGTATGTTTGCTTAGATATCCTGAATGTCTGAGAAAACCTATCCTAGAAACTATCCTAGATTTCTGTAGCAGTATACCTCTGCTATTTTTAACTGAAAAGGTAATACCCATGTTTAATGACATTCAAAAACAAAACAAAAAAAAATCCAAGCTAGAAACTTTGTAAACTGAAGAAATGGAAAGAATATTAATATAAGATAGGAAAGCTGTAATTAACTCCGCTACCTCCTCACAAACATAGTATGATAATTCCAATAAGCAATTTCTGTGAGGACAACAAAGCACTGAAATAACAATTTTACACATTCAGAATCTAACCGCCTGAAGTAAAATACACAAGAATCTGCCTATTCATCTAATTAACACTACTGATTCATATTCAAATAGAATGTCCTCAGGGCAGGGGAAGAATTCCACTGGTTGTTTAAATTCACTGATTCTCTGATCCTTTGATGCTTCCTCTTGAAAAATAGAGGGAAAATGCCCTCCAGAAATAATTTGAATGGAAATAAAGCCTGGATATGTATAGGTCTGTTGAATATGAAACTACGTAAAGCAATCAGTCTGTAATTGAATTTCTCAAAAAAAAAAAAAAAACCCACACCAAACCCAAAAAACAAACCTAAAAGTTAATCAGACTTCTGTTTGGACAACAGGATTACTCACAGCGCCATAGGTATAAACTGGTATAATAAAATCCACCTCAAACCACTGTATATAAAATCTGGAGCTAAAGCTAATATAAAATGTCACAGTTTACTTTGCTTTCTGTGTGACACTTGTTTTATATCTGTAGTAGTTATATCTTGGCTAATAAATGGAGTTTACAGTGGTTAAAAACCTGTTGGGGTTTTTTTTCCTAACTGTACTGCTTTCTTCAGTTGAAGTGAAAGTTTTGAACATTTCAGAGCTATAAACATGAAGGCTAAGCATCTTACAAAATTATTTGGGTTGCATTTTTATGGTGTCATTTAGATGTTAAGATAAATCTGACAAACAAGAGTTATAATTATCAATCTGCAAAGACTGTGATTCCTTTGAAGACTAGATTTATGGTTTCTGATGCAAATAGAATAAATCATAATGAAAATATTATACAAGTCTGGAGCATGAAAATTAAAAACCTACCCTCTGATTAATTTGTAATTGTTCCCAGTAAGCCTCATGCTAGAATAAGTTACTCAAACACAAAGAAACAAGAAAATGTATCACGAATTACTATTGGACAGTTGAATATCACTGAGGAAAAGAAATTCACTTCATTATCAAATCTGTGCAGATCTGCATTAATTTGACACTTTAGGATGGAAAAATATATTGGAGGTATAGAGAGCTTTTAAAAATCACTATTGTCCCTCATGGGGTCAAAAATACATTGATTTTCTGTAAATTGTATTTTGTAACTTCTGTTTTTTTGTTTTTGTGGGGATTTTTTTTATTTGTAGAATTACACAATGCCATTGCTTGAATTGATGATGGGGTGATGTTTTCTTATTCCTGAAGTGTGTAACAGATAATTATAGACCTTTTGTTTTCTCTATGAATTTCTGTTTGTGAGATTCCAAAGTGTCTTTCATGCAGCAAATTAGTGTTGCATTTTGTACAGTATGGAAAAATCACCAAAATCTCTACAAAGAAAACAGAACATGAATAGAATGTAGTCTGACTTTTGGCACACATACAAGAAACCAAATAAATTTAATTTTTTGAATCTTCAATTGTCCAGCCATTTTTTAATCAAGTTATTTTTAGCTGCAACTGTGACTGGAAATCTGTGCAGTTCAGGTATCAATGCCTGAACAAGAGCCAAATGGAGATCAGTTACAAAGTCACCTGTACTGGGAAGTGAAGTGGAGAATGGGCAGACATTCTCAGACACAGGATCATCTCAGGAGATGACAGTGTTTGTAGAATTTTAAGGAAAAATATAATCTTTGGTATAGAGATTTCAGGACATCCATTCTCCAGGTAGATTTCTGCTTTGTTTTATGAATTAATTTCTGGGCTAAGAATAAACGTCTCTTTCATTAACACTATTTGTCCCTACTCAGCAGTAAAGAAAAAAAAATACTTTTTCCTTTTTATTTCAATATATGGGTAATAAATAATGAACACAGCCTTTCCATATGCTAAAATCATGTACTTTCACAAATATATAAAGTTGCACAACATTTTCACTTTCCCCACCACTACTATAGGTGAACATCATCCTCTGAAGACATGATTTTTCAAAAATAGAATTAGTAAGTGCCAGATAGCATTTAACATACCTACCTCACCTGATAAAAGTTTGGATTCTTCTTTTTTATATGAGTAAGAGTACCTATTTCAAATTTTTAGAGAAACATATCATACAATGAAACCTAAATTATCTCATCTGGTTACACCACAGGAACAGCCAATATATATTTTTTTTGCCTAACTGGAAAAAAAAAGGAGCACATTAAACTTAGGAGAACAGTGCACATTGTTAATTAATTTATCTGGCATAAGTACATGTTGAAAGAAAAACAAAGAAAGGTATTGAAATTGTTTTTCTTTGTTTGTTACAATATTTTCATGTTCATATGTGGAAAAGCAGCTATCTTTATCCACTCTCCGCCATGTAATTCTTAAACACCATAATTTATTTCAAGGAAGCTGTCAGAAAAACGTAGAAGCTTCACTGCTATTAATATTTCACAGGTCTTGGGTCTATAAGTCACCCAAACAGATGATCATGTGTTTATGTGTGTCTTCACTTATTTGCCCAACTAGGGCAGAACCTGTGGCAGGAGTTCACTTATACTAGAAAGAATCTGCTCCAGCAGAGCTCTTTAATGTGTCTCTGCTGCAAGGAACATATCAGTCAGGGCTCACATATCAACCCTGAGACACAAATCTATAGGAAACCGGTCTTCATTAGATCTGGGGCTCATAAAACTGCTTAACTTTGTAGTGGTTTGAAAGCAAAACCAGTGAAAGACTCCAAGTCAGAAATACAATTTAATAGGAGGGGGGAAAAAAAGTAAAATAAAGTAAGTTAAATAATACAGCCTGTTAGTCACGGAGGTGGTAGCAGTCCGGATGAGGTAGTCTCATTGAAGCAGTGATCCTGTAGAAAAGTCCCGTACCTCCTGTCCTCTGGGAATCCAGCGGGTTAAGGGCCCCCTGTGCTATCCTGGGTTATATCCAGGTGGGAATGCTTGGCTCCTCCCCATGGGCAGAGCATCTCACAAAGGAATAATGTAATTTTATGAGTCATGCAATGGGTCCTTGATTGCCCATTAAACAGAGATAACTCCCGGATGGGAGTTGCCCATGAGTCATACAGCAGAGCATGAATGGGCCCATTAACAGAATATAGTCCAGAGGGTGGGGACAAGGGGAACACTGCCCCACCTGGTTTCAACAGCTCATGGAGATGGTGATAGAATACATATCTTGGGCATACCTTACATTGTAACCTAGGACAAACTTGCAGAAGAACTCTCATAAACCTTACTTTTATCTTCAGTCTTCTAATGAAGTTTCTTTTAGGGTGTGTGTATGTTTATAAACATACAACATAAAGAATTCTAGCTGTTGACAGACCATATTCAATATGTTATTGTTATAAAAAGCATAATTTTAACTATTTATCACCATGATATGGTTTGCGTCATTTTACCTTTAAAAGTTCACACAGCTTGAATCGCCTTATCACTGTCTATCTGGCTTTTTCTCAAAATAGAACTGTGACCACAGCTTTTTCATTTAATATGCTCATTAAAATGTTAAAGTTGAATCTTCTTACATACAAAAAACTGGGAGCATCCTAATGTCTTTGAGAGATTGAGGTCATTTTAAGCCTAAATAAATTAATTCTGAGTGTGATGTTGAGACAGGATGACATTCTCTAATTCAAATCTTACCAATCTGAAATTTTACACACAGCACTTGTTTTTAGCAGAATGCTTGCTACATCTTAAAAAAAATCCAGAAAAGATGAAGGAAAGACATTGACAAGTTTGAATAAGCAACCAGGTTGCTTGCTGTTTGTCCAGCCTCAAGGTTTTCCCTTGAAAGTTTTATGTTCTCACAGTCTGGCTGATTGAGTTAATGCACATTGTAACCTCTGCAATAGCAGAGTGATGAATCAGATTCCTGGATCAATTTGTTTTCCTTGTCATTTGATCCGTCCCAATTACTGATGAACATATTTCATTTTGTGTTTTATAGAACAAATTAGTGAAATACAGCATGAAACACTAAATAAACATTGCCAATCCCAACTGGTTTCCCCCTTTCCCTTTAGAAAGGTGACCAAGAAGGGAGTGAAGTAAGCCCCTAAAATTTTTCTGAAATGAAACAGATGTTTAATAGCAGCGCTGAGGCTGCTGAAGTTGCACTATAACAACGTGCCATGGATCTTGATCCTTCCAATCTAGAACTGCAAGCTGCAGGATCAAGGACATTTTCTAATCTTCTTTGAGCTACTCCAGCTTCATGCTGTTGTGCAGTTTACTCCTGCATTAAAGGCACTGCTTATGTATACTTGGAATAGTGTTTAAAAGCCCATATATGCATACAGAATTTGAGTGCAAAGTGATGAATCTGGGCACAGAAAGTATATGAAATTGGAGCATCGTATTAAATATGATTTGGTTGTATTTTGTCATTTTCCTCCTTTTTTAACTTTTTATTTCCTAATAAAAATAGGGAATAGTATTTCCCTAGGCATCAAGCTCCCAGTTTGGGAAATTTATGTGCTCTTATATTAGACTCTAACACTACTGTCTTTTGATGTGCCACATGGTTTTCAGCTTTCCGTTTCCAGGCACATCTCCTTTTATTTTTAGTAGCTTAGGAAATATATCTAAATTTGGATTCACTGCTACATAATGCAAAACAATTCCAAGGTCACTAGCCCAATAAAAGGAAGAAAATCCAAAAAAACTAGCATCTCAAAGTACAGTAAAAAGTAAATATGCAATCAGATTGGCCTATAACTTACATGTATCCTGCTGAAAATATCTTGTGTTTTAAGTTAAATGTCAGGCTTATTTGGGTCATAATACCTTTATATTAAGAAATTATCTCCTTCAAGCAATTCTAAAATGACTCATTAAATAATTCAAAATAAATGTTCCTTTGCTCCTCCTGTCTCAAACAAAGATCAGGACATTTGAGATATAATCCTAGCTATAGTAATTGCAACTGTATTAACTGAGTGTATAAGAGAGCTGCCTATTTCCAAGCATCCTGTGAAAACAAAGGTATTTTAGATTGCTGAATTGAAAAGATGGTTTTCTGGATGGACCTTTTAGTCTTTATCAGGTACATGGCCAGACCCACAGGGATAAGAAGCAGGCCTCACATTCAAATTACCCTAAAGAGATCCGATTCAGAGGATGAAGAACCATCCCCTAGGAAAATCATGTCTCCCATTGTAGAACTCAGGAAGCTGATGACTTGATGTAGACTTTCTCCACCTCATTTTTCTATAAAGAAGACTGAAACTCTTGAGATTAGCACACAAAATTCATTGACAGAGTAAGCATTACGTGAGATAAAAGGATTTTTATCTAACAGTTTTGTGCTACTACTGAGGCTTTACTGCATTAATATTTGGACTGTTAAAACAACACTTGAACAAGCATTCTTGGCTCTGTATACATTGCATATTCCCTTTTGGAAATTACAAGACTTTGAGTAACAGGGCCAGAGCTGTATGTAGTGTTCAAGAAATCAGTCTACCAAGGCTTTATATAGCAGAAAAATGACACCATCTGTCTCATCTTCAATACCCTTCTTGATGGTACCCAACATTTTGTCTCTTTTTCCTGCCACTGAACACAGAGCAGATACTTTCAGAAAACTGACAGATCATTTTTCAGAGCTGATACTGTCAGTTCCAAGTTCAGCATTACATAGGCATGGTTTGGATTATTTTTGTTACATGTGTTGGTTTACTTTCATCTATACTACTGCTCACTTGCCAAGTTTTTCATCCCATGTTTCATTCTCTGAGATCCTCTGCTATTTCTTGCCATTAACTTGGCACGTGACTACCTGGAATGCCCTAATAATCTATATAAAAGACTTTTAATGAAGATATTGGATAAAAACAGATTCAAAACTGATCCACTAGTGACATAACCTCAGATTTTCTCTATTATAATATTTGATGTCTAGGACTTTCCCTCACATTCTTCAAGGAATTTTCTATCTGTGTAAAAGAAATGCATATCCTACAAAGCAAGCAACTTTTCTCCAATTCATGGTAGCTCAGTTTCCTGTTGATTTCTAGTCTGGAATTTTGTCAAGGGTTTTATATCTGCCTGATTCTCCTTATCTACATGATTATTGACAGTTCCTATGATACCAAGGAGCTGGTGAGCCAAGATTTCCGTTACAAAGGCCCCACTGTCACTTTCCGGACAGACTTTCTCCACAGCCTCAGGGAACATATTCCTGGTTGCAAACCCTTCCATCCTAGAAGAGATGAAAGATTCAACAGCCTGCAGATACCAGAATGTTTTACAGGATCCTACTCTATAGATATCCCATAGTGTATCCAAGTATCTTAGAGAATGTGTTTTGTCTAGTTGCGTGTTATGGAGATAGCCTAGCAGATTTCTGGTGACTGTGCAAAGTAGTCACAGTTGCCTGGAGGTTCTCCAGTTCCACTTTAGAATTTTTCCAGAATATTGAGTAGGCATCATATGTTCCCAATTATGAAAAATACAAATAAAACTCCCTTTTGCTAAAAATGTGATATTACATTCTCAATATATTGTTTAAAAGTACTGTGGACTCCTAGGATGTTTATTCTATTAAAAAAAAAAATCAGTGAAGATCTAACAGCTTTGTCATATTTCTGTCTTACACTATGCAGGTAATGCACCAAGAATGATTGATTAAAAAATAGTAAGTTCTATTGAGATTTTATTTTCAATATTTTTTTTCTGAATGATTTAAAAAATTACAGGTTGTGGATATTAAAAAAAAAAAAAAAACAGGAATAAAACACCAATCCCCTCTCTCACCCTAGTGTGAATACACTAGTTTGCTAAAGTCTTATTTTTATCTGTTTCAATAGAAGTAGCTAGAGGTACCTTTAATATTATTTTCAAAGCAAATTTCTTGATTTGTAATGCAGTCTGTAATATAACTGGCAAAATAAAAGCCTAAAGATACCTCAAATACTTTCCCTTGAAAATTCCATTCTTCATAGATTTCTAGAGGATTAAACTAAATGAATAGTATCTCACATGAGAAAATCATGATTACAATATAGTCCAGCTACCAGCTAAATCAAAATATAGTGTTATTCTGCCCTTTCACTACAGCTTCTTCTCTTTTTCTCTACAAGCTTTATAAAAATATTCAAAGAGTGATTTCTCTCTAAGGTCATCAGTTTTAGACACTCTGTTATGAAACTTGGAATACCTTATCTCTTATGAAGATCAACATTACTCCAGCCACTTGAAAGGAAGGAAACTGTAATTTGAATGATGCATCAGTCATCAAAATAGTTGATCTATGAATATAGATTCAAATGACCAAAGATTCTTTAGTTTATTAATTTCCTAGTTACTAATATAAACCCAAGACTTTTATTATATTCTATCTACTTCATAGATTATCAGAAGGAATAAGGGTGGACAGGTTATTTAAAAAGAGGGGAAAGAAAATGTATTTGTTAAGGAGAAAGGTTCAGAGATAATGACCTACTTCTGGCCACACTGAGAAGGGAAATAACCCAAGAGGAGTCACAGAATCATTTAGGTTGGAAACAAGCTTTCAGATCATTGAGTCCAACCAGAAACACTGTCAGGTCCAACACTAAACCATGTACCTAAATGATACCTCTACACACCTTTTAAATACCTCCAGGGATGTGCACTCAGCCACTTCACTGGACAGCCTGTTCCAGTGCCTGACAACACAAGTTGAAGACGAAAAGCTCCATGTAATGTTGAAATACATTTCATGATGCCATCTTTGAATTTAGCTTTGAATTAAAATAGCAATTATACTGACTTCTCTTTTCTCTAAAGGTCACCTAACTAGATAGGTTATCATTATTTTACAACATGCAAGGAATTAATTGAATAGGACATTGAGACTGCTGCATGCTGCATAAGGAGAAGAGTTATGGAGGTTTTTTTTGTCTGTGATTTTTTTTTTGATCTCTGTATTACTATAGAACAGAAGAGATCTTGGAAATGTTCAACCACCAATGAATTTGTGTGGGAAATATTTTTATAAACAAATCTTTTAATATATTATACCCCCGAGTTTAGTGTGACTCTTCTTTGAACCAGAAAGAGTGACATTTGTCTGTCCTAAATACTATTTTGTTGTTCATTAGCACAAGTTTATTACTGGTGAAAAAATACGAGAGGCTTGGATGCTTTTGTAAGCCACTTGGTAGTTAGTGTCACACTAAAAAAGTTTCAAGCTTTGCACTGTATAGACAGAATAAAAAAACTTAAAGATTAGCTGAAGTTGTCCAATAGAAGTAGAACAAAAGATTTGTAATCTGAATAATTTGGTTGGTTTTGGTAGTTCTTTTTAAAGTAAAAAGATCATTATATTTATTTTATTCTAGAGAATTGTAAATTGGCCCAGGGATATGACTGGAAATCTTGATGTTCAGAGGCATGTGTATATAACATGAATGTGAAGATGAAAGAATATAAATTCTGTATTCTGATACATAAGACTCAGCTGAAGAACATATGTGAGAGAAGATATCAGAGAAAATGCTTTGCACTTCCTTATTTGGTCTTTTAAATGCCCTATGTCAATCAGTGTTTAGTTAGTTTACAATACATCTTAAACCATAAAGATTATGATTATTTCCCTGCATTAGAGGATGACTTTGAAAAATCACCTCAGCAAAGGAACTGGTGCTGGGACTTCTGTTCTGTATCTTTTCTGACTTTCCCTTCTCTCTCCCACCCTAGAAATGCAGCACTGATTTTCCTGTGTTATACATTGTGCACCAATATTTTTGATCCTTAAATTGAGCAGATGAAATCAAGATGTTAATTGGTTGTTCAGATTCATGTATAATTTATCTAGAAATGCATATGCATTTTTCTGATTGCATGTATGTGATCTCCGTGGGAATCCCAGTGGGTGAGATTTCAGCTTCAATTCCTACCTAAGTATTCTTTTTGATACTAGTGAAACTAAGACTTCTTAAATGTATTCAAATTCCAGTTTACTGGGTGTGTCTGAACATCTGTTTGAATGAAAAGTTTTTCTTTTCAGTCCTGTGTGCATTTTTTTCAGTCTCAAATTCTTGCAAGGCCCTTCAAATTACAGTATATGCGTATTCATGTATTCCAAAAAACTACTTCATAAAATGGAAATAAGTAAAGATTATAGAAAAACATAGTATTTCCTTTTGATAACATCATCTAAAGGTTACTAATCATATCAAGAATTACTGAGACATTTTAAATCACTCAGCAGGAACATTCAGCTGTAAATTGGGAAAATTAGGAAGAAATTCTTCCCTGTGAGCGTGGTGGGGCATTGGAACAGGTTTCCCAGAGAAGCAGTGGCTGCCTGACAGGGACTGAAACGGTTCATGTCTGGAACATTGTTATGAAGGAGTTTCACCCATTATAGCAAAAACTGTATAAAGAAGCTACAACCACAGAAGTCCACCCCTCCTTGAGGATTCCTGACTGAAACCTTGGACTGTGAGTTAAGCCACCTAGATGAGATGAAGGGGACACTGCTGTTCAATTGTCTCAGGTCTAGGGAGAAACCAGGGAGGCTGAGGGGAAAGGAATGAATCCACAAGAAAGCCAAACACAGCAGAGAATCATACCTGGTTGGGTTTGGGGTGGGACATAGCACAGCCCACAGAGGTCAAATTTGCACAGACTCCCCCTCAATCAAGGGAGAAGGAGGTTTCTCATGTGTGGTGTAACCTCTGGTCAGAGGCAGTGAACACGCATCCTCCCTTACAGAAACTGTGAAACCCCCAACCTTCTAGCCCTCTGTCCTAGAAAGGCCACATCCACAGCACATTCACGTGGGAGGCATCTGAGAGGGTGTCATAATCCATGAGCCCCCAAAGTCCTCCCCAGACTCATTTCTGAGGCCTTGTACCACTGCATTGTGATTGAGGCATAGTTATGCAATAGATATAGAGCCTGCTGCAAGAGACTGTGTCAAACTGCTCCCCCTAGATACCTGGGCACTCCCACCTGGCCTGAGTGTATATTAATCCAATGGATTCTAAGCTTTTTTGGGGGGAGCTTCACTGCTGGTGACTGTCTTGGTTAGAAAAGACAGGTGTCTGCTAGGGAGGGCAAGACCTCCCTTTGGAATGGAGAATTCAAACTCCCCCCCTCCGAATTATTAAAACTTTGATATTAAATCGGCTCTCAGGCAAAGATATGGGGATAGGAATAACAGCTCTTTACTAATATATATATAACAAGGCAAACAAACAACAACAGCTACAGCATGAATGATAAACAAAACCAGGAACCTCGAGGGACTTTTGTTTCACAAAGCTCGGGGCAGTCTGGTCTCAGTGCAGATCTCTGAGAGCACCAAACTGGAACAGTGGAGAATCCCAGTCTGGTGTGTGACGTACCAGAGGCTCCAGGGTGGTAGCTGGAAGGGCAGGGATGTCCTGGCAGGGCAGGGCAGTGCGGGGATACAGCGTATCCAAAGCAGTGCTGAAGAAAAGCTGCGGCAGCGGGATGGGGCCGGCCCAGCTCCAGCAGGGCAGGAGCAGGTGAACTCAGAGTTCCTGGGCACACGAGGAGGTGATGGTAGATTTCCTCAGGAACGGACCCAGTGATGGCAGTGAACTCTTCCCGAAGCAAGAGCAGCCTGATTGTTCGCTCTCCGATGCCGAGACCAAAAAGAGAAAAAGCTGCCCCTTACCCCAGTCCTTTTCCGGCCCAAAACCTCGCGGTATCTCTTTTTTCCCTCGGGGAGAAAAAACTCTCAGAGACCAAAAAAGGGTGTAGCCTGGTACTACACTTTCCTAGCTGTTTGTATTGTTTTGGTCAAGTACCCATAAGCACCCAGCAATTAGTCTCCTAGCGACTTTGTGGGAAAAAATTCTGTACGGAAAAAACCCCCAAATCTAACCCCCAACAGTGATGCTGGACCTTCCAGCTGATGCTGGAGAGTCATCAGGATGCTGGTGGGATCCATGGAGTGCTGATATTTTCTTTAATCTGTTTCTGTCATTCCCTTTGTGTTCCCCTCCCTCTTTTCTATTTCTTTGTCTCCTTTTTTCTCTCTTTCTCGCTCTCTCTCTCACTCTCCTATTTACTATTAAATAAACCCCATACTATTGATTTTGGCATATGGTCTCATTTGCACCTTATTTTGGGCAGAGGCATTTCTAATAACTTTAAAAACTGGACCGTAACACTGCCCCATCCTTGGAAGTGTTCAAGGCCAGGTTGGATGGGGCTCTGAGCAACCTGGTCTAGCAGAAGGTGTGCCTGCCCATGGCAGGGATATTTGAACTAGATATTTAAAGTCCCTTCCAACCCAAATCATTCTGTGATTCTATAAAATGTCATATTAGAAAAAAGATCTTCTTTTAAAATAAGAATTTTCTTCCTGATTNTGGGAAAAAATTCTGTACGGAAAAAACCCCCAAATCTAACCCCCAACAGTGATGCTGGACCTTCCAGCTGATGCTGGAGAGTCATCAGGATGCTGGTGGGATCCATGGAGTGCTGATATTTTCTTTAATCTGTTTCTGTCATTCCCTTTGTGTTCCCCTCCCTCTTTTCTATTTCTTTGTCTCCTTTTTTCTCTCTTTCTCGCTCTCTCTCTCACTCTCCTATTTACTATTAAATAAACCCCATACTATTGATTTTGGCATATGGTCTCATTTGCACCTTATNTTTGCTGATATTTCCCCTTTAAAAAAAAAAAAAAAAAAAAGAAAGAAAGAAAGAAAGAAACAGCAGCTTGCCTCAGAACAATTTATGCCTTTAACATGGAAGTGTCAAGACTCAGAGATTTTCTGGTAAGATGCACCTAATCAATTTCCGGAGGATAAGCAGGATGTGGGCCACTAGGAAATGGGAACCCTTTGGAAACTAATTGCTGCTGAGTTTCTCTTGGTAATCTTTCTTAAGGAAAATTCTTACAGGGATTAAGAAGTTTAAAAAGTTTAACAGCATTGACTGGTTGCTTTACTGGCCTTTTAAACTCCTAGGAGATTTTCTTGCATTCTACTAGGGCAAAAAAATACGCTGAGCAGAGCTAGGAAAGCAAAAAACAAGGCAAGGATATACGCATAGTAATGTGAAAAAAAATACAAGCAAAAATAATCTTCAAGTAATTGAAATGGAGAAGGACTTCCCTATTTTTTCCAGACAGATTTATTTCCTTTGGTTTAAATGAGATTTGTTTGTTTCCTTCTTGCTATAATTTACTTAGCAGAAGTAAAAATTGAGTGATAAATACGGCTGTGTCTGCTGTGCATTACAGGTCGATTTTTTGAAGAGACAATGCAAAGACTGGGTCCATCAGCAGTTGCATTTTGAATTCCTGTTTCAATTGCTCTGTAATTTAGACATTGGACTTCTAATGAAAACAATAATTTAGATATTTTAACTGAGCACCAATAGCACATTGGACTCATTGAAAAGGGTCCCTTTCTAATATCATGTGTTCAGGTATGAGGATAAGATGATATGACTTTGCCAAGAAAACTGTGAGTTTGTGCACTCTAATCTTAAAGAAGTGTGAAGCATGAATCACAGAATCTCAGAATTTCAGAATAGTTTGGCTTGGAAGGAACCTTTCAAGTTCATCTAGTAAAACCCCTCTACTAAAGCAGAATCACCCACAGCATGTTATATAGGATTGTGTCCAGGGACATTCGGAATATCTCCAGAGAAGGAGACTCCATAACCTCACTAGGCAGCCAGTTCCAGTGCTCTGTANGATCTTCCACCGTTCCATCTTGGTGCTCTTGGAGTCCCAAGAGACCAGACTGCCCCGGGCTTTGTGAAACAAAAGCCCCTCGAGGTTCCTGGTTTTGTTTATCATTAATGCTGTAGTTGTTGTTGTTTGTTTGCCTTGTTATACATACTAGTAAAGAGCTGTTATTCCTACCCCCATATCCTTGCCTGAGAGCCGACTTAATATCAAAGTTTTAATAATTCGGAGGGAGGGGGTTCGAATTCTCCATTCCAAAGGGAGGTCTTGTCCTCCCTACCAGATACCTGTCTTTCAAACCTAGACACCCTCACAGTAAAACTTTTCATCATATTAAGCTGGAATTTTCTGTGGTTTAGTTTGTGCCCATTGCCCCTTGTCCCGTCCCTGGGCATGACTGAAAAGTCTGGCACCACTCGCTTGACACCAACCCTTAAGATATTTGAATGTATTGATAAGATCTCCTATCAATCCACTCTTCTCCATGCTAGAGACCCAGACCCCTTAGCCTTTCCTCATAAGAGAGATGCCCCAGTTTCTTAATCACCTCCGTAGCCCTCCCTGGACATTCAAACCATTAAACTTTTGTACTTTTCGATATTATCTTGTACATGTCATGAACTTTTTTGGCTTTATCCACTTTTTCTCTGTTCATTCAGCATTTTAGGAGATTTACAATATTGTTTTCCCTTAGAACAAGAGTACTGAGCAGGGTCAACATATCTTTCTCTTCCAGGTTAACTTTTTCAATTCTTTTTCACTTTGTTTTGGTCAGGAAGAAGAAAACATGCTAAGTTACTTGCTACATATGGGCCACCTAGCTGTCTAAATTTTTCAAAATAATTCCAAAAGCCCTTCAAAAAGAGGTAGTATTTGGAAACTTGTCATCTTTTGGAGTAGAAACAGTTTTCAATGAATTATTGCATGCTGCTAATACATCAACCACTTCATATTCAGGTTCTCTCTAGTTTAGAGCATCATATTCTGTTGTATTATCATCATTCTATTTTTTATTGCAACAGTTTGGTCTGCATGTTACTTCTACAAACCAAGTCCTACTTTTATTTTCTTGATGTGTCACATATAGGAACAGGCTGGTGAAGAGAGCAGGAAACAGATACACAGGCAGCTCATAAGGGAAATGGAAACACGATATTTTCTAGAGAAAAACAGTGACTGTGTAAAGTTTTCAACCACCTAGAAAGTAATTGAGATGATGGGTTGAAAACAAGCTTGAAAAAAATACATCTAGTTGTGAGTATACAGAAGGTACAGATGTATTTCTTTATAATGTCCTTTATATTATAAAAAAATCTTCCATTAAGAATTGGTTCACATGTTTAGGTCAAAGCTGATTGTCCAATAAAAGTGACTTTACAGTTGAAAGGCATTTTGGGACTCGTTTCAAATCGCTGGCTAATGTACCAACTGGAACCTTGAAGATTGAATGGAGCTTGAATTCATATTGGAAAACTGACAAGGTTCTACATCAACATGAGGAGTAAATAGAACTTAGACAAGCTTCTCTGGCACAACAGAATTATTGGTAAAAATGGTTCTTCCTTTCATTACCTTGGAATTCTATGACTGAAAGACAGAGATGCAGACAAGTACCACATTACTTGGCAGCTGGTGCAAGGGGTGACAGGACATGTGGATGCAGCTTCAGCAGGATGTCCCACAGCATCTCCAGCTGGGGTCTGCTCTTCACTGGTGCAGCCTCACCTTGAGTCCTGGGAGCAATTTTGGGCACCACAATATGAAAAAGACGTTAAGCTTTCCAAAGGAGGACACAAGTATTATGAAGGATCTGGAGGGGAAGCTGTCTGAGGAGGAGCTGAGGTCACTTGGTCTGTTCAGCCTGGAGGAGACTGAGGTCAGAGCTCATCTCTGTTTGCAACTTCCCCCCAAGAGGCAGCAAAGGGACAGTACCAGCCTCTGCTCTCTAGTGACCTGTGACAGGGCCTGAGGGAACAGCCAAAAATTGTGTCAGGGGAAGTTTAGGTAGGCTATCAGGAAAAGGTTCTTCCCCCAGAGGGTAGCTGGGCACTGGAACAGGCTTCCCAGGGAAGTGATCACAGCACCAAGCCTGACAGAATTCAAGAAGTGTTTGGGCAATGCCCTTGGGCATGGGGTGGGATTGTTGGATTGTCGGCACAGGGCCAGGAGTTGGTCTTGATGATCCTGATGGATCACTTCCAATTCAGGATATTCTATGAGTCTTCAGACTCACCCCAGAGCTCCTGTGTTCATGGAGAATAGCATGGTTTGATACTACTTACAGAAATTCATGTCAAAATGTGCCTGTGACTCACAATAAATATATCCTATCTCTTTAAGGGACGCAGTAAAGGCATTACTTGCATTTATATTTTATAAGAAAATAAATCTATTTTGTTAATGATATATAAGGTCAGATATATCCAGGGGAGAAGTTTAAGGGAAGGAGATGGAGTGGTAGTTAGAAATACATGACTTTGTATGTAGCAGGTGTACATATGTAGAAACCAGCCTTGGAAAGTCTGCGTGCGTAGAGAAAATTTTACCATTGTCTTCCTGTTTAAATTAAATTATCTTTTAAATTTAATATTTAATATACATAAATTACTCATACAGTAGCTGAAAAAGGTGGGATGATGAAGAACTGATTTTATTTAACGGCATTCCCACCGATGCCTTGTTTGTTTTTTGACTGATTTCCAGTAGAGTTAGAAGTCTGAATTACCTAGAGTATATTCTTTAATTTCTTGAATATAGCTTCTGCTTAGCTCTTCACTGCATCTAGAAAGATCAAAGAAGTTGGGGGGGGGGGGGAAAANNNNGGGGGGGGGCAAAAACATTTCCAGTGTTTATAAAATAGTCCTTTTGCTCCTCTAAAATATACACCAATTTGTACAACAACTAAGTACTATAAAATTTTAGGTGCTGCATGGGAGTGGAAAATTGTATCACAAGAACTGAAGAAGAAAATATACTTGCGTCTAATGTTAGCAAGCTCTAGCTATTTATTATTTCAATGTTGTTTTAGGAAATTGTGAAATGAAATATTTGAATTTATAAAGTAAACTTACCTCTAAGTTATTTATGATTCAAGACCAGAAGTTTTCACATGTTTTGCAATTATATTTCTATTTGTGAAATGCTGGATTGGTCAAGTTTCAGCTGTTTGTGTTAAATTGCATAAGTTGAAAAAGTTTTTTATCTTTCTCAACATTATTATACAAATTCTTATTATAAAGGATGGGGACACTTAAAATTATGAGGACAAGAGGCTTATTTTCATATTTTTGTTGTTAACTTTTACTGAGGAGTAGTGCTTGGTATTCAAAAAACTCAGGATATATTAACTGACAGTTTAATCTGACAGCAACTAAAAATTTCATGAAGTAATGAAACTTAAAAATTGGTATTTTCTAACTATATATTAAAGTGGTATCCATGCCAAATACAAATAGTTCTGATTTAAATAAGCAAACTCCTCTCAAGTGCAATTTCTTTTTAAGTTATTTTAGAAATAAATTCTCCTGAGAGTCATGAAATAGTAATTGCTACATATGTTTTTATCCTGTCATAACATTCTGAAATGAAAATGCATTTTACACTCTAGCTTGAAGTTTTTTGATATCTTTATTCTCTGGTGAAGGGCTATGCTGTGAAAATCTTAATTTCAAATGAAACATCCTATTGAATAAATTACTAAGCAACACAAGAAGAAAGATATTACAATGTTGCTGACAGTAAAAGTTGTTAAAAATATGTGCTTCCTTTCTTGCCAAAATTTAGTTTTATTTCAAATGTTTTCAACATTATTTTATATGTAGGCATGCAAGGTATTTCTTAGAATCACAGTATCATCGAATGATTTAGTTTGAAAAAGACTCTTAAGATCACCAAACCCAACTGTTAACTAATGCTGCCAAGTCCACCACTAAACCATGTCCCCAGGTGTCACATCCACATGTGCTACAAATGCAGGGATGGTGACTTTACCATCTTAACCTAAAAAAGTTACTTTATTTTAAATTAAAATTATCCATAATATAAAATTACTGTCAGAGCTAAATATAACTCTTGGTATATGGAGAAGCCATATTCTTCCAACAACAAATGCTATTTAAAATTTTTTATTATTTGACTCTGTTTTTCAGTTCTTATATTTAGCCAAGTCATAATTTTTTAGCTGCATTTTCATGTCTTTAGTTTAATATTGCATTTGATGTTGGCTGTAGCTTGAATTTTTTTTAAGATTAATTATGAAAAAGAAAATAAATGCTCTTTCCAGGAATCAGATTAGAGGGACATATGCTGGTTTGTCTCTGTTAATATTTTTCTGTCTGTTTTACTGAGAAAATTTAATCTCTGCCTTTTGAAGAGGGGACTTGTGATTTAGTTAGAAAGTTGTCAGGTGTTTTTAACTAGCTTTGTTCTGCCAAATTTAATCTTTTGGAGGACAATAGTTTGTCTGGACAGGGCCTATGTTAGGAAATTAGTGGAAGTTAGGATGGATAGTAGCAGACACACTGAAAGAGGCAGAAGAGTAATGAGAATTGGGACAGGAAATATTAATACTATAAAAAAGATCTTGCAGTAGTTGATCCTGGAAGGAATAACCAGAAGGAGGTGATAAGATGGAAAAAGAGTAAGAGAAGTTCAGCCTAAAGGGAAGTACAGTTGTTTCCAGCTACCAAAACCCAAAGAATATCCTCCCACTCCCCCAAAAAACCCTAGCAAACCAAAAGTATTACAAAACAAACATACAAAACCAAAAGTCACCATACTAAACCAACAAAATAAAAGCTAAAAAATACCTCCCCAAAATGTCCAACCCAATTAAACTCCACTGAAACAGAAATTAAGACCATAGACGCTATATGCCTGCAGCAAACACCTGTGGAACAGTCAAGATACATATTATTTGGCAGAATTTATCAGCTCAGAAATGTACCTGTCCTAGGGTGGCTTTATGATGCTTGTAACCCCAATTGTCTGTTCTGTATATTGTGTTCTGTACCCTTAAGACTGATTCTGAGAGTGAAGCAGGGAAAAGGAGAAGCGCCGAGTTTGTTCTGAGAAAAAATTACCTGATTCCTACACATTCTTCTCTGCTGTGTGTTCGGCGGAGGCTTGGACAGACTGTGGGACAAAGATCTCCTGTGCTTTTTACTTAGTTTAGCTAGCTAAGGCAGAGAAGTTCTCTGGACTGGTTTTTTTCCTTTTTCTTGGGACTGTTTAAACCTGCTCCAGATTAAAAAACCTTGAGAAGCACCAAGGGCTCACACCTGTGGCCCACTAGGGCCTAGACCTCCGGAGGGACTGGGACTGAGCTACACCCACGACAAGGATTTTCTCAAGTTTGCCATCTCTTTTTGGAGTGGTGAGAGGTTTTATTGTTTCATATAATTCATTCTTTATGCTTGTAGGCATTTTGTTTGTTAAATAAATAGTTTTCTCCACTTTTCTCCAAGGAAGTTCTTCTTCCCAGACTAGTTGTGGAAGAGGAGCCATTTGGGCTTGCTTTTCCAGAGGAATCCCAGTTGGAGGTTTCCTCCCAAATTTGCCCTAAACCAGGACAGCCACCTACAATGAAGACCACTGGGTCTAGTTGACAGGTGACTTGTACTGTGTAGCTAATCCTTGACACTACTTGTTAATTATTATAAATTACTTCTTATTTCTTGTTACAGTTAAAAAATTAAATCCTAACAAGACTAATTGCAGGAGTGTCAATTTAAGGTTGTATTAATGCATATATCTAAGTTCAGAGTGTTTGTCTTGGTACAGTAACTCCAGAATTATAGAATATGTCAAGCTGGAATGGACCCATAAGAATCATTGATTCCAACTCCTGCTTTTCACAGCACTGCCTAAAGCTTAACCATATGACTAAAGGCATTGTCCAGACACCCCTCTAACTCCGGAAGTCTTGCTGCCATGACCACTTCCACAGGGAGCCTGTTTCAGTGACCAAGCACCCTCTGGGTGAACGGCCTTTTTCCTAATGTCCAGCCTGAACTTCCCTGATGCAGTTTCATTCCATTTCCCCATATCCTATCGCTGGTCACTTCAGAAAGGAGATCAGCACCTCCCCAGCCACTGCTGCCCTGGAGGGAGTTGTAGACTGTGAAAAAGTAACTTCTCAGCCTTCTCTTTTCCCAGCTCAACAAGGCAAGAGATCTCAGCCTGTCCCCACTAAGTCTTGTCCTCAAAAAAATCACTATATCCTGAAAGAAGAGAGTATTGTTGTGTCTAGCAATACAATGCAGAGAAATTTAGCATTTTGTCTTTACATGGAATATTAGCCTAGCATTTATATTGCTGAAGTCAAGAGTAACTACCAAAATCTTGCTTGATTTGAACACATTGTCTTACAGGAATAAATAAACTCTCATATGAGTATTTAGTGCAATATTACCTAAATGGTCAAACTAAATACTCAGAAAGTTTGGTTTCCCTTACACTTACTTTGCTACGGTAATTTGTAACTGATGCTCACATTAAACATTAGAGAAACACTCTTCTGGACTGCAGTAGTTAGACATAAAAATGATTTGTTGTACTCTCAGATTAAATATTTTTTTCAGTCTTCTTTCCTCAAACTCAACCCAAGAACAGACTCACTGGTTCTAGATGAGACTTCATGTAGTCCAGTGTCCTACCTCCAGCTGAGGCCATCAGTACACTCTTAAAAAAACATGAAAACAGATGAAGTGTCTGCATTTATGGTTTCCCCTACGATACGTTTTAGCACATTCCCCAAGAGTGATGTCAGATATTCTGTGGAAAAAATTAAAATACATTTCTTTAAAAACATGTATTATTTTTTTCATGGTCTTTTTTTCTTCTATTAGAAGAGGGAGTGAACAATGGACTATTTTACTGCTTCCTGATTTTGTAGCAACTGGTCATTTCCATCTAAACCTTTTATTTCCAACCTGAGAAGATTTGGGTATTCACATTTTTGTCATGTGAAAACCAATTGAAAATCCAGGTTTTCTCTAAACATATTGCAATTTTCAGACTACACTTTTGAAATGAATTGCTGTACTTTGTAGTGTTATATGTTTACATATTCGCCTTCAAGCCTCACCTCTGAAGAAAATTTCAAAGTGTTGACTGAATCTGAAAGCCATGTAAGCAGATAGGAAGAAATGTAAGAGCTCTCAGTTTGCAAGAATATGACTTAATGAACATGAGGATCAATATACCATGTTCAAAGCTAAGCAGTTCTGGTCAATGCTCATGGAGTATCAAAGCATTTTATGGGTAATGTTGATAGAAGAGGCACAGAGATCAGAGACTGAGAGACAGGAACACAAGAGTAGGGTTCCAGTACATTTAATTGGAAAATCCTTGTTTATTTTAAAGGATACAATTTTTGGATGGGATATATAGAAAAAAGAATATAACCAGTTTTTGCACTTAGCTTCAAACCATATAGACCATATGAATAAAGACTGCAGTTTCATCTGTAAACAAGGAACATACATAATATTTTTTTTCTTCTCTGTTTTAGTAATCTTCAGTTTAATATCTTTCATTGATATGTTTCCACATTAAATCATAGTTATCTGTACAAAGAACAGAAATTATTTTTTCAAAATAATTTTTCTGATTTTCCTCTGGCCCTCGGAATGTAGCAGAACTTTTAATATTAAAAAATTGCTTCCTGTTTGCACCAAAATATCACTTTGACTAATCATATTTAATTGTCGTGTCAGATTTTAGCTTTTTCCTTTTGTTCACTTTGATTTCCTGCAATCTGCTTCATAGCTTAGAAAAATAAAAGGCATGTGTGAGCCTAAAATTCAAGCTATGACACTTTTTGGCTGTTCTGACACTAAAAATATCTCTTATGATTGTCTTTCCAAGATACATGTTTATCTATGTCTATGTATCTACCAGCACAATATTTCAGTTTCAGGGATGACTTACTCATACCAAAGCATGTTATTTGTGTACTTTTATCTGTGAAAAGTGTGAATTAATGAATAGATATTTGTTCTGCATCAAGTAGATCTAACAGTAAATATTTTAACTTTCAGGAGGCTTTCTCTACACAAATGACAGGTTTAAAAATTATTATCTGTTTTGCATAACCAGTGTTAAAACTCAATTTTGTTGTATTTAGTTCAAAGCTTTTCCACTCCTCCTTTGGTTTTTGGGGGTAAGAAGGAAGAAATTTTTCAAATAATGACCAATTTTTCCTTGCGAACTCAAATATGTCCTTGTGTTGAAGACTGGATCTGTTAATTTACAAATAAAATGGTCTTACTGGAGCTGTAGTTCACTTTGCTTTCTTGAATGGAGAAAAAGAATATTCCTTTTATCTGTCTTTTAATGGAGCTATCTTTGGAGTATTCTTTTCAATTTTCAAAAAAGAGATACTGCTTGGCAGCTCTGAGACATGAGAAAAAACCCCCCCAACTTCTGTGTCTATTGTTCTCCCTCACTTAGGACATTATATTTGTAATGAAAATTACTTGCAGTAATCCAATACAAAATATCTCAAGGAAAAGCTCACTTTTCTTTGATGTGAATGTCAGATAAAATCCCTCTAAATGAGAACATTGGGAAAATGTCTTGTTAGAAATAATACATTACCAATTTATCGTACATTGTTAGTGGCTTTACTGATTTCAGGCTTTAATGAAGATAGTGAATTGGATTAATGAAAGATAGTTAATGTAGAGCCAGGAGTAAAATCAATGTTAGTGGAAACTATACAAGTGTTTATTATTTGCTGCAAAGATACCCTGACTTAGGAGAGTTTAAGCAGCTGTCCTGGATTGTCACAATGTTTGTTAACTTCCATTTTGTTTGGGACCCTAGCATATAATGCTTATATTTATTATCATAATCAATTTAAAATGATTTCTGTAATTCATTATCTAATAATTAGCTATGAATTCACAGCTACTTCTATACTGACAGTGGCAACTTTTGTGCTCCATGGGAACTATTGAACCAATTTCATGAGAAGGAAACAGTATACTACTTGTTATTAGAGAAGAGGTCTTCAATCACCATGTACAGAAATATTTGTTTCTGAAAGTAGGAAAAAACCATAAATATATCATACACAATGCTACTTTAGGGATTTCTGAACGTGTAATCCCAATGCTGAAAGCATTCCTAGGTTTCTTTGCCTACCTGGCAAATAAACAGTAGATTCATCTCTAGAATAAGTCAATTGATAGAAATAATTTAAAATCATATATATAAAAAAAAGATTATGTGACACCTTTCATACTTCTGAAACATAGATGTACAGAATGTCAAAGTGAAATTCTCCTAATCAGTTTAAAACCCATTCTATTCTGTTTGAATATTCTGCTCACTGGGTGTTTCATTCTATATGATAAATTAGACATACTTTCATAGAACACAAAAATTTATTGCTTGTTCCTTGCACTTGTTGTTGAATTAAATGGAGAAAATCAGTCTAAGTGTAAACATGCCCAGTCTAAACCTGGTAAAGTAGTAATGACAGTGCTATTTTTGTCTATGGTGACTTTTTCAGAGGCAATTTGATATTGAACAAAAAGTTACTACTGATACTCTGATGGACGACCTAAAGAAAATGATGAATGCATGATTTTTCATGGAAAAGCAGATGGATCAGAAAACATGGTTTTTCTGGTCAATGTCTAAAAAGCTAAATAATGTTTTATCTGAGGAAATTTTTGCATGAAGATTATTATATGATTTGCAAATAAAGAAGAAGAAACAACTTTATTTTCAAGCTAAAGCTTCAAAATTTGGTCTGCTCTTTTTTTTTTTTTTAAGAATTTCAGATAAAGAACATACATGATACTTTAAAGATAGCTATAAGTGATATTTTATAAACTTTTATATAAAACTTAGAGTAGAGCTTATAAAACATTTAGCGGATGTGAAAAAAGAGGTATCACCCTACTCCCTGTGTAGAACTACAAGACTTTGACAGAGTAAAGTACCCTTTGAGGATAGTGGGCAGAGCCTTCTTTAGATAAACTGAGAAGCTGGAAATACCAAATAAAGAAAAGTTTATGTGGAATAACTACATTTAAGCATATATAGTACTTGGCTGACAGATCAATTTTTTTGTCAAGATCTCTTTCCTTGTGAAAATCGAAAATGGAATAGATTTTAAAGAAATATGACTATTCTGGAAAGTCTCCTCCTCTGAATTGGAGGCTTTCACTGATTGATTAGGTAAACAAAAGATCTTCTGGAACTGATTAGATGCTATTGGGGGTTAGATTTGGGTTTTTTTTTCCTTATAGATTTTTTTCCCATAAAGTCACTAGGAGACTAATCACTGGGTGCTTATGGGTGCTTGACCAAAACAATACAAGTGGCTAAAGGCAGTGTATCACTGAGGCTACACCCTTTTGTGGTCTCAGAGAGTTTTTCTCTCCGAGGAAGAAAAGAGATACTGCGAGGTTTTGAGACAGGTAAAGGACGGGGGTGGGGGCAGCCTCATGCTCTTGCTCTCGGCACTGGAGAGAGAACAATCAGGCTGCTCTTGCTGCAGGAAGAGTTTTTCACTGTTGCACCGGGTCTGTTCCTAAGGAAATCTACCTCGTGTGCCCAGGAACTCTGTGCTCGCCTCCTCCTGCCCTGCTGGAGCTGGGCCGGCCCCATCCCACTGCCGCAGCTTTTCTTCAGCACTGCTTTGGATACGCTGTATCCNGCTTTTGGTACATCCCACCCACCAGCCCGGGATTTTCCACTGTTCCAGCTTGGTGCTCTCGGAGCCCTGAACCGAGACCAGACTGCCTCGGGCTTTGTGAAACAAAAGTCCCTCGAGGTTCCTGGTTTTGTTTATCATTCATGCTGTAGTTGTTGTTGTTTGTTTGCCTTGTTATATATATATTAGTAAAGAGCTGTTATTTCTATCCCCATATCTTTGCCTGAGAGCCGATTTAATATCAAAGTTTTAATAATTCGGAGGGGGGGAGTTTGAATTCTCCATTCCAAAGGGAGGTCTTGCCCTCCCTAGCAGATACCTGTCTTTTCTAACCAAGACAGATGCTGGATGTTCAAAGAACTGCTCTGATATTGATAGTACTGATAATACTGATACTATGGGAAAATACTGCGTGGCATTTCAAATTTCCAATGTAAGGACAGTTGTCATCTGTCCTGAGTCAGTAGGTGTCATTCTACCCAACAACAGCCTAAAGACATCATATATAACATTTGTAAACCATGAAACAAGCAGATTCTATAATCTGAAAAATCAGTGGTAGGTTTCAAGACAAAACTTGTTGTCTTGTTTTTTTTCACGGAACAGTAAGATAAATATTTTTTTCTGTGACTGTTGCAAAAAAATCACACTTTTTTGAGAAGCCACACTCACTGTTTTTGCCATAAACAAGGTGTATATCAACAGCCAAAGAGTTTTAGAGATACACAAAATGTAGCTGCATTGCTTAGAAGGGACTGCCTCAAATACAGGGGTAAAGGAAACATTGAGAAAGTAAGGTCATACTGCCTTGGGGCCAGCAATATAGAAATAGACAAGGCCTGCATATGATCAGTTTTTTCTCCTCAGATGCTTTGTCTATGAAACTTGAACTACTACAAAAATCATTGAACTCAAAGAAAGAAAGAAAGAAACTATTCTTTTATTATCAAAATACAAAGTAGTAGCAGTAAAAATGAAATGAAAAAGTATTTGCAGGGTGTCATTTGTCTGGAAGGAATGAAGTACAGTGATCACACACAGTGATTCCTCAAAATGCAGGCAAGTCTCCTGTCATAAGGAACTGTAATGGGTTAAAGTTTGTAACCGGGTGGAAACACCAAAAGATGTGGTGGATTCACATTTGCCGATTTTTTCTATCTTTTTACTATGGAATAGGATTAGAAGAAAGGCAAAACAGGCTCAACCTAAAAATAGAAACAGATTTATTAACACACAGTAAAGGGGAAACAAAAAAAACCAACCATGAAACCCTTTTAAAGACACTCCCCTCCTCCTTAGCAACAATCTACTTTTCTACAAAACAATGTAAAGAGACAGAACATCAGAACTCTTAAGTCAGTAGCACTTTGTCCTGGTTTAGGGCAAATTGTGGGNGAGACACAGTCTGTTTGTGGCTTCCAGCTCCCACAAAAGCTGCCTGGGAACCTGCAATTGTGAGTTTCCCGAATGCAGCCTTTCCCATGACTACATATGGGCTGTGGACTTACACATGGGGTTTCACCTTTTAAAGATGCACAGCTCCACAACAAAGGACTTCTCATTCTTCACTGGTGACAAGGCTTCAAAACATCTCATAGGATCACTGGATCACAGTTTCTAGTTCAACATCCATTCAGTAAAATCAGAGATTATCGTTTCTAATTCAATATCCACACAGTAAAATCATCTCTCAATTTTTAGTCCACGATTTAAAGGAATATTACATTCCTTTACCATAAATTAAGGAGATTTATAGCCCAAATCTAAGGCAACTTGTCATCTTTCCCACTTAAGAAGTCACCCTTTCTTTACTGAATTTGATATCCTCATATTATCTCTTTGCATACCTCCAATTTAGCCTTTCCTCTCTCTTTGAGAAGGGGTAGAGTTTAAAAAAGTCTCAGTCAGTGTTAAGAAAGAGTTAATATTCTCCTGCCCAGGCCCGCAGACGGCCACGTTGTCTCAGCCGTGGCATCGGTGAAAAGCCTCAAATCCTGGAGGTGTAGAAAAGCTCAGAAAGGGCGGCCAGGATCTTCTTTCCCCCTCCACCCCCCGATCTTATGGGGTGGGGTTTGGCCCAGCCTGGGCTCTGTGCTGCTTTCTGGGGACCCGGGGGCCAGGAGGGCCATCTCTCTTGGCCCTGCCGGCAGCATGGGGCAGGCCATATGATCAGCTGCATGTTCGCGGCCGTGGCTCTACCGGTGTCTGCTGGGCTTGGAGGGGCTTGACTCAGCTCGGCTCTGGCCCTGGCCCGGCCCCAGTACAGCCGCCCCAGCCCGGCCCTGGGGGCAGTGGGCCCTGAGCCGGGCCCTGCTGCTCCCTACCTCCAAGTTACCTCATGACAGGTCCGCAGCAAGAGAGAGGGAGTTCCCAAGATTCCACCTGTATTTAAGCCGTGTGTCCCAGGGGTGTACACCTGTACCTGATTGGCCAACCTGGCTGTCAGTTCCAAAGCAGATCACCAACTGTTTTTTTTTACCATTCATGCCAAACCAATACAGGAACCAAATATTTTCAGCTGGAATAAAAACATGTCAAGCAAAGAGTTTTTCCATAGATATTTACTTGTCTTACTAGCAAAACAGAAAATCCTCTTCTGCAAGGAAGTTAAAACCAGGAGAGTAGGTTGTTCCATTTTCTGCATGTGAAAACAGTCAGTTCCTATTCAATCACAAAGGTACTTTTTGTAAGTACCTTTTCTGGCACCTGTAGCACAAGGACTAAAAACACAGACAGTGTTTTCTTTGTCATCTGTACCTCAGTGTAAGCCTGAAACATTTATGTACTCAAATAAAGTACCTGCCTTAGCCCACAAATTTGTATTAATTGTCTCCAGACTTCCCTTGAGCAGCACATCATGCTGATACCCTGCCCCTCCTATTACACACAGCTTTATTCCTGACCCATGAGAGTTCAGGCTTCACCCTGCACTGCTGACATCATGTACAGTCTGCTTTGAGTTGAAGGTGAGATCAGCATCCTAAATTTTGGGCAGGAAGCAATCTATCCCTTTTTATCAGGTGCTTGCAGAAATCATATATGCTCAAGCAAGTCACTCTCCCCTCTCTGTCACGCATGCGTTTTGATTTTTCCTCTGGGTTGCCCTTTTCTGAGGGTGAACATGATTCCGGTTTAAACCAGAGGCTCCACCATGACATGGGACATGACATTTATACACCCCTTTGCTCTAGAGTGAGTTTTCACTTCAAGCAGTTTGCTCTATTTAAGGTATACATAGAGCAATACCATAAGCAGAACAAATTGACTTGCCGTAGGAAAATATTTAGAAAATATCATCAAATAGGAAGTGCTGAAGTTTATTATATTATTTTATTGCTTTCTATGGTTGCTCAGGACAGAAAGTTGGTAATTTTTGTGAGAGGAATATAAAGTGGAAAATTTTTACTTCTTTTCTGATTTTGCTTTCTCTTTGCCTGTTGAAGGTGGGGTGGTCTTGCCATCTACCGGACACCACAATCCTCTGAATGTCTGGAATGGGGTACGGTTACTAGCCACAATGGTGTATTGGTTTGGCATGAATGGTAAAAACCAATTAGTGATCTTTAAAACTGACAGCCAGATTAGCCACTGGGATACAAGTGTATACCTCTGGGACACACGGCTTAAATACAGGTGAATTTTGGGAGGCTGCCCTCTTTCACTGCGGGTCTGGCATGAGGTAACATTGAGGGGGGCAGCAGAAGGGCCCGGCTTAGGCCCCATTGCCCCGGGCAGCCAGGCCAGGCCTGGCTGGGCTCTGCCACTGCTGCAGCTCTGAAGGAGCCGAGCTGTTTCCCCCCCACCCTGCTTCCCAGTCCCCTGGGAGCATCTCTGAATTCAAGCCACTTTCAGCTGAGGCCCAGGGATGGAGGATGGAAGGCATCCATCAGTCTACTCAACCACTGAGACCCTGGCTGCCCTTTCTGAGCTTTTCTACACCAGCATGGATTTGAGGCTTTCACAGCTGCTGACCCCAGCAGAGGTCACATGATCATCCACAGGCCTGGGCAGGAGAATATTAACTCTTTCTTAACACTGACTGAGACTTTCTAAAACTCTAACCCTTCTCAAAGAGAGAGGAAAGGCCAAGTTGGAGATATGTAAAGAGACAATATGAAGATATCAAAGTCAGTAAAGGAAGAGTGACTTCTTAAGTGGAAGAGATGATAATTTACCTTAGTTCTAGGCTGTAAATCTCCTTTGATTTATGTTAACGAACTGTAATATTCCTTTAAATCATGGACTATGAATAGGGAGATGATTTTGTGGATTCAAGCAAAGGTGCCTGTGATTTTACTGAATGGATATTGAATTAGAAACTGTAACCTAGTGATCCTATGAGATGTTTGAAGCCTGGTCACCAGTGAAGAATGAGAAGTCCTTTGTTGTGGAGCTGTGCATCTTTAAAAGGTGAAACCCCATGTGTAAGTCCACAGCCCATATGTAGTCATGGGAAAGGCTATGTTTGGGAGGCCAAACAATTGCAGGTTCCCAGGCAGGCTGCTTTTGTGGGAGCTAGAACTTTCCACAAACAGGCTGTGTCTCTTGTGAAGCATTCCAATAACGGTAGGTGAGGCTTGTCTCTCTCAAAGACTGAATGAAAGACTATTTTATAAGTGGTACTGACCTAGAGTTCTGATTTTCTGTCCCTTTACATTGTTTGTGGAAAAGTAAACTGTAAATAGGGGGGAGGGGAGTGCTTTTGAAAGGTTTCATGGTTTTTTTTGTTTTCCTTTTATTGTGTGTTAATAAATCTAATTGTTTCTATCTTTAAGTTAAGCTTGTTTAGCCTTTCTTCTAATCCTATTCCATAGTGGAAAAATATTTAGACCACTAAACTTAACAAACAAAATTCGGCAAATGTGAAACCACTACAAATTGCTACTGAAATCAGCTCACCCTATTTCAGAGAAGGTCCTTTTCCTTCTTTATCCAGACTGAATCAATTCTGTAGTTATAGACTTGGTGTGTTTTCTTTTGGAGGTGTGGAAGTGCAAGTACGAGCAGTCGCTTTTTAAAACTTTACTGTATAAGCAGCAAACCTTAGGCCTAAATAGGCAGTAATCTTATGGACATACTAATTTAAAATTTTTCCTACAACTGTAGTTTTATAATCAGTTTTAGTCTCATCTAAATAAAACAGGTGAAAAATATTATAAAAACTAGAGTATTTTTGATAACTGTGGATACACCTCATATTTATCACCAGGGTTGAAAGGCTATATATTTCAAAAAGTGTATAAAAATCCATTCCTTGTGCTTATGATTTTCTTTCTTCATTTCTCTAAAAGTTAAAGATAAAAAAGAGGCGTACAGCAGTTTTACATTACTAATCTGCTCTCTGCTTTTTTCTTGGTGTCAGTGCCAGAACATGGAATGTGCATTACCTCAGATGTATTTTTAAGAACACAGAGAACTTAGACAAAACCTCCTTTACACATGGTTGCTTTGAATCTCTTTTGAAAATTTGGTGCACTGTGAGGTTAATTCTATGGCAGGAGACTTTCTGATGCAATCATTGATTTCTTAATTACCTTAAAGCTTAAAAGAAAATGTGATGTTTTGTGTGTATCCCTTACCAGAACTGGAAAAGACATACCTAAGTTCTTTGACAGAAAAACCAGACTGACCCTTTTGCAGTTAACCCTTTTGATATTTATTGAGTCACGGGGGCTTTGGCTTAAAAGGTAGTCCCCAATCTCCTCATTCCATGCCCAGACACTCTTGGACTGGAATTTAAAAATTACACACTGCCTAATTATATTATTATTTATTTATTAATGGGCCTTTTATGTTCTCCATGGGGCAGCCTTGAGGGTCATTTCTCACTTACGATTACAGGCAATGACTGTCTTCCTCAATAGGTGTGATAAATTCAAATGGTTTGAATGCAAGACATTCAGAGCTCATTAGAGTAAGTGCCATGAAAATATTTTAGGTTAGAAGCTAATCCTGTTATACGTAGTAGATATTGATTAAAAATTTGTTAAAATCTGCATCATGCTTTTTCAGTCACGTGCTGTTCTTGAGAGTTTGGAATCTATGATATTGCAATGTTCAAATTGCAATACAAAACAGTTTCAAAGCTGATATAAAGGATTTGAATTGCTGTCACACATTTCTTCTTTAATCTAAACCTTTAGCTTTCAGTGAGAAAAATTCAGCTGCAGCTTCTGCATCATGTTATAGTTTATATTTTGTCATGTTTTGCTCTACATTTTAATTTCTTACTGGAACAAAACAAAAATTTAAAAAACAAAACAAAACAAAACACAACAGGTATCTCTGCCTTAGTGTATTTTAATCTGAAGTTCAAGACGGGATTGTCTTTTAGTATTTGAATCCATGAGGGTTTTGGTGGTTTTCAGTGTTGTATGTAGAAAGTATGGGAAGAATATATCTGCAAAAGATGATAGAGTTCTAAAAAACCTCGTTTGGACTTTTGTGTAATTTCTGAAATCTTACTCATGGGACTAAATGAAACCTGAACCTTGCTTCTTTTATACAATAAAGCATATTAGATTCCAATTTTTTTTTAAGGGGAAGGGAGGAGGAGGAGGAGAGGGAGGTAATAATGCATACGAGGTCAATAATACAAAGTTTATAATTTATATGGGAAAAAAAAAAACCCAAAACCAAATCCTCGTTTCTTCCAATCTATATTTATGGAATAGTATTTGAAAATGCAATGTCTTCAAACCACCTAAGGAATAACCATACAAAAACCAAAGATTTCACGAGTCCTTTTAGAACATCTTTAGGAAGAGTTTCAGTTACTCAGAATATAATTTTTGCATGTATTTCCACCCAAATCTTCTCAAATTCATGGTGTTTATGTCACTCATAAACTATGCACCAGCTAACTTCTGCATAGCTTAAAGATGAAAGGGTGTGGCAGTCTTGGTACTTCTCTAGTCCTTTTCTTTAGAAAATTTTAAATTATAAACATTTTTATGGACCAGTAGCAGGGTAAAGGACCCATAACCAGAAATAAAGTATGCCATGCTCTTCAAAAAATTTATACCAAACTATTCAATATTTTTAATTACATTACTTTAATAGATAATACTAATATTTAACTGCTCCTAAGTCTATCTTATAGATTTAAAAGACCTAACAAGAAATACGCAATTAATGTAATTAATAAAGAAGTTTTAATGAAAGACACACCTTTTCTGAGGCATTTTCTGAGTAGAAAAACAAGCCAGATGAATTCAATGAAGTATTTCTTGATTTATTCAATTTCCTTGGAAAACCAGAGTTTTTAAGATTTGTTTGATTTTAGGTGATTCCATCAGAAAAACTTTTCTCCCCTGAAAGTCAGGTTCATTTTCATTTTATATAACATAGCCAGAAATTTAGGTAATGAAATATTAGTTTCATTTGCAAGTCTTATCTGTCTTTCTAGGTTATCAACCTTTCATTCTTCATTTGTCTTTCATTTTTCTCTAACGAGAAAAAGGCAGGTAATTAATATATTTTGGACATTATCCAAGAAGAAATTAAGTATTTCCAAGCCAATACAATTGCTTTAACACCAGATCATGTTTCTTCTGCACAACAAAATGCAAGGAACAAACATCCAGCCTCAACTAGAAGGTGTCAAGTAAAGCCCCCTGTCCTAGAAGAAAGGAAAACTTTCTCTTTTTCAACATGCATCAAGAGATGTTGTATATATGCAAATTTTTCATGATTCACAGATTAAGAATTCCTTTTACTAATTTTACTCACAACCAGCAGGACAAGTTCTTTCAGCCACTACAGTTTCTGAACTTGGAGTTCTAGCACAGGACAGGACACTTGCTGCACCTTAGCAGCTACAGCACAGTTCAAGGGTTTGTTTATTTAGTGAAAGTCTCAGCTACAGCATTTATTGCCAGGTTTGTGATTTTGACAAAACTGAACAAGAAGATAACATTGGTTGGAGCTGTGGGTGCCAGAGGGAAATCAAGTTAAAGTTATTAAGTGATGCACACTGCTGAAAAATATGATTACAGTTTGAAGATCTGCTGTTGTTCCTGCTTCTGCAATCAGATCTCAACCTAAAGGCAGAAAAAGCTGCATAGGGCAGCACTTTGGGAACACAACTTCAGTGTTTGGTAGATGGATACATGTAAGTCAGTTAGTGCCATCTATTTGCAAGACAGCATCAAAATATTTCTGACTATAAAAATTGCACTGATAGTGTGTCTGTAAAAATGATTATGTTGGCCAGGCAAGAATGAATCAACCAAGTGCTGCAATGTATGGTATAAGATGCATGTATGGGGCATGTGGGCACTTACAGAGGAAAGAAATCTTATGCATTTTGTGTATGAAAGTGAGGAGTTTGATTATCAGGGTATTTTTTGTTTTCTTTTTCTGCAAATGTTTCCTCTTCATGTAATTAAATATATGTGCAAGTGTTGAAATAAATAACATAAACTGGGAGTTTGGTGAATAATGTTCATTTACATCCTTTCCTTCTGGTACATGAATAGATTATTCTTTATCTTTGGAGACTATGAGAGATTAAGTCTCACTTTTTGTTTTAATAATACCATACATGTGTCATTCTTGCCTGCAAGGTACCCATTTTGTCCTCTGATTTTCAAAAGCCTGTTGATAACAAACTCAGGGTATGCTGGGAACTAGTGACAGCAACAGCATTGATAGAAAACAAGTACTTTTAAGTAGAAGATGGTATTGTTTTAGGAATATTTAGTAAAAATGTTTTGTCAATTAAACAAGATGTTTTATCTATCATGCTATTTTAATCTGTCATGAATTTGCATAGCAGCTCTTCAAATGTACTGACATATTTTTGCACTGAACATATATTATTGATAAGACTCATGATAAGGAGAAGTGGCTTCTACTTGTTTTCTTTTTCATCATCAATAGATTGTTAAAAGATATGTCTAAAATACAGTTATCTTCATAATTTCAAATAGTAAAAGGTCACTTTAGAAATGCAACTTTGTTTTCCTACAGTAATGGAAGTGTTATAAGGAGAAAGCACTGTCTTCACTAATGTGTCATGAAGAATTTCTATATGTAACTGACAATGAATCAGTATTATGCTGATTGACGATGAATCAATATTATTCTGTTACTGACATATTATCTTACATGTATTGTTAGGTACTTTCATTTGCAGAGCATAATGGAAAGATTCCTCTGTAACATTCCTCACAGAGGAATTTAGTAATTAGTTTTTTGCTTTTTAAGGTTATCAAGAAGGATTTTGAAAGTGAAAACCTTTCACCATTTTACAGTGAAAATAATTCACAGGAAGGAGTAACATTGAACAAACATGTAAACATCTCATATGATTCTGAGGCCAAATGTCAGCTGTTTGGCCTTCTCCATAATAAGATTTTGAGTTTCAGCATGAGTTCTTAGCTTTGTTTTCTAGACAGTTTTAAAGTATTAGAACACTTTTTTCTTTTCAATAGCATCTTGTACACCATAAATTTTATGAACTTTTTCTGTTTATCCACTTCTCTCCATGCATTCAGCTTTGGAGGAGATTAGCAATACAGTTTTCCCTCAGAGCAAGAGCAAGGACAACAGCAGCCAGTTCAGGACAATGTGGCAATCTACTTGGACCCTGTAGTTAAACTCCATCTTAAAAGAGATGGTTTTGGACCAAATAAAGAGAAGCAGGCAGTAAGCAGCAGATTCTGCAGAGGGAGGATAGTGTTTTTCACTGTACCACTCCTTCCTGTGCAGCAAGGCACCACTGCCCAGCTGCAAATTTATGCCCTGTACACAGAACCCCTTTCTAGATCTTTCCAAGGAAAGACCGTGCATGCCCCAGCAGAACTCCTCCTGGCAGAGGTTCTGGAGCGTTCCTTGATAAACTTTCTCTTTTGCTGTGTGTGTGTCCCCACCCCTGGCAGAGCAGTACTGTGAATTGTTACCTCAGACACTGACCACTATCACCCACAGGTCACTGGAGCCATGGGTGTCAGCGATTGAAGAGACGGGACTCCACACAGGTGCTAGCAAGAAGTCACTTATTGTTGATACAACAAAGCCATGAAATTGTGAAGTCATAAAGTCATCTATTATCTCTAGAGCTGGGTTTATATACTCTTACAGCTTTAGATAAAATTTTCTACTGCCAAGCAATAATCACATTATTAAGGTTTCTTAGCAATATTGCTTAACCACAATCTTCCTGGTGCAGTTTTACATGACTCCCTTAAAACAAAGTACCACATTGTTTTTTGCCTCCTCCCCTACATTACTGTTTGAACTTCCCATGGTTTCTGACCAGCAAGCGACAGGATATCTGGACTATCCATCATGTGCGAAGTACTCTCTACTCCACTGCCCATGTGCCTCCCCATAATGGGAGCTGATCTCTATCTGTCTCTTTCTCTATCTTTCTCTTACTATCTCTCCTTTCTTAATCTCTTATCTCTTTTTTTTCAAGTCCCAGGACAGATATACCTCTTTTGCCAACAGTCCCAGAGTCGTTAAAATAAAAAGTATTGCTGTTATATTGGTTATTTTTGTTATTTTGCTATAATGTGCTCCAAGAGATCATTTAGCAAAGGCCCTACTGATATGCCTCAGAGGATGGTCGCAACAAATGGGCTGGGATTCCAAAGTGTGGGAGTATTTAAGCTAACACAAGATTTTCTCTTTTAAGATACCTGTGAGGACTTCCCCTTAAAGAGATCAGTTTCTCTCGGCCTTTAGGGATATCTATAACCAAACACACTAAATTTCTTGTTTGCTGCTTTGAAATTCTAAATACAACACAAGTTTCATTGGGTATCTTGTATCATAGGGTGCCAAAACATATTCCTTTCTGTGCATTTGTTTAGCTAGCAGGACACCAGGGGTGTCATCACAGGTGCTAAGCATAGATGATTATCAGCTGACCTTGAGTGAACTCATTTGTATCTCAGACACCCAAAATACCTGAGAGAGAAGGAAGGCTGTCTTCTATTCCAGGTATTTCACCAAGAAATTGTAGACAAACTGTTGTGAAGTTATTAATTTCTACTGTACAGTTCTGAACCCGCACTGATGAATTCTGCAGAACTCTTTCCTCTCCTTCAGCAGGAATCTCCATCTACTCTCAGTCTGCACACAGAGACCACAAATGAGCCCCCAGCAGGTGATGTGGCTTGGCACATGTCACTTCTTTCTTCCTTTAAAGTGGTGCAGAGTTACATCATTGCTTTGTGGAGATCTGTTACCTGTAGAGAAAACTTATTTCTCTACTTTAAAATGGGTCACAGTAGTCTATAGCTTTGTTGTTGTGAGACACCTTTTACAATGTTATCTATTAATCTCAAATCTTATTCAGGTCAATGGGAATCTTTCTGTTTTGGGAGTTCAGTTGTGCTCAGCTGGCTCTTTTAATTCCTTCTGAGATCCCAGGCAAATATTTTACAGTTTCTTTGTACATAAAAACACTTCTATTTTACATCTATGTAAAAAAAAATAGAGTGTAAATGTCATAGGATGTTATATTTCAAATAAGGATGTGTCAGTAAATTGAAATACACCACCTACAGAATTCTTCAAATATACATAATAGGTATAGTGATACAAACATCTCCAATCATACAGTAAATTTGCAAGAATTACTTTTGAAGGTTTGAAGCAGATTTTAACTATGCTAAGTAATTTAACCTGGTCTTTGAATTGAATGCTTAATAGTGTTATTTTAGAGTAAACAGAAATTTTTATGCATCAAATTATTTAATTGAACCTCTGTTCGTATGACCTAGCCTAGGTTATTATAGTTTGATGTCCTCCTACTATTTTGAGTATTACAAAATTCAATGAAAGCAATTTGATTGGTTACAGGGAAGATTTTTCTGATATTGTCATTGCTTCTAGAACAATTCCTAGGTCTCGACCTTCATTTAAGGTAAAGCAGGTGCAGTCTGTGAGATCATATTTGCAGGAAAAACGGTGTCTGCAATGCTGCAATTGGATGGCCATGAACAAATCACTATGAAAAAAAGAGAAAAATTTCTGCTACTGATGAAGCATAATCTTTTAGCATTATTCAGTACTCATGCAACTGAAGTTAATCCTGACATGCCCTAGATGTGAAAAGTGATGAAGGCTTATTGTAAACAAAAGGTAAAATCTAATAAATTTTAAGATACACTCAAATAGTGTTCCATGTCACCTCTCCAGCACAGTACTTTACAGAAAAATAAACACACTCTAAATGGGGTTTGTGAGAAGAGTAATGATCAAGTGACAAAACGTTTTTGTGCCTTGATTCTTAGATTCTCTCTCATAATCAGGTATCATATAACCGCTGAATGAAAAAAATAAAATTCAGCAGTTTGTAAACCAGACACAGTGTGATATAAGTATTGCCAGCTTCATCTGTCATCCCTCAGGAGCTGGAGAGGTGGACTCTGTGGTGCAGCCCCATCTCTAATGGGCAAGATCAAAATCAGCCGTGGGAAGAGATTTGCTGGCTGGATTCAGGAGGTGTGCCTTGAATGCAGAGTGGGAATGCTGCGCTTGAACTCCTCAGGGCAATGGTCAGCCACCCAAAAACAGCCTCCCTGGAGCCCAGCAAAAGTCTGCAATGGGAAGGTGAGTCCCTAATAAATGTCTTCCTTGCTTTCTGTACATAAGGAGTCCTGACAGTAAGTTCTATATTTTCTTAACAAACTGCCTGGGAAGGTATATAGAGCACGTTGGTGCTCTCAGTGATTTAATGCATTTGAAAGTACCTCATCACTTGCTATAATCAGTAATTCAGATAACTTGGTTGGAAGTTAAAATGTGTGTGATAGTGTTCTCGCCTGAAGTATATACTAGGGTTTATTTTCTTTCTTTGTCATAGCAGTTTTTCTTCCCTCACACAGTGATAAGCAATGATAAAATCCAATTATTAAGTTGGGAGCACTATTGTAAGAAATGATAAGAGTAGCTTGTTTCTAAATGTTTTGTCCTTTTCCTAGTAAATTGAATTTTGACAGTGAAAAATTGGCATTTTATGAAATTGAGTTTTGGCCAGATCTGATATGCTCACTGAATGAGATGGGAGAACTGTGTTTAATGCATTAACTGTTAGATAGCTTCTTCTCATTTAATATTTGTCAACAACTATGTATTTAATTCCAGGAAGAGGCGAGGGATTAGATTTTTGGAGGGAACAACATGTCATAAGTCTGCAGTCTAAAGTTATATTCAAAAGTATATTTAACATTTTGAATGTAAAGAAAATCCATACATATGTATGGTTTAAAGGATATAACACATATAATAAAATATCATTAAAACATGCATCTTGTATTTGTGTTAAAATATTGTGTATGCAGCTGTTAATTGTATAGTTCTCCAGTCTTTTAAGTTGAAGATAATTAACCTTGATAGGTCGCCTTTGGAGATAAATAGTTTTATGAGACATTTAAAATTAATTATTCCATCTTGGGCTCAAATTTATTGTATAGTCACTGTCCATACCATACAATGAGACAACACAAAATACAGATTAAACTAGTGGTGGGTAAATCTCAAAATTTTTGACTACTATTCAAATTTCTGGGTCTGAAAATCTGCACAGAAAATACTGTAAGAATTGTCTAGCATTTCAGTGTCTTGCATCCAGTCATAGTGGGATCATGGCAGAACCAAGACACAAAGCTATTACAACATAAACAAAATGGAAAAAAAATATGGCATTTTCCAATTTACTACAACAAAACATTTTACAAGTAATTTCAAGGAGAGGGAGGGATATTGTTTTGTTTGACCAGAATCATTCAATTAACTCTTATAAAGATAAATCTGAGTTCTAATATCTTGTGGTACATTACCATTGTTAGTAAATACATACCTGTACCTACACAAAAAGCAATAACACATCAGTGGTATTGTTTTATGTGTCACTTATAATCTAGATGCAGCAGAATGTCCAATAGTGGAGAAGCAGTAATGGATTTTGCAATAGTCAAAATCATAGGAAGTCACTCTATAAGTTTGCTACGTCCTGATAATTTTATTTCAGGCAGTATATAGACTATATAATACATATATTTCAAAGCTTAAACACCAGTCACAAATTTACAGACATGAGATAGTTTGCCAAACTACCCAAGAGAGACCAGAGCACAGCTGCTCAAACAACTTAGAAGCATTACAAAACCACAAACCTGACATAGGCTTTATGGAAGAACAACACTGGTTTTAAAGGCTAAAAAAAAAAAAAAAAAAAAAAAAAAAAAAAAAAAAAAAAGAAAGAAAAAATAAGTCAGCTATGGAATTTGCAATTTATTGATGGAGGAACACATCTGCTAATTTAATATTTATAACCTTTGCCAAGTAAATTACGCTCCTTTACAGAAGCTTATTTCCAAATATGATAAGTCTATAGAGTCCCTCATGTTTTGGTTTTTGTAGTAGAATAAAAATTTCAGTACTACATGGCACACCCCAATGAATTTGTTGAACAGGATAGTACTGCAGGAGAGAAAAACAGCAAGACAAGCTTAATGAACTAGAAAATATTAGCTGAAGACAACAGGATTCAGTGTTGGCTGAATTCCCACTGGATCAGGCTCTATGTGAAGGGACAGCCACACTGGGGAATAGGATCTCGTGTCTAATCTAGTCTCTTGTAATAGGACCTCTATTATCTGCTCTAATGAAAGATGTGTCTGCACAGCGTTTTGCAGAGAGAGGTGAATTTGCTCTGCCAGTTTGCTAACCTGCCTGGAAGCTGTGAGTGTCAGACAATGAACCTTAGCTTATGCACATTGTTTCTCATAGGGGCTTATTAGCTCAGCTTTGATGTTATCTAGTGTATCTACTTTGTTTCTGATTTGGAAGTGGCTGGCTTCCAACTGGCTTCAAGTGTGGGCAGTTGCCACTGCTGTATTAAACTGCATCTGTGCTTGAAATGCAGGGCAGATGTACTTTCAGAATTCCAGAAAAAGAGATAGCATTACCATGAAAAATAGAATTTGATGCCTTACTAACAAACTGGAAAAAAGCCCATGGTAAGTTTAATTTGGGTGATGAACACAATATGTGGTATGTATAACCAAAGAAGAAAATATTTATATGTGAATAAATTCTTAAGGAGATAAAAATGAAAGTTCTGGCAATATTCATTTAGCTTTGGAAGTCAGATGACAGGCATAACAACACATCATAAAACTGTGTTTCTTGAGTGAGGACTCTTATTTTACTGAGGTCTAGCAGGCAGGGTCTTTAGTCTTCTGCATGAATTTGAAGGCCTGAAGATGGAATTATATTAAACAAAAATACTTAATTCTCATACAGAGTCATGGAAAAGATCATAGATTTTTCTCTACAAGATCAATTTCTATGGCAAATGTAGAGGGTACATGTAAGGACTCACATTTTGAAGATTTTCCTATTGTCAAAGGCCATGAGGATATGGCAATTTGCTGTATCTTACTGCTGGGGCAGGTCAAATCTCCAGGGAGGAATCCACAAGACAAAGCATTAGTGTATCACCAACTTATCAACCAACTCAGGAGATCTAATTTTTCTACCAGCTTAGCTGGTGCAGTACAATAGTACAGTACAATGTTTTTGCTTAGCATGAAGTAAAAAGAAAAAGAAAATTCAGCAAAATAGAAGGTAAGTTAATGGCACTGCTTTGCAAAGCAGCAGAAGAAATATAGTTCATTGTTCCTACTGCTTGTAATTTTTTCAATGTCTCTTTATGGGGATTTCAAGTAAAAGTAAACTCTTTTGTCCCCAGAGTAATGCATCCTGTCTTCTTGTTTGTAGAACTAATAACCAGAAATGCTTCTGGAAGTTCCAATAGAGTCAACTCTCCAGTCTACATGCTGCCTTTGGCCTACATCATATATATATATATATTTTAATTTCCATTTTTCCTTCAAAAAAATTCCAGTCTCAATTTGGAACAGTATGAACAGATGGAATGATGCAGTACAGAAAAGCAGTAGAAAACTCAGACAAAATAATCCAAGAAGGTGATTAAAGTATCTCAATCCACTATGATACTTAAAAAGTATCATAATTCTGAGTTAGTCCTCAGGAGAACATAGATGTTGATGGCAGCTGAAAACCAAAAAACATTGAATATGGTCAAGATAAAGGGGGAAGATAGATATTGAAAAATAATGTATTTCAGAAACATTATAAGAATTTTATCTTTTTTTCCCCTCTTTTTTTTCTAGTCCTGATGCTCTATTCTTGAAAAATAACATGGTTCTATCAGTTACCATGAGAAAAATCTTGATTATTCCTCATTTTACATTACACAGCAGCCACCAATCAGACAGAGTGTAAGATGTGCATGTAAGTTGGAGGAAGGAGGGGGAATGCAGATAGGCAAATAGTCAAAAAAAGAGGGAAAAAAAATATAATGCTGTGTGTGTTCCTTTTGTAGTGGCAAGAAAAAATGAACTGCAAGTTTTTGCTTCATTTTATATTAGAGCAAAAGATCATGATGGATGAAAAGCTGGACATGAGCTAGCAAAGTGTGATTGCAGCCCAGAAACCCCCGTGAGCTGGGCTGCATCCAAAGCCCCGTGGGCAGCGGGGCAGGGAGGGGATTCTGCCCCTCTGCCCCGCTCTGCTGAGACCCCACCTGCAGGGCTGCACCCAGCTCTGGGGGCCCAGCACAGCAAGGACAGGGACCTGCTGGAGCCAGGCCAGGGGAGGCACCAAGGGCATCAGAGGGATGGAGCAGCTCTGCTGCGAGGAAAGGCTGAGAGAATTGGGGCTGTTCAGCCTGGAAAAGAAAATGCTCCAGGGAAGCCTTAGAGCCCCTTCCATTATCTGAAGGAGGTACTAGAAAGTCAGACTGTGACTTTTCACCAGGGCTTGCGCAAGGCCAGGTGATCAGATTGACAGGGCAAGGGGCTTTAAACTAAAAGAGGGTCGATTTAGATTGGATGTTAGGAAGAAATTCTTTACAAAGAGGATGGTGACACACTGGAGAAGGGTGCCTAGAGTGGTGGTGAATGCCCCATTCCTGCGAACATTACAAGCCAGGTTGGATTGGGCTCTGAGATCTGGTTGGAGATGTTCCTGATCATTGCAGTGTTAGAACTAGGTGACCTTTAAGGTCTCTTCCAAGACCATTCTGTGATTATGTTAACAAGCTGTAATGGGTTAAAATTCAACAACCGGGCAGAAACACCAAAAGATGTAGTGGTTATCACATTCGCCTAATTTTCATTTTAGTGGAATAGGATTAAAAGAAAAGCAAAACAGGTTCAATTCAAAATAGAAACAGATTTATTAACATACAGTAAAGGTAAACAAACAAAAAAACCAACTACGAAACCCTCTCAAAAACAACCCCTCTTCCTCCCTAGCAACAATTTACTTTTCCACGAAAAAACAATGCAAAGGGACAAAACATCAGAACTCTTAAGTCAGCATCACTTAATAAAATAGTCTTTCATTCAGTCTTTTGAGAGAGACAAGTCCCTCCTGATTCTTCTGGTAACTTTTCACAAGAGACACAGTCTGTTTGTGACTTCCAGCTCTACTAATGCAGCCCGCCCGACACTGCATTATGTGAGCCTCTCAAAATGTAGCTTTTTATATGACTACATAAGGGCTTGTGGATTTTTAAAGCNGGCTCCCGGGGCCTCCCGGGGCCTCCCGGGGCCCAGAGGCCCGGCTGCGATATTACCTCATGGCGCGGAGTCCCGGAAAGAGGGCGGGTCTCCCAAGATTCCTGTTTTTTAAGCGGTGTCCCAGAGGGTGTACCCCTTTTACCTGATTGGCCAGCTTAGCTGTTAGTTCCAAAATGGATTAACAATTGGTTTTTTTTTACCATTTATGCTAAACCAATACACAAGCACAATACATTGAAAGAAGAAATATTTTTTTCCATCTGTCATGTGAGTGGGGATTGGAACCCTCAGGTTATCTAAATTTCTGTAAAAGAAGATAAAAACTCAGAGGATTTTTCTTACAGTTCACCAAGTAGTAAGGAAGCAAGGTATATTCCAGCATCATCTTTTTCTGAGGACAGGTAGAAGTTTAAGGACTATTCCCTGAAACACGTACTGAAGGTTATAAACACAGTTCTATTTTATTGTAAAGTGTCTTCTGTTGTATCAGACTCTAGGTATATCAAATATTTTTATGCTTTTACATTCCCTCTGGGAAACAACTTCTGGGAATGAATGAAAATTTGGGTGTTTGTCTTGGTGATTTAAGGACTATCTCTGTATTATATATCTGTGGCAGGTTTATTTTTCCTTCTTCAATCTAATCAGAGTGCTATAATTTAACTATCAAAAACTGAAGACTATTGTCTTTGAACTAATGTTTCTGATCCCTTATCGTGGGACTTTCCTGAATTTAAGAAGCTACTCTTTGGTGAGTTTATTAATCTATTGGCGTCTGTTTCTTCCTGTTTTTCTCTCGCTGTTCTACACGTTTGACTTCTGAGGTTTTCAGTTTTTGAGGAAGTGTTCAAAAAGCCCATTATAGACAAAACTCCAATAAATGCCTTTAATATAGAAGTCACTCTTGAATCATTGCTATCAGTTCTCTCTGCTTCAAAATCTTTATGCTTTCCTTATTTTTTATTGTTTTCCTTTTTTTTTTCCTCAGAGACTTGAAGGAAGCAAATATTTTTAAAGTGTAGCGTGCTTTTTCTAAAGAAAAAGAAAGAAGTAGTTGGCTAGGAGTTCTATTCATAAATTCTGTCTGTTTTGCAAGTTGCCACCTATTTTTTTTTCTCATTTCACAGATGTGTCTCACTTTTCATGGCAATTAATTGTGATTACTCTTTCTGTACTTACATGATGCTGCTGCTCATTTGGCTTTTCATTTTCTGTGGTGATGACTGCATAGAACATTAATTCTGTTCAGTACATGAGACTTATTTCTTACTCCTAGTGCCAGTTAATGAGTAAATGAGACCCTTCTAGTTACCCTTTAATGGTCTCAGGATATCTGATGTGTGGCACAAGCTCAAAACAAATGACACATTTCTTATTGTTAGATGTTTAAAATACATATGCAAGGTTCCTCTATAGCATAAGTAATTTTGTCTTTTGACAAAAGACATATGTAAAATGTGTTCTGACAATGACATATTAAACCAGTAATCAACTAAATCAAATAAGACTCTTATCTGTGAGACGGCAATAAAGTATTTTTTGCATATTACCTCCAATTAGAACTTTATATTTCACACAGAATGTGTTCTTTTACATTTTGGCACTCTTAAGTACAGCTACAAAAGTTAATATAACGCAAAAACAAAAGTAGATGAATGAAGGAAAAAAAAGCTCACAATTGAGAATCGAATATTAAATTGAATTTACTGTTGAGAGGGGGGAGATGTAGAGGACACCTCATCTTTCTTCTCCTCTTCAGTGGTAATACTGGTACTGGGTTTCTTAGCAGTGCTATGGCTCCTTCTGGGCTGCAGAGAACCCTCAAACTTCACTACGGAGGAAAAGGAAAGCATTAAAACATCTCCACAAATGAGACATTGGCCCAAGCCACCCCAGCATGCAAGGTCCTTGTGGAGAATGGAAAGTGATGGTTTTATGTTCCTGTATGTAGTAGATTGAAGTCTGGAGTAGGTGGTTGTTCAACGCACTGATGGAAAGAAAGGCTCATAGTATGAGTGAAAATAACTGGTGAAATGACATAAAATTGAGGCTATATATGACACAAGAATGAATAGAAGGAAGATAGGAAAATAGCATGAGAAAAGTAGTTTTAATTAGCATAATGTATTTCCCAGATTGTTGCAGTTCTCCTTATCTTAGAATAATAGAAAGGTTTGGGTTGGAAGGGACCTTAAAGATCATCTTGTTCCAAGCACCCTGCCACATGCAGGGACATTTTCCACTTGACCAGGTTGCTAAGAACCCCATCTAACCTGGCCTTGAACACTTCCAGGGATAGGGCATCCACAACTTCTCTAGGAAACCAATTCCAGGGCCTCATCATCCTCTTTGTAAAGATTTTTTTCCTAATATCCAATCTAACCCTACTCTCTGTCAGTTTGAAGACATTACCCCTTGTTCTGTCACTACAAGCCCTTGTAAATAGTCTCTCTCCATCTTCCTTGTGGGATCCCTTCAGGTACTGGAAGGCTGCGGTGATAGAGGATTTGCTGCAGCTATAATTTTGTACCTTTAGTGCTGACACTGATGCATTTGTAGCCATTTTTGATATAGTGACTGATGCAGTAACTGGGAGCTGTCCTACTTCCTGGTCCTTAATTCCACTCTGATTCAGGCAGACTAAAGGTATCTTCATTAATGTAGTAAACATGTGTTTTGCTCTTCAGAGCAGAGTTAGCAGTAGGCTGAAATATGACCTGGAGAGGGAAAAGTGCAATCAGGAATCATCACAATTTCAAGCTTATCAAGGTTACAGTCTTCAGATAAAAGAGCTAGTGAGTTGAAAATAACCTTGGTGTGAGCTAGCCAAATTTTTTTAAGCCAGAGTTTATCCCTTTTATCCAGTGATGTGTTCATGTACAGGAACAGAACAGAAAGAACCACCCAAACAAATGATGAGCCCTTTATCTTCCTCTACTGCAGGTAGGCAATGCCAGCTGAATATTAACATGAAATAGAGTTCACCCCAATGCAGCTTGCTGGGTATATTTCTGAAGAATAGAACACCTTCTGCATTACACCATGGGAAATACAGAATACAGTTTACATTACCCAGGGCTTTCTGAACATTTTCAGTTTTNGAATCTTCTTAAAGGTACAAAGCAATATACAGAACAGACGATTGGGGATACAGGCATCATAAAGTCACTCTAGGACACTAATCAATGGTCATCTTTACATAGAAGTCTGTAGTAAACCAGGGAAAGATAGTGACAATGGATTAATTTATTTATTTGGCATAGTTTTAGTTCATGACAAACTCGTTTCAAAACTTAGTTTTTGAACATTTAAACAAGCCCTGTTAAGTATATAAGATAGCAATAATCTTAAAATAGCATAAGCATACTATGGTATGAATTTACCTGATATATTTTTGCTCCCTAAAGACATCTGTTGAGTTTGCTTTGTTCAACTTTGTGAAGAGTAATTGTTTGGAACCTCATCTTTTAATGTCTAAAGTCTTCTGTTATTATGTCCATCTTCTCTGTGTTAAGAGCTAGTGATTTCTCTGAAGTAATTGTCTAGTTTCATCTAAAAAGTGTGATGACTGACATTTGCTGGCTGCCAGCTGCCTACTCACCTGTTTTCCTTCTCTTTCTCTTTTTCCTCAACAGGACAGGGGAAGAAAATAAAGTGAAAAACTTGTGAGTCAACATAAAGACACAGAGGTCCTTTCCCTGTTAATACCATCACAGTCAAAATAGATTTGATTTGGGAAAATTAATTAGTTTTTGCTAATTAAAAATAGAGTTTGATAGTGACAAACAAATACAAAACACAAAATATCTGCCTCCTCCCTCTTCTCTTTTTTCCCAGACTCACCTTCACTCCTTCATTCCTGACTGCTTTACCTCCTCACTCGGCCCTTAGTTGTGCAGGATGGGGGGTTTGGGGTTTGTAATCAATCCATGTGAGTTCCACTCTGCTGTCCTTTCTCTTCATACCTTTCCCCAGTGCCTGCAGGGGTCCTTCCACAGGCTGCAATCATTCAGGATAAACCTCCTCCACTGGGGTTTCTTCCCAGGGGCTACAGGTCTTCAAGACCTGGTCCAGTGTGGGTTCTCCTTCAGGGAAGCTTCCTTCAGGGAATAACCACTTGCTCCAGTCTGAGGTCCTCCAGGGATATCTGCTATGTCTTGGGCTCTGCCAATGGCTGCAATTATTTTCAGTAATCTTTTGTGGTTTGCTTTGGTGTACATGAAAAAGAATATTAATTAAAAATATATAAACCTCTTCTTTCCTCAGCTCACTAGTCCTATCACTGAAGAATGCTTGTGGATCCTCTCAAGGCACTGTTCAAGTACAGCTATCTTGGGATAGTGGACAAGTGTAGTGAGAGGATTAAAATGTGCTCTGGCTAGAGGATTGCTAATCCCAAAGTTGTGTGAGTGAGAATATCAGATTATGACTTTTCTGTAACATAGGGATTCTTTTAAAATTACTGCTTTTTGTAGACCTAGGGAGGAGTAAATAGAAGTCCAGACTTTTCATCTAGATTTAAGATTAAGAAAAAACATCAGCAGCATCTTGGAATAGTGACAAAGCATTGCTTTTTGCTTAATTCTGAAAGAATTTACTACAATTCAGAAAAACAATAATCAAGTATAAGTCATATATTTTATTACTCTATGTTATTCTAAATATTGTATTGCACAATTATTCTAGTGTTTTTTTTAAATATCCCAAACACATTTATTCCAATTGTTTTATTTTTCATCTCTCCCTCCTATGCCTTTGTATTGGTTTAGCATAAATAGTAGGAAAAACCAATTGTTAATCCATTTTGGAACTAACAGCTAAGCTGGCCAATCAGGTAAAAGGTGTACACCCTCTGGGACACCGCTTAAAAAACAGGAATCTTGGGAGACCCGCCCTCTTTCCGCGGACCCCTGCCATGAGGTAATATCGCGGCCGGGCTGGGAGGGCCCCAGGCCCAGGGGCCGAGATCAGGGCCAGCCCTCCGGATAGCCGGGCGATCTAGAGCATCTAAGCTCGGCGGACGCCGCAGAGAGAGGGAGAGATGGCCCCGGCTCCTTCCTCAGCCCCCGGGTCCCCGGAGAGCAGCACCGAGCCCAGGCTGAGTTAAAAACGCACCCCATAAGACCGAGGGGTGGAAAAAGAGAAAAAAGACCTGGGCTGCCGTTTCTAAGTTTTTTTCTACAGCACGCAGACCTGCCGATATTAGAAATGGCGCGGCTCNCACAAACAGACTGTGTCTCTTGTGAAAAGTTACCAGAAGAATCAGGAGGGACTTATCTCTCTCAAAAGACTGAATGAAAGACTATTTTATTAAGTAATGCTGACTTAAGAGTTCTGATGTTTTGTCCCTTTGCATTGTTTTTTCGTGGAAAAGTAGATTGTTGCTAGGGAGGAAGAGGGGTTGTTTTTGAGAGGGTTTCGTAGTTGGTTTTTGTTTGTTTACCTTTACTGTATGTTAATAAATCTAACTGTTTCTATTTTGAATTGAACCTGTTTTGCTTTTCTTTTAATCCTATTCCACTAAAATGAAAATTAGGCGAATGTGATAACCACTACATTTTTGGTGTTTCTGCCCGGTTGTTGAATTTTAACCCATTACAGCCTTGAATTTGTCTGTAGCTCACTTGAGGGGTGCACTGATCTCTGCTGCGACCTGAGGAAACATCAGGAGCTGTTAGGGGAGGTTTAGGTTAGATATTAGAAAACGCTTCTTCACCCAGATGGTGACTGAGCACTGGAACAGGCTCCCCAGGGCAGTGGTTATAGCACCAGCCTGAAAGTGTTCAAGAAGTGTTCGGACAACTCTCCCAAGGACATTCTGAAATTCTTGGAGTGTCCTGTGCAGGCCCAAAAGTTGGACTTTGATGATTCTTGTGGGTCTCTTCCAACTCAAGATACTCTGTAGTTCTAGGAACTTCCAGAGCATTTATTTATAGATATATTTTTTAATTTCATTATAATAAATGAAATTTATTTCATTTCATAATTTCAAATGTTAACTCATTAACATTTCTGTAATCCTGAAGAAAAAACGTCATTCTCTGAATATTACTTTATGCCTTCTTGCACATCTACCACATTAAACACAATACATTCCTTCAAAAGACTTCATTTACTTACTCAGATTGTTCCATCCACATGCTTAATTTACATGATGGACAGATTGAAAAATATATTCCAACTTTTAGTCAGAATAATGCAATAGCTAGCAGATACCACACATGTGACACTGTTGGGACATGTCTCAGTAGGGACTTGTCTGCATATTTGTAAATTCATGTGCCAAGGTATTTGAATGCTGATTTGGGATATTATGGAGGGACTTCATTAAAGAAAAAAAAAAAAACAAAAACCCAACAAAACAACAAACCACCAAAACCCCACACATCAGGACAAATTATTCAAGTACTATATGCTTTATGCTAGTTTAAAGAGAAATCACATCCCTTTCCTTTGGGCAACTTACAGTGAGATTTCAGCACATTTTAAAAAATGAACATATAAGTAGAAATACAGATAGTGGATTTCACTTATAGTAAATCTGTATATCAAAATTTAACTCAAAGTCAGGCATAGAGAAACAACTGTTTCACTACAGTGCAGAACCAAGTATAGAACTGAAATAAGAGACTACAGTAACATAATTTTTCAATTCTTTGGCTAGAACTGAATATGCTTTTGGTCAAATTTTATAAAAATCTCTTACCTCTTTTCTATTTAGCCTGAGGAGAATTAATAATGAAATTTTGAGACTAGTGTGTAAGCTCATGTTTTACCCTATGCTTTGAAATATTACTGAAATAACATAACTTTATTTAATGATTTTACTTTATAAATTACAATTATTCTGCATAAACAACTGCGTTTAAGATATGTTAATTGAATTTGTATCTGCTGCTTATTCTCTGAGCCACTGGAGACAGTTTTGGTCTTTCTGTGCATTAGGGAGAAGTCTCTTTATAGTTCTACAGACATACATTTGCATGATTCAAGGAATCCCTCCTCAATATAATGTAGCTAGATCTCATGTTCGTGTCCTCCAACATCTTGAAATACAAAAGCACCAGTGAAACATGGTCCATTAGAAGGTTTAGCCAAAGTTTCTGTTGCAGTCTGGCCGTCTCCCACTGTAGTCTCACGAAGTCATAATCATAGAAATGTTGGTTGAAGAAGCTTTGCCCAATCCCATCTCCACCTCTCCCAGTCGAATTACTGGCCACTTCCTTTTGTTTTATTGGATGTCACTTTGAAGAAAGATTTGATTCCATCCACTCTATGACTCCCTTCTGGAAGAAATAGGCTGCCCTTAAAACAGTCTTGAATCTCTTCTTTGCAAACCCAACACGCTCAACCTCCATGCACCAGGAATGTGCTCTAGGCCTTCTACCATATTTTTCATTTATTTTAAACAACATTAAGAATTTCAGTGACCCTTTTAACGTCAGATTTTACTAGAAACATAATAGGCAATTCCCATAGAAAGGCTATCTGATCTGTACTAGTGTATTTATTCACAGAGTGCCATAAAAAAAGCCATAGAGCACAAAGACTCAGAATACAGCCCAGGAAGATATTCTCACCTCTGGTATGAAAATTATTCCAACATTAGGAAAAATCACTTCTTAATGACAAATTTTTGAAAAGTTATAAAATGTATAGAACTACATGGTAAACTATAAAGAAATTTATTTTTGAACAGTTGTTTTTAACCAGCTAGATGAGCTCACTGATGCTGATATTAACTAATGTGGGTACACAAAATATTTATTGTTGCAAAATAGAATGGAAAAAGTATGAAATTTGTAAAATGATGAAAGGTTAAAAAATAATTATATATTAAAGATTTATCTATATTTATGTCTTCTATATACCTGAAAATTATTAGTTTGTACTAATTTTTCAATTTGAATTAAATAAATAGTTGTGAAGATTTTTTTTCATACTGTGCTGAAGAAAGAAGAGAAACTAATTGTATAGACACTTCAACAGGAGTATAGATGGCAAATTTTCACAGGTGTATGATACAATCCTAACTGTTTTTAAGGGTAATCGTAAATAATCAAATTAGGAGAGAAATTGTAAGGCAACTCAGAGGTAGCTGAAATTCTTGTGGCTCAAGCACTCAAGTGATATCAGTCATAAATGATATGAAACCCTTTTCAGAAAATGAGACCAAAGTTTTATCAAATATTAAATCTTTTCTCTAAGAAAAGCTAAGAGGTAACTTAGAGCTAACTAAGCCCTTTCGAAGAAATAGTTTTTCATTCACTTTCCTCTTTCTGATCAAAATTATTCCAATGAATGCAACTACAGTACATAATGGCTTGAAACAAACCTACTTACAAATAAAGTTTGTCCGTTTATTCATTTATTGCTTCATTTCTTTTGTTTTTGATGTGGCAAAATAATGTGGTCCTGTTTATGCTTGTCAGTTTCTTGAAATGTTTGAAATAAGAATAAGTATTTATGAATAGCAAATATCTCAATTTGCATATCAGTGTGGTTCTTTATACGGAATAGAGCTATTCTCCATGTGCTTGGGTAAAAAAAATCACTGTACTCATCAGTGTCTTGTGTGTACCTGCCAACCAATAAGGCATATAAATGACTCAACAAGTACAGGAAACTGCATTACCCTACGATTAACAAGTGGCTTAGAGGCAGGATAAGAGGGCATGAGACTTCCCCTCCCTTCAGTTTCTCCTTTGCTATAATTTCCATGTTTTAGATGGAGTAGTGCAAAGAAGACCAGAAACCATCTGCTTAGGTCAGATGAGAAACGGCTATTTTTGAGCCTTTTCGCAGTTTGTCCTTTTCCCTGCTGAGGCATGTAGGATCTCCCCTCTTGGGGCTTTTGGATGGAGTGACAGCTCCAGTTGTCTGCGGCAAGTGGAAATCTTGGAAGCAGGGCTGTGCCTCAGAAAAGACAGAATAAAAAGCAGTCTGTGAATTGACTGTTGCTGTAGGTTTGGTAGAAACGAACAAGAATTAACAGATTACAGCCTGTACAGGAATTGAATTTTCACAAATATTAAATAGTTGTTTTGGATATACCTTGCAAGTAGGGTACTTAAAAACTGAGTAAGAAAATGAGCTACAGCTGGTCCACACCTGGGAGATGTTTTCCCTGCTGTGCTTTGGATGTTGATGGATATGATGCCTCACTGGAGACAGAAAAGCTGGGTCATTTGTGAACTGGAGGATTCCTGAGGGACAAGAAATTTTCATGTCATTATTCTTGCCTCATTCTAGTCTGTATCTGGAATGAGACAAGGATAATCTTGCCAGAAAATATTACCTTTTGGGTTTTTTTTTGTAAAATATGGGGTTTAGTGTCAGATATATATGTGCAAATATTCATAGGCATTTCCTAAGAGGAAAGAAAACCATATCTCCTACCTGTGGAATTACTGTTTTAGTAGGCAACCAGGAATCTATTTGGCAATGAACCTGCCACACTGTATTTCCAAGACCTCTGATTTACAGAGTTGCTCGTGTCCTTATACAATTATTTACAAGGTAGGAGGGAGGGGTAGATTTAAAAGAAGCCTTTATAACCATAGGTGTATACAGGAGCCAATATAATTAAGAAATATGGAGATGATAATAAGGTTCCTTCACAAAGATTAGTATTTCTTTACAGTGATCCTACATTTTCAAATGATTTCCTCTTCAAAAGATACAAAATATTACCAATGGGAAAATAATATTAGCTGAAATAACACTTGCACTCTCACCTAAAATTCAATTTCGAGCCTAATAGGCTAAAATGGGAGATGCTACTTTAAAAGTACAGTGTGAATAAAAGCAGGCTAAGAATAACTTTAGGAGCTTTTCAATTTGCTGCACAAACTGCCATGGTAAAGTTCATATGAGATGTTTTATTTCTGTCAACCTTTACTCTTAGTAAACAAGCCTAGAAACAAGAAAGCCTCCATACAGTAATTATGGATGGATAATTCTGAAGCATAGTTACTAAGCTTAGGAATCACAGAGTAGGTTGACCTTCAAGAGTATGGTTTTTGACTACTGTATTACAAAAAAATTTAGCTCTATAATATCACTGTCTCCCTGATTTTTTCAGCCTTTTCTTCTGTTTCACACTTTCATGTTTTGAGTTCTTTCTTACTCTTTGGTCTGTAAACACATCCAATGTTATTGTAGTTTCAACGAAAGTTTTCATTCCTGTTCTTAGAGATATGGACAGCTGATGGACAGTTGTCTTGACCAATGGGATGGGGAGAGGTGTCAACCTTCTCCCCCAGTCCCTGGCCTTTGTAGAAATACTATGTAATGGAGTCAGACTTTTAAATAAACTTAGTTCTTAGTTCATGCCTTCTGATCAAAGTGTGAGTGAGTGTTAGTGTGTGTGTGACGAACTGCGCCATATCACTGTTGGCAAAAAGGAACAAAGTAACAGTTTACATGAGTGCATGTACTCACCCATGCACACTGTATGTGTGTAGCACATACACTAGTGATCAACCCTGTTTTCCTTTCAAAATACAGCATTCAAGGAACTGCAAGACAAACCCAGTATGTATTCAGTCCTTTCCATCATCTGGAGATTGTAAAAATAATTTAGAAAATTAAGAAAAATAGAAGCCGTATAAAATAGGTTGGGTTTTAGGAGGACACTTCTGGATGCACTTGGATTATGCATCCATTACCTTTATCCAAAATTCAAGGACCTTCATAGTCTGAAATCACAAACCAGTTATCCAGTTAAGTGCAGCTTATTTTTGTTTTTACCCTTTCAAAATTGAAAGTCACCCTCAGTTTTAGAACTTAGTTTTTATAATATAAGCATCATTTTGATCTGATTATTTCTAGTCTCTTTGGGACCTTTTGCCCATCTATTTTTTGAGCTCTAGCTCAGGAACTTCTGAGGTATTCAGGTCTCAGTGTCTCATTTCTTGAACTATGTAATGCTCTCTTTCTGGAGGATGCTTTCTCTTTCCTATTCTTTATTTATCTTTAGGAGCTGCCTAGATGTTTTCCTCATTAGTGAGATTAATTCATACCAGTGAAAGCCTAATTTCTGTTATGTTTAAGGAATCTGCTCCTTCGCCCCAGCCAGACCTCACTGATAGTGCAGAAATCTCGGCCCTCTATTTCACTGGACAATTTCTTCTCTCGTTTGTCAAGCCCAAGTGTTATGGTGAGAACTTACCCCATTAGATTTGAGGGAGGCAGAACACTGATTGAAACAAACTCCCGTGAGTCAGATGGATTGTGCAGGAATTAGTTTAAACCTGTGGGTGAGGCACCATTGATGGACTTAACGAAATACTTAAAGAAATAAAATAAGAATGCATACAGAGTCACTCACCATGCCTTAGCTGACAAGTGGATTTTCAATAACCACATTGATATTTTGGTTTGGAGTCCATCAGCTTGAGCTAAGTAAATATTTGGAAATATACAAATTGTTCTGCTGCTCTGAAAAAAAAAATATTTTGAAAAAAAAGTGTGTTTTTTTCTTTTATGTTTAGTTCCTATAAATTGTTGTGATGAGCAGAGGTATTTCTGAAAAAGTAACATTCTGGCATCAAGAGAAAAAACTCCCAAGCATCTCATTTTTATATCAGAATGGGTGGACTCATCCATACATTTACACTATTTGTACAGTAAAATGGAAGCTTTCCAGACATATCTGGAATGCTGGGGAGGAAAAATATGCCTAAAATATGTAATCCTCATTGTAGAAAAAAAAAAAAAATAGGAGGACAATAATATGCTAGGAATCACTGCAAAGGCCCAAACTCCCCAGTCTGTCCTACAGAAGAAGTAAGAAGAATTCTAAAAATCCATTGAACTGGAAGTGTCAAAATCATGAAAATAATGTTACAATATGCTACAATTACCATAACAGGTATTTACTGCAAGTGATTATTGGTGATATAATTTTCTGCTAAAAAGAATAGATGAACCAGTACAGTGACATCCAGCTATAATGTTATAATTTATAATGTTATAAATATCAAAAAGCAGAGTTTGAGAATAGTAAAAATACTACTTTGTAAGTACATAACATTAACCCACACAGAGGTTTGCAAGAAATTAAGTTCCATAAAGTAAATTCAAAAAGAAAGGTAAAACAAGTTTTTACACTCCATAGGGCCAAATGCTGACATGTTGCAGAGGTGCCTCTATGGCATGTGGTTAACACAAAAACCACATAGGGTAGCTTTAATATATGCACTTGCTTGGATTTCTTTCTCTCTTCAGAGATATCTCTTTGAAGAAATAAAATATTTATCATCTTTAATTGAGTGGTTTTAGATAGGGCAAAGAGAGAAGAGGAACAAGTATTGAAACTTGTAAGCAACACAGTTCCTCCCATAATTTCATATTATTAATTTTAAAAAAGCTAATTTTTCATTTACAGGGATGCACAAAATGCTAGAAAATACATTCTGTTCAAATGAGGATAGCAAAAAGATCATTCAGGAAAGACCAATGCTGGACCCAGCATGCTATCGGAAATGTTTATAAAAGTAGAGCTAGTCAGAATACTTCTTTAATTTATAGAAATAATAAATTAGAAGTCTCTGAAATTCTTTGGGAGAAATAAGGTAATTTGTTTTCCATGCTTTAAATATATGTATTGTATTCTTCTATTTGTCATCAACAGTGAAACTGATCATGACATACAAGTATCAAAGATGGAAAATATTTTTTTCTTTCTAGATATACCATAAATCTGGTTCTGTACCATAGGTTTGATATTTCTTATTTCAGAAGTATACCACTGTTATTTCATATCACTGGGTTTTTTTTTACACCTGTCTTGTTTAGCAGTTGCCTTTCCTACTTTTCTAACACATTTCTTCACCTCTGGGTGTCTGGTAAATGAGAAAGATCTATTTTATCCTATATAATCTTAAAAAGCCTGACTTTTAACCTTGTAGGGTAAGATTGTGAATGGATGACTTCAATGCCTAAAAATTAATGTAAGCAAAAATGTAAAAAATTCAAGCTCTGAGATTCAGAAGAAAACACTTTCTTGCAGCAAATATGGTCTGGGAGACACATAAAAAATTCAATATTTTCATAGAATGATTTGCATTGGAAGGATCCTTATCTAGTCCCAACCCCCCTTCCATGGACAGGAACACATTCCACTAGACCAGGTTGCTCAGAGCTGACCTTGAGCACCTACAGGGCATGGGCCATTCAAATCTTCTCTTGGAAACCTTTTCCAGTGCACCACCACCCTCACAAGGAAGCATTTCTTCCTAATATCCAAGCTGAATCAATACTCTTAATTTGAAGCCATTTCCCCTTGTCTTACACACCTTGTAAAAAGTCACTCTGCATCTCTTTTTTAGTTCCCCTTTAGGGAATGGAAAGGGCTGTAAGGCCTCCCTAGAGCCTTCTCTTCTCCAGGCTGAAAAATCCCAACTCTCTCAGCCTGCCTTCATGGAACACTGCCCTGACAATTTTTATGGCCTCCTCTTTTTATGGTCTGACTCACTTCAACAGGTGTTTTGCTGGGGGTCCTAGAACACAGCACTCCAGGTGAGGCCTCATGAAAGCTGAGTAGAGGGGCAGAACTCCATCCCTTGACCTCCTGTTAATAGTCCTTTGGATGCAGCCCAGGACAGGGTTGGCTTTTCGGGCTGTGAGCACATACTGCCAGCTCATGTTCAGCTTCTTGTCTACCAGCACACCCAAGTATTTCTCCTCAGGGCTGATCCCAGTTCATTTTGTACCTAGCCTGTATTTGTGCTTGGGATTCCCCTCACCCAGGTGCAGAGCCTTTCACCTGGCCTTGTTGAACTTCATGAGGTTCACACAGACTCATTTCCCCAACCTGTTCAGGTTCTGCTGCATCCATCCCTTCCCTCCAGCGTGTTGACCCCACCACACAGCTTGGTCATCAGAAAACCTCCTAAGGGTTCCTCGATCCCACTGTTCATGTTCCCAAAAAAATTTCTACATAAACATATGAATTTTCCATAGAAATAAGAGACATATCCAGAGAATAGTGGGGGTTATGTAACAAATGCCATTTGTCAATAATTGAAATGCTTTTGTGTCAGGTTCAATAATATATTTAGAGACTTCTGTGGAATGGATGAATTTCCACCATCAGACAGCAGCATGCCAAATGAGAAATGTCATGCTTCTGTTGTCACAGATTTATAATAATGCAAGAAAGTGCAATTATTCTGGAAATATTTTTTCTGTGAGTAAATGGCAAAGTTTAAGTGGAATGCAAAAGACAAAGAGTACACCATTAAACTTCATTCGCAAATTTATTGCCTTATGTATTCATAAGACAATGAATGTATACATCTAAAATTTTGCATTTGTCTTTAAAATCCAATTATTCAAACCCATGTACTGTACAGTAGAAACAATGAACCCTTTAATAGATTTTATTCACTTTTTAAGTAATAGGGCCTGCTAAGGATAGCAGAAAAGATGGAGAAATTATCTTATGAGAGGTAGCTGTGGTGTCTCTATAATGTAAGAATAGAGCTGACCAGCAGTTACTAAGGCTTCCCAAGTCCCTAACACTGTCCACGCAGCCTTGACAATGCTTCAGAATATTGTTTCTCTAGTAGTCAATGGTAGATTCAAAATTCTTGGAAATACATTAGGGATCTTTGTTTTCATGAGCAATTTTCCATTTTGAGCCTAGTAAAATGAAGATAATGTAAGACAGTTCATGTGTCAGACTGAAGAATTAACACAATGGAGGGAAATGGGTTACATCTCACAAAATACAAGAGGCACAACAATAGTGGATATACACTTGCTTTTGACACATTCAGAGTTGAAATCTGTGAAAGAAGTTATCCAGCAGCCAGTTGGAGTCTTCTTTTCCCTCTCTCTCAAAGATGGTGTAGAGGGACAGTCACATATAATAAGCTACACTCTCCTTTCTACTGCACCTGATGCTTCAGCAGGTACAGTCATGGTGTGCCTCACTCAAAGGCACTTAGTACTCGTGGACTGCCAGGTAACTTACATTCTTCAGCCTGACTGGTCTGGAAAAGATAGTCTTACAAATCTGTTAAAGGAATAACAATTTAAGCTGTCTCCTTTCTGACTTGGGGAAAACCTGCTTGCCCATATTTTGATTGACATACTTTTGACATAGTTTTGGTAGTTAATGTGGTATTTCGAATATTGTGTTTCAAGGGCCCATAATTTTTATCAGCCATTTCAAAATATGTGTTCTCTAGGCATCAGGGAAGGAAAACTTTGTTCAGAAGTCTGAGGTCTGCACAAAAAAAAAAAAAGTGTAATTTTAGCCCTCTGGATCTGGTTCAGATAGCTCAGGACATCAGTCCTCAATTATGCCCACCTTTGGATCTCCTTAGATTTGTCATCAACCTTATCTCCTGGTAAATGAAGCTATCCATTTTGCTTATCCTGGTGCCATCTACCTTGGCATTTTTGCAATCCATTTTTTCTCCTCCCAGAGAAAATCATTGGTTTTTTTCCCCTGTCTAGTCCTGACAAACAGCTTGATTCATTTGCCAGTCCTGAGGAGAGCTTGGGCTTGACTTTTCATGCTGTTACTTCATGACCGATGCTGTCAGCAAATGCAGAGAGTTGATATCCCGGCCATATATCTTTTCTTTTGGGGACTGGGGCATTGTAACCACTAGGTGCTTCAAAGCAGTGCAGGTGGAAAGTGACACTGGATTGGAGCAAATCCTTCGCTACTTTAAACTGCAGATTTCAGAATATTACTACATGAAGTTATGATCAGGGATATCAGGAGGCATGGTTACACAATCTGGTTTTTGCTGAGTTCTCTTTCCATAAGGGAAAAAACCCAACCAAAAGAGTAAACAAACAAAACATCCTCAAAACAAAACCAGACATACAAACCGTCTTACAAGGTTTGTACATCTGTAGGTGTTTTTTCCTTTCTAAAAAATTTTTCAGGTATATATGGAGTTATGAGGAATATATTTAACTGTAATTTAAATTTCATAGCTACCTCTTTATTGTTGCTATTTTCCAATTTGGAGGACACGTTAAAGCTTCATTTCTCTCGCTCTGCATCTAACATAAACTTAAACCCTAAAGTACAGAAAGATCTGTCATGTTTATTGGGTTTTGCTTTCTCTGGCTTGTGCCTATGTTAAGCATAAAATGAGAATTGCCTGTGCAACATTCAAAGTAAGAATTAAGGTAATTTAATACAAGGAAAAAATGCCAAGGAACTCATAATGGGTTCTTTGCATGGTCTAAGAAAATAGATTAGTTGAAGAATTTTCTTCTCATGTGCTTCCTAGAATTTTCAAAAACTAATTTTTCAGCAGAATAGATCAATATACACTAGTAAATGAATATACTAATCCTTCTTATGATACTGAAATGGATATTGGTGTTACATTTGGTACTACATTTTAAAAAAAATATGTTTATCTTTTACTGAAGTGTGAGCAGCTTTCACTTTTGTGGTCCTAATGTAGTGGTTTCACATTCGCCGAATTTTGTTTGTTAAATTTTATGTAGTGGTCTATTTTTCTACTATGTCATAGGATTAGAAGAAAGGCTAAACAGGCTCAATTTACAGATGGAAACAGATTTATTAACACACACTAAAGGGCAAACAAAAAAACCAATGAAACCTTTTTAAAAGCACTCCCCTCCCTGCCTACCAACACTTTACTTTTCCACAAAACAATGTAAAGAGACAGAAAATTAGAACTATAGGACAGTACCACTTATAAAATAGTCTTTCATTCAGTCTTTGAGAGAGACAAGTCCCTCCTGATTCTGTTCTGGTAACTTTCAACAAGAGACACAGTCTGTGGCTACCAGCTCCCACAAAAGCAGCCCACCTGGGAACCTGCAATTGTTTGGCCTCCCAAACACATAGCCTTTCCCATGACTATATATGGGCCATGGACTTACACATGGGGTTTCACCTTTTAAAGATGCACAGCTCCACAACAAAGGACTTCTCATTCTTCACTGGTGACCAGGCTTCAAACATCTCATAGGATCACTAGGTTACAGTTTCTAATTCAATATCCACTCAGTAAAATCAGACACCTTTGCTTGAATCCATAAAAATCATCTCCCTATTCATAGTCCATGATTTAAAGGAATATTACAGTTCGTTAACATAAATCAAAGGAAATTTACAGCCTAGAACTAAGGTAAATTATCATCTCCTCTATTAAGAAGTCACTCTTCCTTTACTGACTTTGATATCTTCATATTATCCTTTTGCATACCTCCGATTTGGCCTTTTCTCTCTCTTTGAGGTGTTAGAGTTTAAAAAAAGTCTCAGTCGGTGTTAAGAAAGAGTTAATATTCTCCTGCCTGGGCCTGCAGACGGCCATGTGATCTCTGCCGCAGTATCTGCGAAAGCCTCAAATCCTCGAGGTGTAGAAAAGCTCAGAAATGGCAGCCCAGGTCTTATGGGGTGGGTTTGGCCCAGCCTGGGCTCAGTGCTGCTTTCTAGGCACCTAAGTGTGTGTGGGGAGGGGTGGAAGGAGTGGGAGGGTCATCTCCCTTGGCCCGGCTGGTGGTGTGGCACAGGCCGTAGGATCAGCTGGATGGTAGCAGCCGTGGCTCTTCTTTCTCTGCCAGCATCTGCTGTGCTCGGCGGCCCAGCTCAGCTCCAGACAGGGCCAGCCCCATCCCAGCCACCCTGGCCTGGCCCCAGGGGTGGCGAGGCCTAAGCCAGGCCCTGCTGCTCCCCCCCCACCTCTTGATGTTACCTCATGGCAGACCCTCAGTCAAAGAGGAGGGCGCCCAAAATCCCACCTGTATTTAAGCCGTGTGTCCCAGAGGTGTATACTTGTATCCAATTGGCTAACCTGGCTGTCAGTTTTAAAGCAGATCAGTAATTGGTTTTTACCATTCATGCCAAACCAATACAATTGGCTAAATCTATTTCTCTCTCTTGAGATAACAGTGCCATAGCTGTACTATTTTTACTAATTTATGTATGATGATCTTTGTGAAGGACTTGAGTTTTCTCACTGTATTTTTTCTATGTCACAGTAGTAAGTGGGAGAAAATCAGATTATACCCTTTGAGTTAGTTGATTTGTCCCCAGTCTTCTTTGAAATGAGGTCTGAAATTTATTCCTTTACAACTGGCTTTTCTGCAACATTTCCCAAAAAAGATCCTCTTACTACGACTACTTCTTGCCATATCTTCATCCTTGCATCAATAATCAGCTTTGCCCCATACCACACTCCTACCCACACTATAGCCAGTTTTCAGCACTTTGAATAAATTAAATTTCCACTCAATCATTATATTTCTAAATAAATCAGTTTAATCTTTAGCTGGTTTGTTATGCCGGCTTCCCAGTTAACACACTCCAGAAAACTCATTAGATTAATTCTATACATGTTCCTAAAGGGTATTTCAAGCATTAATATAGCTTTAGCTTTTACCCTGACTTTTCCTGACTTCTGGTCTTTATTTAAACCAAGAACTTCTGTGCTATCCTATTTAAATCTTTACCTTCTCATGAAATAAATTCATTCCAATCTCTCCTCCTCCCTTGAACTGACAGGTCTTTTAAATTTCTAAGTCTCTGACACAGAGATACACACTTAAAGATATAAACAAAGTTTCTCAATGGTATTCAGCAACAAACAGAAATCTGCTCATGCACATATTTGCGTATAGGAGTCTTTCTCAGCAAGTGCACCTCTGTGCCTTGTGCATAGAACTAAGTTTCTTGAGAGTTTTAATTCTGTCACATTTCTCATCCTGCTTTATACTTAGTGTTTATGTTTTAATTCTTAAAAGGGATAGTATCTTCAGTCATAAAACAAATCTAAATATTTGAAAGACACTTTTTTTTGTGCTCACTGGTTTTATTTTGGACTTCACTGAATATTTTGTAAACAAAAAGAAGTACTAGTGAAGATAAAGGTTCTACACTAATAATGAGGTCAAATGAAAATATTGTCCATAGCTGCTACAAGTGTGTATTTCAGGTAACAAAATAAAGTGAAGTTCGTTTTACCTTACCTTGATGGTTAATTATTTATCCTCCCTTATAACTATGCCACCAAGGCAAGCTTAAGAGTCACAGCTGACTCTCTACTATTAGGTTGTCTATGGGTGACAGCCAAATGTACACAATGGATTAAAAAGCTCTTTATCCTTTCATCTTTTGCATTCTTTATAACTAAAATAGCATATACCAAAGTGTACTTCAAAAGATAATATTTCATTATTCTTGCCACAAGTTCATTTGAGTGGTTGTTTTTTTCCTTGTAGAGTACTTCTAAGTGAAAAGAGCTATTTACACTGTATTTTGGGATCATCCTTTTTTTTCATAGTCATTCCATTGCCCTGTTTACTAAAGAGAAGGCATGAAAACTTCAATATTATTTCAGGAAGAATTTTTTTCATGGAAAGAAGTGTCAGACATTGGAATGGACTGCCCAAGAAGGTGGTGGAATCATCATCCCCAGAAGCCTTCAAGAAAGTACTTTATATGGCACTCAGTGCTCTGGTCTGTTTGACAAGGTGGTGATTGGTCAAACATTGGATGTGATGATCTCCGTGGTAATTTCCAACCTAAACAATTCTGCGATTGTGTGATTATTGGATAATTTAGCTGAAAAATATATGTTGAACACCTTCGCCTTTTCAAGTCAGGTATGTGTGATTATGCATTTAACTAAGACTCCTTGGAAACCTTAAGGCTGGAAACTGAAGGCATATTTAATAATATGAAATGCTGCGCAAAACCACTAGTTTTGGAACATTACCTTCATAGCAGCTTCACTGCTCATTCCCACCCCTTTGTCTTGCTCTTTCCTCACACAATCTGTCACACACTGCCAATGGCATCTGAGAAATGATCTGGAGAAAATGAAAAGACTTTTTTGTTGTTGTTCCTTTCTTTCTTGTAAAGCTACCATTTTTCTATAATCAGATTCATAGCCTAGCTATACAAATAGTTCTGTTGTGCTGGTGCAGTGGGATGTGCAGTGCCTAGGCAGCAATGAACCTTTGAGAAGAATGGAAGTGCTTTAAATCTCTCTTGCCCAGGAACAGAAATCACTGCCCAGGGAAAACTTGGAAATAGAAGTCTCTGGGTTTAGGTGCCTGAATCCATTTTAAGCTCTCCATTTTCTGTATCCAACATGAACATCATGCTTCCCCTACAATCTGTCATATACAGCTGTGATGTATACAGCTTCAAAGCTACCTCTGATAGTCTGGCTATAGAAAAAGTAAAAAAAAAGGAACCTACAAAAAGCCCACACATAACAAAACCCCCAGTATTGATCATTCAGTTGTTACTGATTTTCATTCTCACAGAAGACTATGAAAGCTGATGAGAATCTTAGAACACTTCTATTTCAGGATATTCCAAATACATGTTTATTTGTTGGAGCTGCTCTGCTGAAAAACTAGACAATGAACTTCCATGTGCATGGTGAACGTGGTAGTGTTGATTAACAGTTAGAATTGATAGTCATTTGGAGATCTTTTCTGACCTTTATGATTCTATGACTTTAAATCTCTTTTTAAAAAAAACCCAATATCATAAGAAGCAATTTTAAATATGAATTATGAAAGCGGACACAGATGAACTTCTTGAAAGGAAGTAAAGCATTTCTATCTGCAGGTAAAATTTCTAAAGAGGCTAGGATAGGCCAAAAAACACCCCCAAAATCTAAACATTTCACTTATTTATTTATTTATTTATTTATTTGAGTTTGAAGCTCTCTTCTACATCATTGTACGGATATGAGGAAAAGGTCAAGAAAATTTAGACATGGTGTCACTGCAGCACTTTCCATTTGCTTAGCATTCAAGTCAGTTTTCCCTCAGTGTCAAAGACAATGAGACTTGGAAGTTGACATAAGTGGTAAAGTATTTTCTGGCCTCAGGCCTTCATTTACTAATCATATGGTGTTGTTCAGTGAAGTGATTAACTTTCAATGAGTGCTTAGCTGTGTGGACCAAAGGCACAGGGGAAAAAAACAGAAAACAGTTTATGTTATACTTATCCTGGTGACTCGACATACAATACTCATAGACAGATCTTCATTTGTTATAAATTGTGATTACTACACTGAAATCAAATGAGTAAAGTCCAATTACCTCATCAGAGCATTCTATCCTATTTTTTATTTGGCCTTAATTTGGGGGATTTCTCAAGTAAATAATATTAAGGATATCTGAACATGGTATCTACAGTGACTTGTGGCTAAACTAAACTTCCATTAAGGAGAAAATTTTATTTTCCAGGGATTGTGAGTAAACACAATAAATTGCTATGAGAGCCTTTCATACTGGTGTTATGATTTATTGCTTTGGAGAACATTTAAATTGATTTGATTAGCTTCTGATCTTCTGGAGACTCAAAAACCCATAACCAGTTTTAACTTCCACAGTCTGTGTGTCACCCCCATAACATCATCCCAGGGCTGTCCACTTGATGAGACCATTCAATAGCAAGGCTTATGTGTAGCCTGCTTGATGGGGAGTTGAGCAGACCAGGTTTGGCACCAAGAAACTGTTTTTATGTTGACAAACAGTTAATTCTACTCATGGGCTAGTCTTAGGCATAACCCGGGAGTTCTCCCACCATTCAAGTATCTGAAAATTATTTCCACTGTATTTTAACTGATGAGTTTTTCCATCTTTTTTTTCCTCTGCATAAATACCTAGGGAGGTATATACTCTCCTTTGTCCTTTTTTTTTGCCATAGTTATGGCTCATTATTGTACAATTAAAGTATTATCTCCCTACCTTTTAAGCTACACCCTATCATGTCTATCTCCGAATTTTATCTATCTTTGTCTATGTAAAGAAGAATTACAGACATCAGGCTACTTAAATTATTGTAGCATATTTTTTGAGAGCTCTGACATCAGGCTAAGTGCACTATTTACTTCATGAGTGAACCAAACAGCTCTGGGTGCACTAAAAGTTCATACTAATCACATCCACATGTAACACCGTGTGCACTTACTTTCACCAATATAAAAATACTCTGCACTTAAAGCACTGCAACATAATGCATAACCATGATCTTGTTAAAAAAAAAATAATAAATCCTTTGATTCTCATTGACTGCTTCTCAGAGAGGGGAAAGGTATATTCCATGTTATGTATAATTACTTTGTCTATGGTATTTACGTAGGAAACATCATGGACTATGTGTTCAGATCAGCAAAACTTTTTAAACACTTTGCTTTGAACTATAAATTTGCTAGATTTGATTTAAGCACAGAGGGTGATTAGGAAAACTTGAAGGAAAATCTAATTAATCAATTCTGAAAAATTGTGACCTTTTCATCAGTGGGATATATATATATATACATATATACATGCTGTATTTACACTTTATTTATCCAGTTCCTATTGACTGGGGGACTCCGTCCTAAACTATTTGCTCTCATTGCTACAACTGAAGCATACTTTTCATTGTCAGAAAATATTTTTGAATTCCATGACAAAAAGTTAACATCTTTTAAAGCATCAATTCAAAAATTTTAAAGAAGAATTTGAATTTTCAGTGGAAATCAGTATTTTCCATTAAGCTATTATTGTTAGTCTGTCAGCCACACAGTGGTAAACTGTCACTATAGGACACGAAATCAGACCACATGACTCTAGAATTTGTCAAAAGGCTAAAGAGATATTTATTCCAAGTCTGACCCCCTTATATACTAGATCGCTAGAGCTAAACCAGTTGGTGCTAGAAGTAACACCCATTCAATTACACTGGCCAACACAGAGAGACATCAAATTGTCTCCACCTCTAAGAAGGAATGAAAACAAGACAGAGTTAGCAAAAACACCATCTTTTCTTTACAGAAAATTCCGTGAGAATGGAGTTTTAGAAATCAAAACATCTCAGGCTGAAAAATCAGGGCTACAGTAAACAACTCTGGTTAAAAGTTTTCCATTACTTGACCCCGATAAGACATGATAACACATAAGTGAAGGACAAGACCCCATTTAGCGGGTAACACAGAAATACTGATTTTGGGTTTGGAGAGGTATGTTTATCTTCTCCCTTTCAATCACAGAATACTTCCTCTCAACAGTGAATTTCTCTTTTATTTTTGGTGTTTCGGTTGGTTTATTTTTGTGATTGAATCAATGTCATTGGCAGAACATAGAGCTTTACATCTCTTGCTTTTTCTAAGGCGTAAAAGTGTTGTGGATGGAGTGCAGCACTTCACCTGTAACAGACAGATAGGAGTATGTTTACTAAAAAACCACAGTGATTCAATGACTTTTGGTGCTAAATCTGGTGGTGGTTTAACAAGATTTGATATCAAGGTACTCTTGATCACTCACTGCAAACAGGACAGCATCAGAAAACTATCAGGGGGACACTCTGGATGAGTGATGAGCTTCTAAACTCCTCAAGGGGAATTTTGGTGTAGCAGGAGCCAGACTTATTCCCAGATTTGGTAAATACTTTATGTCTGAAGGACTGTATTTTGCATCGCTTGCCTGAGATTTCAAAGCTTATCATGCCATTAAATGCTTACTGGGTGTCTGATTAGATAAGGAATCTCTAAACCTTCAACAACCTTTTAGCAGCAACCTTTTGAGGTGTCCCTACTCTAGGGTAGATCCTGCTGCGTATCCCGTGCAGGGTAGCTGAGTGTGTCCTGGGGTCTCCACTGTCTTTGGAGTGAGGAAATGGGCTCATGGTTATACCTGCATCCTGACTACAGCTGTCAGCATCTCCCAAACATGACGTGAGTCAGACCTTCACCAGCACTGGGGTTGGTGTGCATGTGGCTCAAATTAGTCCTTGGCTATTGTGATATTGTGAAGCAAATTTGAGCTGGATGCAGCCATCACGACCAGATGCATATACTAGGGATTTCTTTTTCCTTAAGTTTTGGTATCAGTGAGTTTAATTTATGTTTTTCAATAGTGTTTGTCTTCCTTCTTGGACATTAGATAGTTGTGATGTCAACACTGGCTTCATCATGAGCACAACTAATTATATTTTGTGGATAAAAAATGAACGGTCATTATTCAGTAAATGTTCATTATTAATGAGATGTGCTGAATGGACTTTGTAATGGCAATAAAGGAACTTTGTAACATCTCAATGTAGTGGTATTTCTTTTATAGCTAGAGGAAACAGATCATTTGAAAACCCTATAAGAACTAAAGCTTCTATGTGGAAGAGAAGGTCAGCCTGTTCATGCAGAGAATGGATGACTGAATAAACAATTTTGCTTGAATTAACAGGTATAATAATACAATATTATCAGAAGTTAGCAATTACAACCAAAATCTCTTCCTTTCTTTTCAGTGGAAAACACATCTAAACCCAACCCTGCAACAGAGTTTCATCTTCTTTTTTCTTTTATTTTGTTAGGTCATTATATTTCATATATGTGTTTTGTTGGTAGCTGTGTGCAGTTATCCAACTGTGTCTGAAAGCTACTGTGCAGTTACTCTTTATTTAGGGTAATACTTTGCAAATGGTTGGCACTGGTTCCTTTCAATTTTTTTTTTTTTACTTCTAAATGCAGGAAATGATCTGAAATGCCTTAAAATCTTTTGGAGAACTAAATTATATAGATATTGATATGTTTCTTGTTACAAAGAAATTAATTGGAACTTGTACTGAAATTCAGAGAATGTTGAGTTCTAATGTAATGAAAGACCAATTACACTAAAAGTAGAACCTGAAAGAAAAAAGCAACGTGTCAAAATAGAAACTTCCATAAGAAACCACAAATACTGAAAATTATCCTGTTACAAATAGTTGTTTTTCCACTGAATAGCTCTGTAAAAGCAAAAAAAAAAAAAAAATTTGTATTTTGGAAGCAAAATGAGAAAACTGAAGGGAAAAAAATCAGACTATATTTGAAATTTTCAGGTGCAATGTTCTACCTATGAAAGAATTCCCTTAATTTATCCTAGTAGACTCTATCTCACCAAATCCAAATATGTTTATTAATTCTATACTCTCAGATCCTTGTATTTGCTTAGATTCTTAGAAGAATGACTACATTTTCTACTAATATCAATAAAAATCACATGCTGATTATAAGTCATGTATGGCAATTTAAATATTCAGGTATTATGTGTGGAGGGTTTTTTAATGACTACTCATAGTAGCCTATTTAGTACACTGAATGTGAGTTATGGTAGTGTTCTGGGTCTGCATTGCCAGGTTTTGGTAGTGGAGTGGCTACAGGGGTGGCTCCTGTGAGAAGATACCAGGAACTTTTCCCATGTCTGACAGAGCCAGTGCCAATCAGCTCCAGGAGGGACCCACTGCTGGCTGAGGCCAAGCCCATCAGAAGGGGTAGTAGTTGAAGAATGGGGGAAAAGAACTTAGACAACTGCAGCCAGACAGCNTATTTAGTACACTGAATGTGAGTTATGGTAGTGTTCTGGGTCTGCATTGCCAGGTTTTGGTAGTGGAGTGGCTACAGGGGTGGCTCCTGTGAGAAGATACCAGGAACTTTTCCCATGTCTGACAGAGCCAGTGCCAATCAGCTCCAGGAGGGACCCACTGCTGGCTGAGGCCAAGCCCATCAGAAGGGGTAGTAGTTGAAGAATGGGGGAAAAGAACTTAGACAACTGCAGCCAGACAGCAAAGGAGTGAGAATGTGTGAGAGGAAAAGCCCTGCAGACACCCAGGGCAGTGCAGAAGGAGGGGGAAGACCCATGGTGCAGCCCATGGTGAGGCAGCAGTTCCCCTCCAGCTCATGGAGGTCCATGGGGAAACAGAGACCCACCTGGAGCCCATGGAAATGACCCACAATAGAGCAGGTGGATGCCCAAAGGAGCCTGTAACCCCACGGGAAGCCCATGCTGGAGCAGGCTCCTGACAGGACCTGTGAAGACAGTACCTCACACTGGAGATTTGCTGGTAGGACTTGTGACCCTGTGGGAGACCCATGCTGGAGCAAGCTGTTCCTAAAAGACTGACCCCATGGGAGGCACCTACTGTGGAGCAGTTTGTGAAGAACTGCAGCCTGTAGGAAGGATTCACATTGGAGAAGTTCATGGAGAGGTGTCTCCTGTGGCACAGACACCACACTGGAGCAAGAGAAGAGTATGAGGAATCCTCCCCTTGAGGAGGAAGCAGCAGAGATCTGTGATGAACTGACTGCAACCACCATTCTCTTTTCTATTGTTACTGGCAGAAAGGATGTAGAGAAAATCAGCAGTGAAATTGAGCCCAGGAAGAAGGGAGGGATGGGAAGAAAGTATTCTTAAGATTTAGTTTTATCTCTCATTATTCTACTCTGATTTGGTTAGTAATAAACTAATTTCTCAGTTGAATCTGTTCTGCCCACGATGGTAACTGGTGAGTGACCTGTTCCTGCCCCAGTCTTGCTCCACGAGTATTATATTTACTTTTCCCTGCCCAGCTGAAGAGGTGAGTGTAGCAGTGTGTTTCATAATTTGTGTTGTATGTTAATTTGTGGTTCAGTCCATGTACCCCCATTGTTATACAAAATTTGGTTGTACCTCTTCATCCCCTCCCCACAGCCATGTATCCATTCCCTACTCCCCTCCTCTAGGGACATGTCTGTCAGACCAGGGGTCCATCCCTGCTGCTGGAAAGCTCCTGAAGGGCGTCGAGTGATAGGCTGTAGCCAGAGGGGTCCCCCTCCTTTTCAGGGAGACTGGCCCCCCCAAGGTGTCCCTCACCCCTCGGATTACTCCCTGCTTTACCCTGGTTGGTGAATCCTTTATCTCCTTCCCTTCCCCCACCTGAGCATAAAGTTACTGTTCAGCCTTTGTTCTTGGCTCTGCCAAGGAGAGACCTTGAGGTGAAAAGGTCCTGTCAGGGGCCTGAATAAACTTGTGTGGCAACCCCTCTGCAGAGACCTTCTTTCTCTCCTCACCGTCGTCGCCTTAGCCCTTGGGCTAGTGCCGTGAGTTGGGTCCGCTGAGAAACCCCCAGGATCAGCCCAGTCTGAGTGGCAGATGGAGCTGTACCTGCTGCTGCCCGTGTGCCAGGGTTAGCTCGGGCTGGCAGAGTGGACACTTTGAGAGCACCAGCGACAGGAGAGTGACAGAGTGGCTCTGGTGGGCATCTGGCATCCAGCCAGGGTCAGCCCACCACAAGTCATTCATTTTTATCACAGTTTGTTTCAGTTGATCTTTAGCACTGTTTCCTACAAAAATACATTATCTTTTAAATTAGATTGAACAAAAAATATTATGTATCTTCTCAGAATACTAAAAAGATTTTTGGACTACAGAAGACATTCTGCTGTTTGGAAACAATTCAGCAAAATGACAATTTTTGACATTGGAAGTTAATACACCAGTAAAGAAAAAAATGTGACAAGCAAGGCAGAAAATACTGGTTACTGCAGAAATTCAATCTGAAAGCTAGGTATCATAATAGTGGTATTTAATGGCTTTAGAAGAATAATTTCTGGTTCAGAGAGGAAGCATTGAATGATTTATTGAGCATTATTAATATTATTGTATTGTGAAAATAAAATGGTCATTTAAGTACAATACTTTCCCTCAAGGAGTACTTACAAAATGTTTTGTTTCCTCAGATAGATGATCTTTCTACTATATTCTATTAAAAAAAAGAGAAAATCATATTGTGTTCTACAGTACTAAACTAATACAGGCATTTGTTTTAATAGAAATGTAGAAAACATGCACTTCAACAGAAGATTCATGATTGAATTCTTATGAACACTTGAAACATTATAGGAAAACACTTCTAATATTAGGACACTGAAAAGTTTTATTTAGAGGGATACAAAGGATTTATGAGATTCAGAGATATGGTCCTAGCTAAAAAGACCTAAAATAATTATCAAAAAATACATTATTGGCACATGCTTATAATGCTTGTGATTACAGCGGGTAAGCACAGTTTATTAGACTGTGCTTCTGTATAAAATGTTTAGAAAAAAGATACTTTGTACCTAATGAAAAGTGACACTTGCACCTGCATAAGAGCTTCTTTACATGTGTCTAACACGTGTAAACAATTACTGTTATATTAACTGTAAAAAGTGTTTAATTCAATAGTGTTTTTCTATGCTTACTAATGAGAGTTGGAACATATAAACTCCTTTCTGTTGCATTTTTTTTCTGCAAGTTTTCAAACAGTGCAAATCAGTTCTTCATATAGAGCACTGCCCTGGAACTGCCATTTCCTCAGTTCAAGACATGTTCATTGTGGTAGGAAATGAAGTTTACTACTTCTGTTTCCCATGTTCCTGTAATTCAGGCATTGCAACACGCAGAGCATAGGAAGCTCTGTGCAATGAATTGACACGTTTTCAGGGCATGAAAACATATATATGTAATACTACAACACACCGAACTCCTGAAATGAGATCGCCAGAGAATTTCTTATGAAATCACGTATTCAAAGTTCAATTTGTCAATAAAACTTACTTAGGCATTCCAAAAGTTTTTTTCAGTACATTTTCAAACTGCATTTTCTATAGCAATGGATTGATAGATCTCAATACCCAAGGATCATTCTTTCTTGTAGGGAAGGTGTCTGTGCTAGGATACACTCCTGTTGAGGTGCTCTTCAATATTGCTGCTCTTAATGGGGGTGGGACATGTTCCCCAGGGGCCCTGTGTGTCCCAGGCAGTCACCGGCAGATCAGTGTAAAAGATGCAATACGCGCCCAGTTTGCAGCTCCGAGATTCGTTTATTATAAAAGCATAACATAAAATGCAATCTAACTTGAAGACAGAGCAGAGGCTAGGATCTAAAAATCTCTAAACCAAAAGTGAAAGAAAAAGTTCTACCTAAAAGTAAAAATGAAAGCAAAAGTCATTCCCTCAGGGCAGGACAGTGGATTTTAAGGGACTCTTTTGGGGTTCAGGGTAAGGATCCAATAGGGAGAAGGGAACAAGGCGGGGATTACAATATTGCAACCAACAAGGGTACACATCAGTCTAAACAACTAATAAGGCATTGAAGATTGGGAAATTGATAGCTAAAAGTCTGGAAGAAAAGTCAGGATTTAGGGAGAATTGACAGCTACATAGATGAATGCAATCTAGACAATACTAGAACTAAGTTATTAATATAGGGGACAGCAAAACAACCCATTTGACATGAAAACACATCACAACATACTCCTTAAAGAAACATGATCTAATACATCTTCCTTAGTACAGGTTCAGATGACAAATAAGCACAACTAAAAAAAATTCTCCAAGAATCATAGAATGGCCTGGGTTGGAAGGGACCTCAAAGATCACCCAGTTTCAACCCCACTGTCATGGACAGGGACTTCTTCCACTATACCAGGTTGCTCAGAACTCCATCCAGCCTGGCCTTGAACACTTCCACAGTTTCCTCTGGGAAATTGTGCCAGGGCCTCGCCACCCTCACAGCAAAGATTATTTTCCTAATATCTAATCTAAACCTACTTTCTTGTCAGTTTGAAGACCATCCTCCTTGTTCTGTGACTCCAGGCCTTCATAAATAGTTTCTCTCAAATTTTCTTGTTGGCTCTCTAGTGCAAGGCCACAATTAAGTCATTAGCATTATTCAAAACTTCTAAACAATCCTCAGATGACAAATAGGGAGGAGATATAAAATTTACTTTGACCACCTCCACATCTCAGTTTATCAGGAAACACCATCTAGTTTCAGGAAGGACAAAGAATTTCTCCATTCTCCTTCCAATGTTTCTATAGTAGAAAAGCAAGCAACTGAGCAGGCAGGAGAATGAAAAACCTACTATCTGTGGAGAAAAGATGGAAAACATATCACATGTATTTTGGCATACCGCCAAAGAATATTAACTTACAGGGAAAATAACTGGAGAGGGAATTCTGTTGAAATGTTCTTTAATACAAAAACTCTCACTGATATGGGATGATCTGCAATGCACATACCATTTACGAAAGAGGACTTAAAAACATTGCAACCTACCCCTTTTTAAATTAATCATTTAATTCCTTAGAATATGGTCAAAATGTAATTGTGTTGAGTCACTGAAAGCTGCATGAAGTTTCCTAATGATAGTGTTTTTAACCAGGTCAATTGTATATTTTATCAATGAGGCAACATATTGGCTAGCAGTAATGATTTCAAATGAATATTGATAATTCCATTTTCCACAGCTAAACATATTTTTTATAACCTTGAATATGCACAGCTATTACTTTTTGCTGACAATTTCAATACTAATGGATCCTGTATATTAACAACTGATTTCCTTCTAAGTGCTGAAGTACAGCACTTAATGCACTATGCACAAGTACTTGGAAAGTAATTTGTTGAAAGCCAAGTGACATTGATTCCAGAGCTTTATATGTCTTTTTGCAGTGTTGTATCATATGTATCTATATAGACATATACACACAAATTCAAAACTTAGGCAGTAACATGTTTATTGCAAGTATGAATTCTCTTGCAATTCTCTCAAGTAAAATTAAAAGTAAGCTTTGCAAGTTTTTTGATAACTTCAGGAAAATAAGTATATCATAATTTTTTCTGCACTGAAACACGAAGATATGATGTACAAAAAGCAGGAGCTATTATGTTTATTTTTTTTTTAATTTATAATTGTTGTTAAAATGAATAGGAATTTTTTTTTAAATTAAGAGAGTAGACAAATGTGGGTTGGCCATGGCTAGTTGTCAGGTTTCCACCTATGTCCCCCTATCCCTCCTCTCCCCAACTGCACACTGGAGAGAAAATATAACGAAAGAGTCCTGAGTTGAGATGAGGCTAGGGAGAGGTCACTCATCAATTACCATCATGGGCAGAACAGACTTCACTTGGGATATTAATAGACTTTATTGCCAATCAAAATCAGAGCAGAATAATGAGAATTAAATCTGAAAACCTCCTTCCTCCTCTACCTCTCCCTCCTTCCAAAGTGCCACCTTCTGCCCACCAGTAGCAGAGAGAGATGAGGAAGAGTGGTTATGGTCAGTTTATCACAGGATGGTCTTGCCTCTGCTTCCCCCTATGGGAGCAGAGTCCTTCCCCTGCTCGAGTATGTGGGTCCCTCCCATGGGAGAGTCTTCTGGGAACTTCTCCAATGTGAATACATCCCATGGGCATCACAAACTGCTCCAGCATAGGTCATCCCCACAGGGTCAGTCCTTCAGGAACAGGCTGCTCCAGCGTGGATCCCCTACAGTGTCACAAGTCCTACCACGAAACCTGCTCCAAGGCGGGCTCTCCCTCCATGGGTCCACAGGTCACTGCCAGGAGCCTGTTCCAGCACGGGCTTCCCACAGGGTCAAAGCCCTCTCTCAGCATCCATGTGCTCTGGTGTGTGCCTCTTCTATGGGCTGCAGATGGATCTATGCATCCCCATATCTGCAGGGGCACTGCTGCATCTCCATAGGCTGCACCATAGACTGCAGGGGAATCTCAGCTCTGGAGAAACTCCTGCCCCTCCTCTGCTAATCTTGGTGTCTGCAGGGCTGTTCCTCTCACATGTTCTCACTTCTCCCTCTTCTGACAATTACTTCTGGGCAATAGTGGGTTTTTTCTCCTTAAATATGTTTTCTCAGAGGGGTTACCACCTTCACTGATTGACTCAGCCTTGGACGGCAGCATCTCTGCCTTGAAGCCGGCAGGAACTGGCTTTGTCAGACATGGGAGAAGCTTCTGGCAGCTTCTCATTGAAGCCCTCCCTGTAGCTCCCTGGCTACCAAAACTTGGCCGTGAGAACCCAATACAAAAATAGAACACAGCTGAATATATAACTGTGCTGTTGCTACTCAACACAAAGTTGTTGTATGCCTTCAAGCTCTTTTGTAACATTCAAGGCTTGTCAACTTACTACAAACTAATTTTGCATTTTATTTACAAAACCACAAACAGATATACTAACACATTCTGCAATCAAGTTTTGCAATGCTGGGTTCTGCTCATGAATCCTGAGTATTGTAAAATTGTCAAATACTGGAAAAATTTCAAGAGACTTTGCTTTGGTACACTGCTGAAGACATAGAGTAGTTTCTGTAACACTGCAACGTGGCCCGTGTTAACAATGGACTGTGTGGTGCTGCTCTACACAGTCCGTTCTAAACACTGAGTGAGGTGGGGTGAGAGCTACCCCACAACACTGCCCAGATACATGAGTATATGGCTAACTAGATTGACCCAACTACAAGTAGATACATTTGTTATTGACTGGAAAAAGAAGCAACAAACTGTGTAACCACTGGTAACTTCACTCTTCTGCGTGGTATTTGGGGCAGGGAGAGCAGACAGGGCCAGGGTAAGGAGCGCTAAACGCCCTTAGATCTGGTAAAAGTCATGAGATCCCAGACCTGTAGGACAGTGGCGCCATGCAGTCTGTATCAGCTTGGCAGACCTCAGCATGCCCAGACTGGGGGAGTGGAGGGGGAGGAGGGGCGGAGGTGGGCAGCTCAAAAACTCTGTTTACTTTAAAATTTCAAGAACATTTGGCCTGTGAGCTGGGGTGAGTGGCTTGGTACATTTTTCTTGAAAAACAAAATGGATAGATCCTGAGTGCTAGACACTTTTTGTCTTCCTGAGAAGCACAGAAGAGTATTTTGATAGTTTATGTTGTTTGATAGCTTATTGCCGACTATATTAAATATTTGCTTCTATGTGCTTCAAGTTCTATGTTGCATCATAACAGAATTTTTCACCTTTTGAAAATAACTACTATTTGCAGGCCAAGCAGCTTACAGAAGAAAATTGTTCCACAAATATTGGTAATAACTGATGAGTCAGAATTGCTCTTCTATTAGTTTATTATTCCCTTTAAATGAAATCCATTTTAGTGATGCGACAGCAGGACTACACTAACTACCAAGATAATTCTTGATAATTCAGCACAGAAACCTTAATGTTTACCATAGATCATTTTGTTCAGCTAGGTGACATATACATCAGCATTCGGTAGTGCCATGTACTCACAGAATCATCAGAGAATGACCTGGGTTGGAAGGGACCTTAAAGGGTTGCATCATCTTGTTCCAACTCCCTGCCATGGGCAGGGACACCTTCCACTTAACCAGGTTGCTCACAGTTCCCTCTAGCCTGGCCTTGAACACTGCCAGGGGTGAAGCCCATTTAGTAACATACACTGTGCAGAGACATCATCTTCATAGGCAAGAGACAGTCTGGATACCTAGTGGTAGGAGATAGGGTTCTCCATCTGAAAAAGGACTGGAGAATATCCTAATCAATGGCTTCTCCTAACATGTGAAGAAAACCTTCCCTCTGGTCAGTGTGTTGTTCAGATGAACCACAGTCCTAAATGTCTTTCCTGATTTCTTCCCCTGCAATGCTATTTCCTCTCCTGCAGGAGGTATTTAGTGCATCTTCTTGTCTTCATGACCATGGTCTTGCTTCCTGTATATTTTGGCTTACTTATCATCAGACTGGATAGAACTCCTGAGTTCACTATTTTCAGACTTTTGGACAAATTAATGATCTTTGCAAAGTTGTTTTATTTCTCTCTAATGCTGAGTGAACAAAACCTAGTGTTCCTCTGGTTTCTGAATTCAGTGTCCTTAGATTCTAACACATATTTGTGTTCAGCTGAGACTCAATGAACCAGAACCTCAGCATGAGAACAGGTCAGCTGATGGATACATGAAACACTCCATGCACACTAACAACTTATGCCAGTCATCTCCAAGAAGTTGCCTGTGCAGCCTAGAAAAACTAAAACCTGTTTTTTGTTTAGTTGGTATCATTTGGAGGTTTTTTTTAATAGACACAGAAACCTGTGTGTTCCAACAAGTTTACCAGGCTTTGGAATACCTCATTTTTGCAAGATTCCAAGAACCACATAGTGGCAGAACCATGACTACAAACTGCTATTAAAAAAATAAAAAACCAAAACCAAAAAAATAACAATGCTAGATTTCATATTTCCATTGATTGATTGATGCCTTTAGACCTTGTTTGCATATGCTTGACTCCTGTCATTCCGATTTAGATTATTCTTGACTCTTACTAGCTATGTGACGTTGTGTATTTGTGCTTTGAACAAAAAGTACACAGTATTCTCTGAGGCTACTAAACATTGCTGTCGAAGTAATAATTGATAGTGACAGTCCAGAAAAAGCAAAGTTATCTATTGTTTGTTGATAAAGAAAAATGTTAACAGATACATTTTATATCATCAGACACTGGAAACCAGCAGTACAAGAAAGAGTGTATTTGCTTTAAAGTCATTTAAATAGGCAAATAATTAGAAGTGGGGAAAAAAAAATCACAATCATAAATACCTAACAGATGCAGTCCCTGTTTGAAAAGCTGATCTTTATATTTCTGTACATGTTGATCTTTTTTCGAAAGTGCTACTCCTTTGAGTTAATATTTGTATTTTCCATGGCCTCTTTGTCATGCCGATGCAAATCATGATAAATATCAAAGAAAAGTTGTACACTCTGGTGACGCAGTTTGTCACACATACACAAACACACACTCACACTTTGATCAGAAGGCATGAACTAAAACTCTACTTTATTTGAAAGTCTGACTCTAATATATATCATATCTACAAAAGGCTAGGGATTGGGGGAGAAGGTTGACACCTCTCCCCATCTCATTGGTTAAGAAAACTGTCCATCAGCTGTCCATATCTCTACAACAAAGAATGTAAACTGTCTTGAAACTATGATAAACATTTGCCAGTGTTTACCGACCAGAGCGTGAGAAAGAACACAAAACATGAAACTGTGAAATAGAAGAGAAGGCTGAAAAAATCAGGGCGACACTCTGGTATGGTAAGATTACAAATTTAAAAATACAATACTTTCTGGATTTTTTTTCTTTTTGTGATGTGTTGTGTTCTTATCTTGATTTAAAAGGTGGAACAAGGTTTATAATGTTTCAGTATTTGCAATATTTTTTTTGTCATTGTGAAATACTTTAGGTGTGTCCCAGCATAAAATGAACATTAAAAGCCATTTATAAGCCATATAATTCTGTAAGTATCATCCCTTAGACAAAAACTGCCCTGGGATTGCTTCTTCTTGCACATAAACTCACCCATTAAACTTGCTCATTGTACTTTCTCAACTATAGATTGGAAATTTTGTGTTCAAGTCACAGTCTTGCTTACTTATGTTGCTTAGTTTCTTTTAATGTGAAGGACCTTTGATTCCAGATTCTCTTTTGATGAACTTTAATGTTAGTAACCCCTGACTGGCATATTTGTTACATGGAACCATTAAAGATAATTCTCCCTTCCTTTAAGGTTAAAAAGATGCTTGGGGTTAATTCTTTTTCCAGCTAATATTATGCATGGAAATTAATATTATCCAAGGAATGAATATACAGTATACAATTGTACATATGTGTGTTTATTAATGTACACTATATATAATATGCCACATATACATGTATCTAGAACCTGTATAATTAGATATTAAGTGCTCATAAATTAGGATGTAATCTATTAATTTTCTCAACCTCATCTCCTCCAACACAAATACACACAGAGGAATGTATGGGAGAGAGTATCAGTATTTTTAGAATGCAGTTACTTATACACTCCTAACATAGAATCATAAGTTTATAGACTCATTTAGGTTTGTCTTGGGTTGCAACATGAGTTGCAACTGTAAACACTACCAAGCCTCTCATTAAACTATGTCCCCAAGTGCTACATCTATACATCTTTTAAATAATTCCAGGGATGGTGAATCAACCACCTCCCTGATCACCCTGTTCTAGTGCTTGATAACCCTTTCAGTAAAGAAATTTTTCTTAATAAAAAAAATTCCTTCCCTATTGCAACTTGAGGCCATTTCCTTTCAATCTATCACTTGTTACTTAGGAAAAGTGACTGTCTCCCACCAAATTTACAAACTATGTGAAGCTTTAACATTTTGAAAGGGGTGTTTCCAAAAGTAACACAAAAGATGTAAAAACATGCTCTATCATTAGCTAAGTCATTTAGTTTATTAATTTATATAACTCTTGAATTACTGTATCTTATTTCCAAACAAAATTCTTTTAAGTGTTTGGAATCACTTATTAAAGATGATAAAATTTTTTATCCTCTCTAAGAAATGATTTCAAAACTTATTCGTGGTATAGTCAGATTCTTTCCTATCTAAAACAGTGTTTATTGTTTGGGCACTAAATTGATCAAAGGACCAAATTTTCTGAAGAGTGAAAAACAGGCACTTAAACATCTTTTAAAACTGGAGATAGTAATATAAATTGGATTTAACTAGGAAAATTAGCAGATTTCCTTTGGGAGGTATGGGGGAAAGAACTGGAAATTTTTTTGAGTCACAATTATGCAGTATTTCTGAAAAAGAAATTGCATGCCATGGTGACGTGACAAACTGATGGCATCCCGATGAGTCTTATTTTTCATGAAAGTCTAGTCTATGTAAGACTCATTAAAGCTGCAATTAAAAAGCTGTTCCAAGCATAAGAGGATTGCATGTTTCTGACCAAGTACAAATCCTGTCCCATTTGCATATGTGATTCGAGGCTAATTATTGGAGATTACATCAAAGTTTTGCTCACATCAGTTGCAAATCTACTTAGTTTAGATGAAATGCAGGCTGAGCTTGTTTGGAAAAAGATCTGCCATGGAAAGCATGTCAAAGCCATGGAGACCTTGTGATAGACGGACCAATATCTACTATGAATATTTATGAAACAAACCATCAAGATGCTTTTTCTACGGAATTGTTGACTTATTCACTCAGAATTTAGGATAAAGTGCTTTATAAATTGAAAAGAACATGCTTTTACTTCTGCTAAGCTCCTTTAGGAACCCACTGAACATTGCCATTGCCTTTCCATAGCAGCAAAAGACATCTCTCTGAATGCCTCTGAGTCCAAGTGTTACAAAGATGTAAATTAATAAAAAAGCATTTATGAAAGCCTTCAGCTGAAATGATGAATTCTTTTGACGGACAGGTATGTATCCATAAAAAATTACCAACTTGTTAAACTTAGGACTATTTAATTTATTACTTTTATTTGCAAATGCTTCAAAAATAAGTGCCAAGTGCACTATACTATTAAAACAATCATAAAAGAAATTGCATTGGGTCTAATGGTTTTAAAAGTCATTTTGTGAGGATGTAGGCAATCATTCATAATAAAACAAAAAATCTAAAGAAAATCAGCCTAATTTAATGACCTGTGAATAAAAGGAAAACAAAAAAAAAGTATAAGATTATTCATACCTAAATTTGTTTCTTAAATATGGATGTTTGTTTCTGCATTAGAGATGCTACTTCTTATGAGCCTTTTTTTCCAAGGAGGATTTTGTCATTTTGTGGTTCTAATATCTCAAGGACAGAGAATTTTTAAACCTTTATGTTTGTGTGCCATCATCTTGTTTAGGCTTTAGGGCTAATGTAGCTCCCAATTCTTAATGGAAAGGGAACTAAATGAGCATTGCAGTCCCTGCTGAGGAAGTCAGCAAAAGTTAAAGGTATCTGAAATTTTAAATAGCTATCAAAAGTGATTGCAAGTTAAAAGCCTGCTGTTTTCTCTTAAAACACTGCAATAATGTGTAAATTAAGCTGTATAAGAAAGGGATAACTCTTCAGAAACAGCTTGCATTCTCTGCACATGAAGATGAATTGCTAAGCCATATTGGAGAATTTTACATTGCAGAGACTAAAGATGCTAGTTGTTTTATAATGTTAGCTTATTAAAGGATGGGTTTGTCTATAATTCCTTATCTGATGGAAGCGTACATATAATTTTTAAATAGTGCACATAAAAGTAAACCCAGTGATATACAGAGCTGCTTTCTATGCTTTCCTACAAGAAGTACACAGAGGATTTGACTAGCAAGCATCAAGGTCTTAAACAGGTGTCTTAGTTTGGGCTGGGATGGAGTTAGCTTTCCTTTTGATAGGTGGCACAGGGCTGTGTTTTGGATTCAGTATGAGAATGATGTTCATAATATGTTGATACTTTGGGTGTTGCTCAGTTGTGCTTACCCAAGTCATCAACTTTTCACTGGCTCATCCCCTGCCAGTGAGCAGATGAACAAGAAGCTGAAACATAGCACACCCTGACCTGAGTGATTGCAGTGGGCATCACTTTGGTTTTCTTCCAATTTGCGTCTCTCTCCCTCTCTCTCTCTCAATGATGATGATGATGATGATAATGATGATGATGATGATGTTACAATCTGCCCCTGAGGTGAGGTAACTGAGGTTCTTGTTAATAGATCCCTTGCGGTGATTTATAGTAAAATGACACTGAATGACCATGGCAGGTTTATTTTAGAACAATTTACTTGCAGTGGAAAGGAGGTATTAAGCCACTTTTGTTGTTATCTATAGAAATATAACAATATAAAATGATAAAGATACCACTTAAGAAAATACATAAGGAAAAGAAAAAAAGAAAGGATAAAATAGGTAGTGGAGAGGAAAGATCACCAGTGTGTATCCAGGGGTGATACTTGATTTTTGCAATTTCTATGTCCATTGCTCAAAATGATGGTCACAGTCCACACCATAACGTTCAATGGGTTAACGTACGTTCAGTACAGGTTCAGTTGGGAATGCTCAGGTACCTCCCCTGGCATGGGGAGGATTTGCACTGTCTGTTGTAATACTGGATCATGTGCAGTCCTCTGGTGGAAGACTCCAGAATTGAGCCTAGGGGTGCTTTGGTGCTTGTTGGGGGTTGCAGATGCCTTCAGTCCCATAATGTTGACTGGAGACATGTACGAACAGTTGCGTCCTTTCACATAGTTTGCCATAGGGGGAATTTTTGTCTGGATAAATTAATCAGGAAGTGTTAACTAGATCTAACCTCTACCAGGCCTGGAATTAGGGCCTTCCTGACATTCCCTTCCGTAGTTATCTCAAGATCCTGCTGTGGTGGTTTATCTTATGGAAAATTCCTTCTGCGGCTTTGACAGGGTTTGAGACAGGCAGCTGAGCTCTTTAAATCCTTTTAGATTATATTTTGATTAATTTGGATTATTGATTTTTTTTTTTTTCATTTCAACCTGTGGGGTTTACCTTTGTTTTTACAGTTCTCCACCCTGTCCTGACTGTGGGGGCCAGGTCAGTGAGCTGTTGGATCAACTATGACAACTTTTCATTTCCATTCATTGGTTTGAAAGACCTGAGAGGATCCTGATAGTAGCTGAAAAAGGAGTTTGGCTTTATTAGTTGCTTATAAGGATAGTTGGGATGATTGGGATTTACCAGTCTTCCTTGACTAATTGACCAATAAAGCAACTATATAAAACTGTTCACAGAAACAATAGTTTAAAAATATTTATATAGAGGGAACTTTTTTATGAGTCACAGTTTATATTAAATGTTGGCTTTCCATACCAATATTTTGCTGTGGTTTATGCACATTTGGTCTAAGATAATTAAGGGTTCTGTGTAGGTATGTAAATTGGAGCAAAACTAATTCTACAGCAAAGATATTGATTTAGTTATTTCCCTTGCACTTAGGTGTGTTTTGTTGCTATTATCCTACTCCTATATGATAAGGACTTTTGAGACTCATTTTGTACAGCAGGTAAGCAAGGGCATAGATGCAAGTAGTTTCACTGAGTTCTGTTTAAGAAAAAAAAATATATATGTATATATATAAATTATTAATTTTTACTTCCATTGTGATTTAAATATTGTATGCAGATTTACTGTAATGTCTCTTTTAACAGTTGATGTACTTCAAATATTCACACTTGAATTTTGAATTTCATCTCAAGTATTAAGCTATTACATTATGTCGCTGACTAAAGCTCCCATCAAGTCAAAGTATAAAAAGATCATGTTTTAGATGTTACTGTGGTCTGATTGTCTTGGAGTGCACACAGGGTTCTGACAACAGTGCCATATTGCCAAACCAGACATGAGGGAAATCTACAGAGGAAGTAATGCTGAATTACATGGAAAATGTAGTGGAAAAAACACAGAAATGTGTTTGGTATGATTTTAGTTGATTATGCTGTGCTTGAAAGGAATTATTGTTTTTAGAGTATATTTAAGTATGTGGAAACCTAAACTGTCTTAGCAAGCTTTATTTCCAAGATGCTCTGTCAAATTTTTTAAGATAAACAAAAACTTATGTTTTATGTTTCTGTAACAGTGGGAAATAAGACTCCAGAAAACTTGTGTAAAAAAAAATGGTAACATGTTGAATCCAATGGTTGAATTCTCAATAGCTTCCTTATTACCAGAATGTTAAGCTGTAAGTCTGACAACCAAAGGCAGGAAGGTATTAGGACTGTCTTTTAAAGTTTCCTTTAATTTCAGAATTAAATAAGTAGCAAATGTTACTTTTTAAGAGGTTAATAGAGACTTTCGTGTGAGCATATGTTTAAAGGAACTACTGTGATATTGTGTAAACCCTATAAAATTCTTTTATGCATAAATTTTGTCTACTGTTTAGTTATCCTTTTCAATCAAGTTCATAACTACTGTTAGATTTTGAACAAGCAGGTCATTGATGTGATTTATGTAGAAAAGATATTTGTTGGTCAGACTTATACTTCTGTTCTTTTCCTGTCAGGGAGAAAAGAACATCAAAACAAAAACACTTAAAAATGTTTAGATGAAGGGTGTGAAACAAAAAGGATTAAATATAAGATAAAGACCTGATACTTGGAGAAATAATTTTTGTGGTATTATAGTTTTGAAACCTGACATTTCACTTAGGTAATTCCTAACCATCCACCTCATAAGCAGATAAATGAATGTAACTAAATCTTGATAAGTATTTGAGAGAGGCGATAGAAGGAAAGAACATAGTAAAATTTAAAGGAGACAGAGCAAAAATGCCTTTCATCTCTCCCTAACCAAAAAGTATAAAAACCTAGGAATAAATAAAAATGAAGAAGAAAAGAATGAAAATGTGATTGAAACAACACTTAAGAAATTAGAAATAGGAAATGAGTGAACTGACATTGGAAAGAGTGATTAATAAAATTCAAGTGTTGCTTTAATAATCTCATTGCAGAATGTGTCTGTCTTACATATTCTTTCATTTTTATTTCATTTATTTTTTCTCATTACAGGCTGGCTTTCAAGCATGTCATTTACCATAATTTTATTTTATACTTGTCATAATTTTTCCTTCCCTTTTTCCTGTCTTGAATTTTTACGGAATTGCTATACTATTCCCCATTTTGGGAATCTGTATGCATAAAGCAATCTCTACAGCTAAGGCAGCTGCACAGGAATCTTTTCAAGAGGATGATGCAAAGCTTTTAGATTACACAGGTGGGTTTTTCATCAGATGCTCAAATGTAAAAGCAATGATAGGAATTCTGAAAGGCATGCCTTTAATTCATGTCTTGCAGCTTAACTTCCTTTTTCTATACTTAATTGTAACAGAAAGTAATCATAAAATCATAAGATGTCCTGAATTGCAGCGGACCCACAAGGATGACTGAAATCGAACTCTTGGCCCTACAGAGAACACCCCAAGAATCCCACCCTGTACCTGAGAGTTTTGTCCAAACACTTCTTGAGCTCTGTCAGCCTTGGTGCTGTGGTTACTTCCCTGGGGAGACTGCTCCAGTGGTCAACCATCCTCTGCAGTAAGAATCTTTTCCCAATATCTAGTGTAAACCTCACTGGAAGCAACTTCAGGCCATTCCCTCAGTTTCTGGAACTGGGCATAGAGGTCTCAAGAGAGATCAGTGCATGCTCCTTCTCTGCCCCTCATGAGAAAGCTGCAAACACCAATGAGCTTTGTTCTCAGGCCCCACCAGTCTGAACAGACCAAGAGACCTCAGCTGCTCCTCATACAGCTTCCTGTCAAAGCTCTTCACCATCCTTGTTGCCTTCCCTTGGACACTCCCTAACAGCTTTATATTTTTTTTATGTCGTGGCACCCAAAACTGTCCCCAGGACTGGAGTTGAGGCTGCCACAGTGCAGAGCAGAGCACAGCAGAGCAGGACAATTTCCTCCCTTGCCTGGCTGGTGATGCTGTGCCTGATGCCCCCTCCAGACAAGTTTGGCCCTCCTGGCCGCCAGGGCACTCCTGACTTAGATCCAGCTGGCCATGGACCAGGACCCCAAGGTCCATTAGCACAGCACTGTTCTCATGTGTCCATGAGGGGAAATACAGCAGATGCTTTCAACGTGATGTATATTCAGTGTCATTAAAGTACTTACTAGTATAACTAGACTTAAACTAGGAATTAATATAGGGATTATTAAGGATACTATAAAATTGAATCTGGTAAGGTCCACCTATCCACGTACCTTAAGCTCAGTCTCTTACTCTTCTTTGGACATTCATAGCAATTTTGTTTGCTATTAGCTCTTAACTGAAATCTAAAAAGAGATAGCAAAGAAATTACTAATGTTGTTTCAGTGAGCTTCTTTTCATTGTGATTTTTCTTCTTATACAGCAAAAAATTTGGTATGATAGCAGTGCAACACCCCGTAATTTCTCTTTAGCCAAGCTGATCATGTTAAAATTCACTCTGTTCATGAATAATTTTTTCACATTTCATTGAGCAGCTATTTGTATTGATGAAAACAAATACAATTTGATCCCTTTCTCAAACTGAAGACAAGTACCAATATTTTCACCACTGTTTCTTGCTTTTAAAGACTTTCCTTTATTGACAGCTTGGTACATTTTCTTTAACAAGTTACTATGGATAAGAGTACCTATGAAACAGACCAACATGCGTCTGATAAGATGCAAAAAAAAGATGATAACCAAAACTTTAAAAAATGACATTAGGAAAGAAGGTTTGGGGGGAAAAAGAAAACTTCCAAAAATACTTGGTGTTTTTTGTTATCTTTAAGATATATCGCAGATTCTTACCCATATTTAATAGCAAAAATATAACAAGTGTGATTAAAAGAGAAGTGTTCAGGGGACAAAATGGAAGCTGAGGTGCATGGTTAAACATTTCTAGAGAAACTCACTCAAATGTGTACATGTGTCTATGCTAGATAAGAATTAAACACCATCCTGAGCCACTCCACCAAGAAACATGGACATTTAATGCTTGCCATAACCAAGGTTTCTTGCTAATCTCCCCCTGCTTTACCTTCTTCCAATTCTCCAATGAGAATGCCAACGTTTTCATGACTTCTTCCCTTTTCACATGAATACTTGTGTAAGTCTGTGGTCAATGTTTTATGGCCTCAGAATCATGTTATCACAGTGATTTAACAGATTTTCAAACAGCAATTTATTCTCATGCAGACATTTGGTCCAACTCTGTGCTCCACAGTCCAGTTTGTCACCAGATATTAAATTAAATAAATACAAATCAAGAAAATCAAGATAATTTTTTACCATCTCATTTTATTTTGTGGTGGTTTTGGCTGAGTATTTAGACATGCAACACAAAAGATATTTTAAGAAGTAGTTTAAGAAGCATTAAAAGGCAAAAAAATGTCATTGAAATAGATTGTGCAAACGTTCTGAGATATTTGAATCTCAGAAAATATTTAGAAGTAAAAATTTAGTTGAGATAAGTAAGAGGAAAAAAAATCAGATTTAGCCCAAATCTTAATGCAATCAGTCTATAAATTTGTTTTCAGGTAGTTTGTTATAACTGTGCAAGTAGATAAGACTGATAAAATCAGTAGCTAAAATGTGTTTGTTGGTGTTTTGAATGATAATTCTGAATAACATAATTCTCCAAAAGAATACAGAATGTCAAAATTTAACTTGTCAGAAATAGATTGTAAGAGGGAACCTGGACCTTTCATCAGCTGAGAACTTCAGTGCATCTAACTGCCATCATGCAAAAACATGTAAGATTTCTGACACAAATACAAATATTTAGATCCTTGTTTCTCAAGCAGAGTATGTCTGAAACCAGATGAAGGTTATGAATCCACAGGTGGTTGCAGAGGTTTCCCCTGAGAGCACTTCTTGTTGTTGTTAACTGCAAGGCAGGGCCAGAGATGCAGAAATCTTTTGGACTGGTGCTGATTCATTTAGTGTTTTGTTATTAACTGGGTACAGTTAATCTAATTTTATCAACNAACTGGGTACAGTTAATCTAATCTAATATAAAGTATTTAGAAATTTTACACCTGAGTAACTGTGGCACACATTGTCGGACGAGTAACAGGGCTACTGGCATCAATTGGGATGATGCCTTGGAAGGCTGATCTGAAACAGAGACTGGACAGAGCCAGCTAATAAAGTAGGTATTTATTGAAAGGCACCCAGGATCCACCTTGAGCAAGACAGGAGCCTGACCAAGGCTGCACCCAGGGTGGACTAAGAATGATCACAAAAATGGCTGACTGGTCACGTGATGTTACATTTTTATAAGTTGTGGTCCATTTGCATACGGGGGTTTAATTGTCCAATTACAGCTTCAGGTTGTGAGGTCCCGTCCTTCTTCTTCCTCCCTTCAGTCCACTGTTGTTCATGCTTTTGGGTCTGAAAGTTGTCCTTGGTCTCTAGCAAGAAAAGGACTTGTTTTGTCTGCTCACTCTGTGAAGAGAGCCTACTGGCACTTAATATGAGGCTCAGAACTACTTCCCTAGGCAGCACAGAATCTGAAAATATGAAAGCTAAAACCTAAGGCATCAGGGACACCACCGCTCTCCATCCTTGGCATATTGTTGGCAGAGCCATACTTCAGGTGGACTCATGACTCAGGTTTTGTGACCAAAACTCAACTCATTTATACCTTTCTGTATAACAGTAAAACTTAGTCCGTGCAGAGCATTACTGGACCTTCTGACAATTATGAACCTCTCAGAGACAAAACAAATTTAGATGGAGTTTCTTCTACACCTGTTTTCACTGAAATACCTTCTAAAGCCTGAGATGCCAACTCACTAAATGTGGGATATGGGGCTCTATTTGTAAAAGCTGTTAAGGCTTATGTTTACCAGAAGGGCCTGTTGGAAAGACACAGCTGCAGAATGGACAGTTGGGGGTGAGAGATAGTTATGACTCGAGGACAGCAAGCTGCAGCTGAGCCAGCCAATGGGTGCTCTTCTTTTAAATTTGGGTTTTGTCTGGTTGAGACTAAAGGTATAAAAGGGGGGCGATTTCTACAATAAAGTGATTTCCTTCACATGCACAAGAGGGTCTGTGTGTTTGTTCCCCCACTACTACAAATAGCAGCCCGAATCAGGACCTATTATGGTGATACAGGATAGGTACCACTCCAGTAGCAGCTCCCACTGGTTCAAGGAATTGGCCCGGAAGAGTCTGAGAAACGGATCCAGGGAAGGATCTGGGAAGAGTTCGGAAAGGAACTCAGGAATCAAAAGTGTGCACACCTCATCTACCAAGTGAGTAACCAGTGGCAGTAATAAGGGGAGGTGGAATATCCCTGGAACAAAGGAAGAGCTTGGGTCAGATATGGCAGCTTCTGCATCAGCAATCCATTAATATGGCTGATGGAAAATTGGGCACCCTGCTGGACTGGGTGTCTTATCATGTTAAAGATTTTCCCTTTAATGGACCCCTTTGGTTAGAAGCCTGGTAAGTGGTAGGACAGAGACTTCTTATACTGCCAGGGATGGCTATACTGAAACCTGTGGGCATCTTGCCCTGTGGGGGACAATCATGGCAGCCATTAAAGAAAACTGTGCTTAAGTTGGCTATTTTGCAGCTTCAGAAGTCGATTCCCCTGAGCTCTCAGCACCACCAAAACCTGTATCCAACCCCAAGATTAACTCAGGCCCTGCAGAATTGCTTTTCCCTGATGGAAATCTCTGCGCAGCTGCTCCCCTTGGCACGGAGTTCCCACATTCTGAACAAGCAGTGGACTCACTTCCCGCCCAAAATGTAATAAAAGCCACAATGAAGGAGGTTGACCTGGTGGTCATTGCTGCCTGCCCATTTGTGTGCAGAGAACAGGACTATGGTTGCAGCTCCGGGCCCCTGCGCAGCCTTAGGCACAACCTCACTGGCAGCCTCAGCCCCACTCCATGCCCGCATGCAGGCATCAAAAATGATGGCCAAGCACTGCCTCAGGGTATGCTCAGCATAGGTGATGAAGCCCAGGGACAGCATGACAGTGGCCAAGTCAAAACTGAGGCTCTAAAGCAGGGCGCTGGCCATGTAGGTGCCCAGCATGACAGTGAAGATGCCCAAGCACTAGGCAGTCTGGAACACGTAGGTGTGCAGCCAGCAGGACATGGGCAGGTTCCAGTTTCTTACCACATCGGCCAGGGAACAGGAGAGCCCACCAGGCAGTCTCTTTGTTTGAACTGCGCTGCTGCTGGACACTGCCGGCGCAGGCAGTGTCCTGTACCCATGCAGGACAGCGTGCTGCTTCCCAAAGAGGAGCTGAAAGATGAGGTGCCAGGAGCTGGTCCTGCCATGGCCCCTTGGGGGTTCACTGGAGCAGAAGTGGCGGGTGGCTGGGAGGTCCCCCAGCGCACACCCCAGAGCACCCCTGCTTGGCGCGAGAAAAAATGCATATTATAGGATTGGCTTTTCGCAAATACTAAAATGAATACTCTATGTGTTATGTTTGAAAGTAATATTGTATTAATCTTTTTTAGTAATATAATAATCCTTTTAAGTAGTGTGATTTAGACTATAGCAGAATATTAAAATAGAAGCTATATGGTAATTTTTTCCTTTTCACCAGCACAAAGGGTGGACGAAATAACCAAGAAATTCCTTGCATAGAGATAATAGCAGGAGTTATTGCTTCCTTATCAGGAAAAACAAACACCATGACACCTTCTTCCAGACTTGGTGAAGCCATAAAAAAATAAAGGAAGAAGTTGACGAAAATCAGAAAGAAGCTCTAGTTTGCAAAGAATTTATGCATCATGTATGAAGAGATATGAATATGCAACAGGCTCTTGCTTTTAAAGGCCAATCCTTTGTTTTCAAGGGGTGAGTGTTCCTAGGGGATTGGAATTTAGGACACCCAAACGTCTGTAATTTTTTGTTTTTATTGTCTTTTTATTATCCTAACTCTAAATGTCCAAAATTTTTATTGTTTTATTTTTTATTATTGTTTCTATAATTATTTTATTAAACTTCTAGATTTTTTAACAAGTGATTGGTGTTTTTCACAGGGATCAAAGAGCAGCGAGAGAGGAACGGGCCGCCGAGCTCCACGGGGCCAGCCCCTGCCTGTGTCCGAGGCTGACCCTTCCATACAGCCCGGCTCTGCCCTTCTGCCTGTGCTGGGGAGCGCCCGGGCTCCCTCACCTTTCCTCAGCACAGCCATGGCCGTGCCGTTGGGCAGCCCGAGCGTGCCCAGCGAGGTGGTGGGAAGCGAGAGTGGAGTAGCGGCACCTGCTGCTCCGCCGGTCAGTCCCGGGCACGTGGTGGTGGCGGGAACCGGCGGGCAGAGCTCCTGCAGCACGGCGACTGCCTGCCTGCCGGGCCGGGCAGCACTGNAGTAATATTGTATTAATCTTTTTTAGTAATATAATAATCCTTTTAAGTAGTGTGATTTAGACTATAGCAGAATATTAAAATAGAAGCTATATGGTAATTTTTTCCTTTTCACCAGCACAAAGGGTGGACGAAATAACCAAGAAATTCCTTGCATAGAGATAATAGCAGGAGTTATTGCTTCCTTATCAGGAAAAACAAACACCATGACACCTTCTTCCAGACTTGGTGAAGCCATAAAAAAATAAAGGAAGAAGTTGACGAAAATCAGAAAGAAGCTCTAGTTTGCAAAGAATTTATGCATCATGTATGAAGAGATATGAATATGCAACAGGCTCTTGCTTTTAAAGGCCAATCCTTTGTTTTCAAGGGGTGAGTGTTCCTAGGGGATTGGAATTTAGGACACCCAAACGTCTGTAATTTTTTGTTTTTATTGTCTTTTTATTATCCTAACTCTAAATGTCCAAAATTTTTATTGTTTTATTTTTTATTATTGTTTCTATAATTATTTTATTAAACTTCTAGATTTTTTAACAAGTGATTGGTGTTTTTCACAGGGATCAAAGAGCAGCGAGAGAGGAACGGGCCGCCGAGCTCCACGGGGCCAGCCCCTGCCTGTGTCCGAGGCTGACCCTTCCATACAGCCCGGCTCTGCCCTTCTGCCTGTGCTGGGGAGCGCCCGGGCTCCCTCACCTTTCCTCAGCACAGCCATGGCCGTGCCGTTGGGCAGCCCGAGCGTGCCCAGCGAGGTGGTGGGAAGCGAGAGTGGAGTAGCGGCACCTGCTGCTCCGCCGGTCAGTCCCGGGCACGTGGTGGTGGCGGGAACCGGCGGGCAGAGCTCCTGCAGCACGGCGACTGCCTGCCTGCCGGGCCGGGCAGCACTGTCAAGCAGGGGGGGGCCCGATGGCTGGCTGCTGCCGGGACTGCAGCCAGAGGCGAGTACTGCCATGGCTAGCTGGACAGGCAAGGTGGCTGGCAGGACAGCTTCCAGTGCCCCAAGTGCTTTGACAGCAGTGGCGCCATCTGCTGCGGCAGCTGTGCCCTCTGGTACTGCTGCTTAAGTGCCAAAGCGTGCCTCAGCCAGGGCACCTGCGGTAATGATCGGCAGCAGGGACGGCGAGCCAGGCTGCCTCAGCAAGGACATCCCCCATGGCTCAGCAGTGCCCATCTACATGCTGTTCCTTATCTCCTTCATCATCCTGGATGTTGCTTTCATCGTCCAGGGGTTACTGGTACCAGCTTGGTACCGCTTCTCGCCACTGAGACTTTGTGCCTCTACCTTGCCTCTTCGGACATCCCAGCTGCCGAGGGCCTCACATCAACTTGTCTGCTAGAATTTGCCATGATGGCCCAACTGTAGGCCATGAATTCCCACGAGCAAACTAGCCTGGAGGTTGCAGAGGCAGATCTAGCCCATAGCTTTCTGCATGCTGCTCCAGGGTTAGGCTTTACCAGCGAGGAGAATGAGGAGTTCAGGATCTTGCAGCCCCCACAGTACTTCTGGGAATATGGGGGAGAGCTCAATGGCTCCAGCCTGGACTTGCTTTGGCTTACAGCTTGACTGCTTTTGCACTGCTTATGGCAGTGGGTTTGATGAGGAATTAATAGCTGCATTTATTTGCTTATGGATGCAACTCATGAGTGATGGTGCACATCTGACCATGATAGTTTTCTTGTTTCATTTCTGCAAAGATGTATTGGTTTGTCATAAATGGTAAAAACCAATTAGTGAGCTGCTTTAAAACTGACAGCCAAGTTGGCCAACTGGATACAAGTGTACACCTCTAGGACACACGGCTTAAATACAGGTGGGATTCTGGGAGCCCTTCTCTTTCGTGTGGGCCTGCCATGAGGTAACATCAAGGGGGGCAGCAGCAGGGCCCGGCTTAGGCCCCGCTGTCCCCCGGAGCTGGGCCGGGGTGGCTGGGATGGGGCTGGCCCTGGCTGGAGCTGAGCCCTGTCCCCGAGCCCAGCAGATGCCAGCAGAGAAAGGGGAGCCACGGCTGTTAACATCCAGCCGATCCTAAGGCCTGCACCATGCCACTGGCCAGGCCAAGGGAGATGTCCGTAGTCCCCCAAAAAGCAGTCATGGGAAAGGCTATGTTTTGGGAGGCTCACAAATGCAGATTCCCAGGCAAGCTGCTTTTGTGGGAGTTAGAAGCCAGAAACAGACTGTGTCTCTTGTCGAAAGGTACCAGAACAGAATCAGGAGGGACTTGTCTCTCTCAAAGACTGAATGAAAGACTATTTTATAAGTGGTACTGATCTAAAGTTCTGATTTTCTGTCTCTTTATATTGTTTTGTGGAAAAGTAAACTGTTGGTAGGGGGGAGGGGAGTGCTTTTAAAAAGGATTCATAGTTTTTTTGTTCTCCCTTTAGAGTATGCTAATGAATCTGTTTCTATCTTTAAGTTAAGCCTGTTTAGCCTTTCTTCTAATCCTATCCCATAGTGGAAAAATAGATCACTACACTAAATTTAACAAAACAAATTTGGCGAATGTGAAACCACTACGAAAGAACACAACACAGCCCTACTAGGCATGACAGAGGATAACTATGATCACTAAGAAGCGTTAGTCATCTTTAGCTGCATCAAGTATGAAGTGATAGCACACTGATACACCTGCAGGACAACCAATTAAGATCAACTAACGTGATGATACGTACATTTTGAATCTGCAATTCTTCTACAGATCTGAGCTACAATACAGCACTTTTTGAAGTGCTAAGGATGACTCAGGTATCATGTCTTGTTGACTGCATAGCCCATTCGGACTGTGCAATCAAAGAAGGTAAGGAATAGAGAGGAAATTTCTCCTGCCACTTCTTTCTGCAGGAAACACACGTTTAAAGACCCAGTAGCTACATTTTGGGAATCCTAATCTATAGCTGTTCCCCAAAATTCAGATCTCGTTATTTTAATATATATTCCTCTATCTGTCCCTGCCAAAGAATATATGGACACTTATCCCGACTGGAAGTGAGTGTGTTGACTAAAGGTACAACACATGAAACCACTTATGAACGCCATAGTGAATAGCAAAAGTAACTTGGAGTTTGGTGCAATTACTTTTAACAGTTGTTGACAGAAGCCATGGATGGAGGTCACAAAACCATAAAATCATAGAGTGGCCTGGTTTGGAAGGGACCTTAAAGATTCCAATCCCCCTCCCAGAGTCAGGTACTGTCACCGTGCCCCTTCTGAGCATCTGCTCTGCTAGCCCGGGCTAACCCTGGCACAGTGGGTAGCAAGCGGGTGTGGCTCTGTCTGCTGGGCAGACTAAGCTGATCCCCTGGGTTGTCTAGCAGACCCAGTAATAAGGCGGTAGATGCGTGAGTGTAAGAGCAACAATGGCAAAGATCAAGGAGGACCCTGCTGAAGATTGCCACACGAGTTTATTGGAGCTTGATCTGAGCCTCCTCACCTCGGGGTGTCTGCTTCAGCAGAGCCTCGGGCAAAGGCTGAACACTTGGTTTTATGCGGGGATGGGGCAAAAGGATGGGACAGAAGGTGCACCAATCAGGGATAATTGGGGAGTGGTCCAAGGGGTGAGGGGCACCCTCAGGGACCAAACTCCCTGAGAGGGAGGGGGTTTCCTCTGGCTACAGCCTATCACTTGATGCCCTTCAAGGAGCTTTCTAGAAGCTTGGAAGGGCCCTGAAGTGACAGGAATGTCTCCAGAGGAGGGGAACAGGGAAAGGATATATTTCTAGGGGGGAGAAACATGGTACAACCAAAGAACCGATAATTATAGGGGTACATGGGCTGAACCAGCAGGAAAAACACAGAACATGTGAAAAGAAACATAAAATATGCCTCTACAAGGCACTTCTTTTATGGTAACAGGTTGCTCAGATTGCTATGAAACATGGCCTGGTCTTGAACACTTCCAGGCATGTGGCATCCACAACTTCTCAAGGAAACTTGTTCCAGTGCTTCACCACCCTCATGGTAAAGAATTTTCTCCTATTATCCCATCTAAACCTCTNCTCCCTTCAGGTAGTGGAAGGCCCAGTTCGGTCACCCTGAAGTCTTCTCTTTTCTAGGCTGAACAATCCCCCAGCCTTTCCTCAAAGGAAAGGTGGTCCATCCCTCTAATTCTGTTAGTGGCCTCATCTGGATTCACTCCAACATCTGCAACAGAGCACAGTTATCTTTCCTGGAAGACCCTCCTATGTATGCCTGGGAGTGAAAATGGTAACTTCTTGGTTATCCTCTTGCCCAAATATCTAACTGAGATCATGAAATAGGTTTGTGCTGCTGCCCCGACCAGTAACTGTAACAAAAAAAGACTGCCATCAGCATCCTGAATTTGAACCACCACTGGCTCCAAGATGCCTTGCAGCGTAGAGAAGATTCTCTGCCTCCTAAAGGTGCCATGAGAAGATTGTGACCCTGAGAAATGCTGAGTCCTTTAGTGGGAAAGCATTTCCATATGGCATTCTGCTCAGAAGCATAAGATGCTTCCCTCTAGTATAGCCTCTACACGTTCTGAGCACATCTACAACAAAGAAGACTTTGAAAGTAAAAGCTATGAATAAGTTGGAAGATGAGGAAGGGTCTGTTGAAGGTTGTGTACTGAAACCAGGTTGCAAGTAGATTACAATTATTTAGGAATTTTAAGTAAAGCTAAAGACAAGGATGAGCAAATATATGGTCAGAATGACATAGAAATAGAGTTTGTAAGGATTTGAGAGTTGCATGCGAATGGAAGATGCAACATTGAACACTTTCATAATGTTAACAACCTGAAATATCTGGGTGGTAAATGGGTTATATGGGTATCTAGGGGGCCACATTCTGGTGGGTTTCCTGGAATGCATACAGAAAGTTTCCTCCAGAAGAAATTTAAATAAAATGCACCAAACCCACTTTGAAACCAAAGGAAAAAACCAGAAATCAATTGAAAATCATAAGGGGTTTCCCCCACACACACAAACACATAAAATATCTCTCCGAGTTAAGTTGCTAAGATAGGTGCGCTCCAAAAGAAATATGGACATGAAAGGAGAGCCTACAAAATAAATAGAACATTTGAATTTAAAGTTTGAAAATAATTCGCTACATTTTGAATTTATCAGAGTGACAAGCTATTAATTTAATGGGAATGAATCCTTTTGTAAAAAAGAAAAAGAAATTAGGAAAACATGAAGTTTGGTAACAACTGTGAAATGAGAGGCAGTGGCATGATCCAACATGAAGCAAAAAAGGACCCTCATACAACAATTTCTCTTTGAATAGCCAACTCTTTCAAGGTGGGAAAGGAGATAAGGTTTTATGATTTGCATAAGAAAAGTTTATCTTCAAGACAAAAATAAAGGGAAATGAAAAATATCATTAACTGTTTACTATATTTCAAGAACTATACCCTATCCCCTTCTCAAGATACACCACTCAAGCATTTATTTTCAATAACCAGTAAAAATTTTGTGATGTCTGAAACAAATATGTTCCATGAAAGCTAAAAATTCATTTTAAATAATAATTTTCTTCTTTCCTTTTGGTATATGTGGAGTGAATATTTAGGAAACCTTGGTGACAATTAATAACAATTGTTTGTAATGAATAATTCTCCAGCTGTATTTCTTACTAGTTAAACTTCATGAACAGAATATTAATATATAGCTTTAATAGTGTTCATGTTGCACCCTCCTATTAAGATAATTCATCTGATATGCAATACCTATTCTCAGTTTCTACTGCTACACATATGAAGAATACAATTTCTTTCAAAAATGGTGATGTGCAAAAAATACCATCATATGAACAGTGTACATGAGTTCTGCCATACAAAAATAAAGTTTTACTTTCCACTCAGTAATGCTACCACAATCCAAGTATGCTCCTTTCATTCTGATTTTCCTTCACCTTTTACAGAATTTGAGGGTAGTCAGATGGTGTAGGTTAATCAAGGGACCAAATGATTTGCGTGAGATCATAATTGTTTTGAACAGGGAAAGGTGCAGGCACAAAAAAGGACAAAATTCTTAGATAACAGCATTATATTTACATGAAGGAAAAGCTGAATTAAAATGATTGCTCATATTCTCATTTCTATCATAACAGGCTTAAAAACAAGAAGTACATGACATATATGTCATATATAGTAAGTCATGTTTAACAAACAGTATATGACAAAATGGAGGAACTGTACTGAACAGAAGCACGTTGCTATTTGTTGGGCTGTATGTTGACTGATTATATCCAGATAAACAAATTGAATTAATCTTATTCTTCTGCAATATGGTTAAGAATGGCCTTTATACAATGTGTCAAATATAACATAAAAAGATAAACTATCTGATGAAAATATTTCTGAGAGTATATTTGTCCTATAGCAAATGCTATAAACAGAATAGCAGAGGCAATACTACTACTGCTTAGTTGTGCCAATAGTTGGCACTAGTTTACTAATATTTATATTAAATGACATCTTATTTTTCTGATAGTACTTTAATACAATTCAATTGAATGATGTAGCTGTTGTGATTTGACACTGGCCAAATGCCAGACACCCACGAGAGCTGATCACTCACCCTCCCCTGCCACAGCTGGGAAGAGGAGAGAAAAAAAATTAACAAGGGGTTCATGAGTTGAGGTAAGGACTGGGAGAAAACACTCGAAGGGCAAAACAGACTCTACTTAGAGGTAAAAAGTGAATTTATTGCTAACAAGATCAGAGGAGGATAGTGAGAAGTAAAATAAAGGCCTTAAAAACACCTTTTCTTCCCCCAGTCCCTCCCTCCTTCTCACCCACCCTGCAGGGAGACAGGATGTGGGGATTTTGGTCAGTCCATCATCCAAGATCATCTTCCACTGCTCAGGGAGAGAATTCCTTCCCTGTCTACTCCATGGGGTCCCTATTCACTGAAACAGTTTCCTGGTAACTTCTGCAGCATGGTTCCAATCTCACAGAAAGACAGTCCTCCCAAAACCACAGCTGCGTGGGTCATTCATCAAAAGGGTGTAGTCCTGCAAGTGCAGGCTGCTCCAGCCTGGGAGCAGGGCCCCTTCTCTTTCCTCTGGGTCTCCCACAGGATCACAGCTTCCTCCAGGCTTCCTCCTGTACCGATGTGAACACCTCCCACACAGACTGTGAGTGGATCTCTGCATCCCCTGTGGATCCCCAGGGGCTGCAGGGGCACAGCTGCCTCACCATAGCCTGCAGAGGAATCTTGGATCTGGCACCTGGACCACCTCCTCCCCCTCCTCCTTCACTGACCTTGGTGCCTCCACACTGTGTCGGTCACGTGTTCTCACCTCCTCCTCATCTCTGGCTGGAATTTAAACTGTGCACCCCAATTCACTTTGATTTTCTTTTAGAATATGTTATCACAGAGATGTTACCAGCCTTTCTCATTGGCCCAGTTTTGGCCAGCAGCATGTCCATTTTCAGAGCCATCAGGTATTGGCTCTGCTGGATGTAGCGGTGTGGGTTTGTTGGTGTATTTCCATACATTCTGTATTGTTCTTTATCATCAGGTATTGGCTCTGCTGGATGTAGTGGTGTGGGTTTGTTGGTTTATTTCCATATGTTCTGTATTGTTCTTTATTGGTTTGTTCCATCCACCCCCACGTTTGTTATCAGTTGATTGTATCTGGTTCTTCCCTCCCTCATAATATATCCCTTTCCTCCCCCCATCCTCTGGTGATCTGCCTGTCACTTCGGGGCCCTTTCCTGCTTCTGGAAAGCTCTCCAAAGGGCATCGAGTGATAGGCTGTTGCCAGGGGAATCCCCTACCCTATTGGGGAGATTGGCTGTTGAGGGTGTCCCTCAACACTTGGGCCACTCCCTGAACTTCCCTTAACTGGCTGATCCCTTCCCCTTTCCCCACCTTCCCATAAAAGGGGCTGTTCCTCCCTTGTTCGGTACTCTGTCTGGGCAGAAGCTTCAAGTTGAGGAGGTCCCGTCTGGATCCTCTAATAAACTCATGTTGCACCCCCAGTCAGAGTCCTCCTTTTCTTCGCTGACATCATCTTTGCACATCAGCACACCAGTGCCACGCTGGGACTCACCAGATCAGCCTAATCTGCCCAGCAGATAGGGTTGTACCGAGGGCTGTAGTGAGGTGTCAGGACTGACGGGGCAGGCTGAAAGCGGACAGCCATATAACTGGCCACAAAGCGCTGCTACAGCTGGACATGGTGGAAGCTTCCAGCAGCTTTTCACAGGAACCGCCTCTGTGACTCCCTCACTACCAAAAACCAGGCCGTGCAAAATCAACACACAACTAAATTTTCTTTATGCATTTTACCACTTAAAATGCCAGCAGTTATATATGAATCTCCCAAAAAATAAATCAGCAAAACTACTAAAAAATAGTTTGTGTATTTCAGGGGACTGTGAAAAATACTTTAAATCTGTCTTCTTGAACACACATTCAGCTGCAGATTCTCATCTGCAAAAATTGTTTTGTTTTCATTGATAGCAAAATTTCTATTTTTAAGAAAAAATAGCATGTATTTGGTTCTTATGGGATTTAACAGGGTATTCATATCGGTACTTCTAAAGCAGTATCAGCTGGCTGAGGTGAAGACCGATGTATGGCACTGCAGGAACATGAGAATTAGAGGAAGCGTGGGAAATCTAGAACATTTATTTCAGAAAGAAACTTTTTTAGGTTGAGTGTGGTAGGTATAGCCCCTGGTGTTTTCACTCTACTGTCTTCTTGCACCTGAAGTTGGAACATTACTCTTCAGTTTATCAGTATGGATACAATTAACTATGGTAGTAGGTTCATACACATACACAGAGACATACTTGGAGCCTTAAATCATTTTTACTTCCCTTTTTATATCCTCTTTTAAGCTGTCATCACTGTTACTGTAGGACATTTGAAGTGTTATGGTACATATATTTTTCACAGCATTGCGAGGCTCTGATTTAGAAATAAATGCATTTGGGAAAATTAACCTCAAACCCTTCACGCTCTCTCAGTAGTTAGTCAACAGTAGTATATGTGAGGTGGGTTTTTTTCTACTTTCTTTTTTATTTTCCTGGTGTCATCAAAAAGTCATGAGTCGGTAGTTCCAGGAAAAAATGTGGCATCCTGTGTTCCACAAAATGCACCATAAACCTTCTGTCAAAAGGGAACATGGGGTCACAGCCTCCTGCCCCCTTAATGACTATAAATTTGCTAATGCCATGGAAGAAAAAAGGATAAGGAGACTTCTTGGAACAGATGCTGCCAGAAATAGGCTCCTCTGCAGGGAAGGCTGAGGACAACAGGCTTAATCCAGGACCCCTGCAAAGCCTTTATTCTGATGGTCTTAGAACCTTTACAGAATTCCTAGCTATTTTGAATATCAGCTAATCACAACTCACTGATTTTTCACTTTCCTTTTCATGATTTACTGAATATAGATATGAATCATGTCCTGAGTTAATAAAAATACCAGTGTACCTGAGAACATGATTCATGTGTGCCAAACTATGAACGAAGAATGGTATTTCTTTGCAATTCTTAAAATTTAATTAAAAAAAATAATACCAATGGTATGTTCGTGGAGGCAGAATTAAGAAACTGGAATGACGAGAAGTGAATGTGGGGCTGGGAAAAACAGGACAGGTGAACTCTGAAGTGGGAAATGTGGGCCAAAGTGAACAACTGTTGGCTAAAGAGATCTCATTAATGCCATTACTTGACTTTTTCTGTACAGGCAGAAGCTGATTTATAGCTCTACAACAAATATATTACAGGATTATTTTCTCCCTCAGATATCTCTGTCATCCCTCCACAAACAATGATATTTTTAAGAGGTTGAAAAAGTATAGACAAGAACAATTAAAAATTAAAATATACATTTTCCACACTTTCATATGATACAGAAAAGATGTTATATACCTACAAATTGTAAGGAAAGTAATTAGGCAAGTGTGTCATGAATCATGATCTCAGGTATTTAAATATGTTTTATTAATTCAGGACATGACTCATATCTAGATTCAGTAAATCATTATAGGAAAACGAAATATCAGTGAGTTACAATTAGTTGAATTCACAAGAGTTAGGAATTCTGCAAAATTTGTAAGACTCACAATAAAGACTTTTCAGGGTCCTTCTCTGCAATCCAGCTATTTAGCTACCCAAGAATGTTAGGGAGAAATATAGATTAACAGCTGAGGAAACATATCTGAAACTTGCATTTTATGGAAAACTTATAATGGGACATAAAACAAGGATCTAATAGTCATAACATAAAGGCACAATATATTGTCCTGTCTTCCCTTTTTGTAAACTTAGCCAGTAAACACAGTTGCAATACCTATATTTTAATTAAAAATAATTGAAAATTAGAAGATAAGTTTATTTTTTTTTTCTGGTATATGAATGTGTAGCCCAGATCTGCCTAACACAGCCAAACTTCAACTTGTCATTTGATTACGAAAAACATGGAATGAAATCCTGGCTATATGAAAGTCAGTAAGACTTCAATTGTCTTGCAAAGCTGTGAGATTTTATAGAGCAAGTCGATGGTAGTTCAGCTGCATAGTTGATATCACAGTTTTTCACTGCATGTATTCTCTAAGTGTTTGGAAAGCGGCAAACATATATGAATTAGGAGACATTAAATAAAGTTGGACATCATGTCTGTATAGGGCTGGAGTCCTGACTTAAATACTAGGAGATGTTAGCATTAAATACTAGACAAAAGGTCAAAAAGCCAAATTTCATATTAGTTTCAAAACTTTTTGTAGAACTCTTCACATTTGCTACACTCAGGAACACATATGAAGAGGTAGGTATTTTTCAGAAGCATGGGCTTTAATTTACGGATTTGTAATTTTCTGATATAGAGTTTGACAAGTCTGGATTTTTCAGGCAATTTTCAGGGTCATCCATCTCTTGTGTTACCAGAGGGTTGAAAGTTGCAGAAGATAAATTGAGACTCCTTTCTGCGAACTGTCCTCAACAGGCAGCCCCACCTAACTTTGTCAACGCTCCCAATGTCCTTCTTTTCTTCTTTCTATTCTGCCCCTCTTTTAGAAGGACAGGAACCCTAGAAACTTTTAACAGACAAATTTTATTTGCATTTATTTTAGTCTGAAATAAGGGCAAGGAAGATAGAAGAATTATAAGTAAGCACTAACCTCTACTGGATATGTGCTTTTTTATACAAATATCACTTAAAATGATGTAATGTGTACTTCAGAATTAGTAAAAGAAATCAAAAAGAATTACTGCTCACAACATTACTAAAGTGATTTGTCCTATGATGTTAAATGTTACTTCATTGTAAAACAATGCATCTACAAACGGCCAATTTAATTGAACTCAGATGTACAAAGGGATGGCACAATATAGTTTTTGTCAATAACCTAGGAATTATTCACTGATTTTAAATGTTTTGGTCCTTTTAAATCTGTTTGTATCGTCCAGACTGAGTTTATAGCTATATTACTGAAGTTGGTCTTTCTCTGGGATTGTGCCAAATGTAACTATTTATTTAATTTTAATTTATTAACTGTTTGTATTAACACTGTGAATTTTTCTGGTAGCAAAAGTGTCTTGAAAACTAACTGAAAAAAATTAGGATCTCTGTTAAATTATTATTTCCATTGCTTCAAAGTTAAAATCTGAATAGCTATGCAATGTTTTGAATCATAGTTGCATTTCTTTTGGCATTTTAGCATGTCCAGAGGCAAATTCCTACATGGCCTCACTTGACTTTTACTCCGTTCAAAACTCAAGAAAATTCCTAACTATCACAGCTGAAAAAAATTGATGCATTTTTAATTTAAGATTTTCTAGTGTTTAAATGACATAAATGTTAGACTCTGGTGTTACAATTGTAGTGTATTTATTAATATTCATGACTCTTTGGAAAGGTTTAAAAAAACTTTTCAGATTACTTTGCATCCCCACAATTTTGCACCAAACCACATAGTATTGTATGTGATTTAAGTTATAGTACTCAGCATTTGAATAAGCATCTAGATTTTCTTAGAAGCATACATATGCATGTGAGGATATGTACAAAAACATACACATGCAGCAGGCACTATCTCATCTTTAACTATTTTCTTCCTGTCTGAATATTTTCCTCTTTCAAAGGAGAAAACCAACAAACTAAAAACATCACCTGAACTAAAACACATATTTTAGGCAAGATTAAAGCAAAACTGTATTTTTTTTGTATAGTACTTTAAACGACAGAGAAACTTGGGATTCCATCTGTCTCATTAGGGAAAGACATGACAGCTCCTCAGTTGTACAGCTGCTAAGAAATTAATTATCATATGCTGATATAAACCTGAAAATCTGGTCTAATACCTGTATAACATCTCTAACAGTGTATTGGTTTGGCATGAATGATAAAAAACCAATCAGTGAGCTGCTTTAAAATTGACAGCCAGGTTGGCCAATTAGATACAAGTGTACACCTCTAGGACACAGCTCAAATGCAGGTGGGATTTTGGGAAATCTCTCTCTTGCTGCTGCAGGCCTGCCATGAGGTAACATCGGGTGGAGGGGGGCAGCAGCGAGGCCTGTCTTTGGCCTTGCCGCCCCCGGGGCTGGGCTGGGGTGGCCGGGATGGGGCTGGCCCTGGCTGGAGCCGAGCCAGGTCCTAGAGCCCAGCAGATGCCAGCAGAGAAAGGGGAGCCAAGGCTGCTGACATCCAGCTGATCCTGCTGCCTGCACCACGCCACTGACAGGGCCAAGGGAGATGACCTTCTCGGATCCCCAGAGAGCAGCACCGAGCCCAGGCTGGGGCCAAACCCACCCCATAAGACCAGGGGTGGAGGGGGAGAGAAGATCCAGGCCACCATTTCTGAGCTTTCTGCACGGGCATGGATTTGAGGCTTTTACAGATACCGTGGCAGAGACCACATGGTTGTCTGCAGGTCCAGGCAGGAAATGTGAACTCTTTACTAGCACAGACTGAGACTTTTTAAACTCTAACCCTTCTCAAAGAGAGAGGAAATGCCAAATTGGAGGTCTGCAAAGAGACAATAAGAAGATATAAAAGTCAGTAAAGAAGAGTGACTTCTAAAGTAGAGGAGACAACAAGTTGCCTTAGTTCTAGGCTTTGATTTATGGTAACAGACTGTAATATTCCTTTAAATCATGGGCTATGAATGGGGAAATGATTTTGTGGATTCAAGCAAAGGTGTCTGATCTTACTGAGTGGATATTGAATTAGAAACTGTAATCTCTGATTTTACTGAGCGGATATTGAATTAGAAACTGTAATCTAGTGATCCCATGATCCTATGTCTGAAGCCTTGTCATCAGTGAAGAATGAGAAATCCTTTGTTGTGGAGCTGTGCCTCTTTAAAAGGTGAAACCCCATGAGTAAGTCCACGGCCCATATGTAGTCATGGGAAAGACTGCATTTTGGGAGGCTCACAAATGCAGATTCTCGGGCAGGCTGCATTTGTGGGAGCCAGAAGCCACGAACAGACTGTGTCTCCTGTGCAAAGTTGCCAGAACAAAATCAGGAGGGACTTGTCTCTCTCAAAGACTGAATGAAAGACTATTTTATAAGTGGGACTGACCTAGAGTTCTGATTTTCTGTCCCTTTACATTGTTTTGTGGAAAAGCAAAGTGTTGGTAGGGGGGAGGGGAGTGCTTTTAAAAAGGATTCGTGATGGGGTTTTTTTGTTCTCCCTTTAGTGCATGTTAATATATCTAACTGTTTCTATCTTTAAGTTAAGCCTGTTTTGCCTTTTTCTAATCCTATCCCATAGTGGGAGAATAGACCACTACATTAGATTTAACAAAACATTCAGTGAATGTGAAACCACTACAAAGAAACTGTGAGATATCAGATGTAAAAATTCCATTAGTCTAGTACTGAAATTTGTATATATACAGCAGCTTTATCTAGTCATGGATACAGACCAGAAGAGTACACGGAGTTTAAACGGTAAACCACGTATTTACCTAAGTTATACAAATAGTCTTCCAGGGTGTGCACATCTATTCTTCCCAGCGAAACTATCCTCCCCAACACGATGTGGGTGGTAAACAACCACCCATAGCAACCTGGCCATGCTCACACTCTCCACTCCCTCCCTGCAACCAGGACAATCCCAACACCACCTAATGTATGAAGAAAGTCAGTAACATGTTTCTAATGCTTCTGCATTTAGGATATAAAATTGTCCATGTGAATTGAGTTCTGAACAAAGGAAAGTTAGTAGATGCTTAACGCCTTGTGATAGACCTCCGGCTAGCTTTTGTTCTCACACTGGCCATATGAGTGTGAGATACCTCCTCCCGCGCCGGGCTGGGGCCACGGTGTCCGTGAGCTTTTTCAGCCCACTGGGCAGGCACGTGTCTCAGGCACTGGCAGAGGCAAGGAATTAAGAAGGAAGATCTGCTGTCTTTTTTGAACCTAGAAGTTTAATTTCTGAATCTCTGTGCAAACGGCTGACAGGCAGGCAGGCAGGCAGACAGACAAAAAACGGCGGGCACGGTGGGTTTTTTTAAGCCCACTGGCTTCAGGGCAGGGTACAGCTTTCCATGAATCGCGAGGACGTGAAAAAGGTAAACATACCTTTGTAGTAACTAATGGTTTAACAGGGAAATGAACACTAATTAGGTGAACAAATGAGAATTGGTGTGGCAGGAGAAAGGGGCTGGGGTCGGGGGTGACGGGCAGCTCTGAGGAGCAGACAACTTTTGGGGCCGGACCAGACATAGCCATAAGAGCCCCATAACCTTAGAAACCTTTGAAACTTGAACAACTGCAGCTTGAACAGACTGCAAGTTAACACAGACTGCAACAATACTAAAGGAATTCTTATGCACCATGGAAATGACAGACAAAATGCTATGTCATAAGTTTTGTGAGAGCAAACATACTGCTGTAATCATGCAAATATGGCAAACATAGAAGATACACATGTAATATTATGTTTAAATATTTTAATAATATATTACTGTCACAGGGATTTTAGAGGTCACTTTAGTAAAATCTTCTTGCCTCCTAGCAATCGATTCTTCTTTTCTCCAGTAGCTTTCTACTTACGTGGGGAACACTGAAAATATTGAGAAGTCTCTCTCTTACCTTGAATGTGATCTGCAAGTTAATGCATGTGCAGTTTCTCAATTGAGTTGTTGGGCATGTGAATGATGTTAGTGCAGTCTAAGAATAATGGCAATGATAAAATCAGGTACCAATATGTTAAATACATCATAGATGAAGGTTTTTATTATAAGAACGGCTTTAAATATTTAAAACTCTTTTAAAGAGCTTGATGCATGTCACTACACTGCAAGTTTTCTTGAAGCTTTCCTGTCCTTTATCCGATGGATATATCTTCTGCCAAATATTTGCTCTATTTTTAGAGTAGTAAATATTTTGTTTCTAATGACATACAATTATATTAGACTTTTATTCACATGGTTCTAAACATACCTTGTTATTCAGGTAGAAGTGCATGTCCTGTAATCCTACGAAAAGATTACGAAGTGGTGAAGGATAAATAATCACACCTTCTGAAGAATCTTAATTATTTAATTAGTCCAAAGAGAAAGATTGAACAAAAAAAAAGCAACAGAATTGCTTTATACTGCTTTTACTGCTTATAGTGCAGAAGTCCAGGAAGAATGAAATTATAGATTTTATCTGACATGTTGCCTGGGCAATTTCAAACTAGCCCCTTCCCGGACCATGCTGAGTGGCAGCTCCCTGACCACTACTGGTCTAGGTAGTGGTAGAGCAGGGCTGCCGCCCTCCCTCGCAGCAGCAATGCTACTCTGTAGGACACCTTGGATGGAATGCACCAAGGATCACAGTAAGAAACAAGAGAGGGATCTTCTGTATGTTTCCCAAGAAGGCTTATTCCCAAGGAAGGGGACAGATGACAGGTACAGAGCTTCACATTTATTTTTTAGGTGGGGGCGGAACAAGGGGAAGGTACCATACAGAAACCAATCAGGGATAAACAGGGGAGGAGCTCAAGGAGGGACTTACAGAACACTGCCCAATGAGGGAACTCGAGGGCACGACACAACTTAAGGGGACCAACAGAGTGTCAAAGAACATGGAAACTTCTGGACTTGGAGGAGGGATCAACTGTGGATTGACAACATTAGGAGGTAGGGTCAGGTAGGGTAGGGAGCTTGGGCAGGGGGTTGGTTCCAGGGAGGATTGACATGGGACAATTCCCATGAGACGTGGGAACAAGGGGCATGGCTTGGGGAGGATTGACATCTAGGTAGGCAAGTTCAGGGTATGATGGGCAATAGGGAGAGGGATGTGACAACTCCAGAGATACCAAACAGCCTAGGGGAAAACAGGAATGAACCATTACAGGAACAACAATAAAATACCCATCTAGAAACCACACACCGCCACATTTATCTCAATCATCATTCTGATCTCTTTTCAGTTTTGTGCAGTTTATGTGTATTATCTGCAGACAGGCTGATGCAGGAGGTTGTGATGGTGCAACTTAAACTTGCTCCTAAGTACTGCTGGAACACCCTTCAGACATATAGCCAGAATAAAAATTTATTCTTTTACTGAAACGGATTTTGTTGAGGGCTATGAAGATGATAAAGGGATGGAACATCTCTCTTACGAGGACAGGTGGAAGGAACTGGGGCTGTTCAGCCTCAAGAAGAGATGTCTGTGAGGGGACCTCATCAATGTCTGTCAGTGCCTGCAGGTAGGGGTCAGAGGATGGACCAGGCTCTGCTCAGTGGTGCCCAGTAATGGGATAAGGGGAAATGGGTGAAAATGGATGCACAGGAAATTCCTCTGAACATGAGGAAGAATTTCTTCCTTGTGCAGTGACAGCGCTGGAACAGATCACCCAGAGAGGGTGTGGAGTCTCCTTTACTTTTGGCATTCCAAAACCATCTGGACACAATCCTGGTCCATGTGCTCTGGAATGACCCTGTTTGAACAGACAGGTTGGACCAGGTGACCCACTGTGGTCCCTTCCAAACCTAACCCATTCTGAGATTCTGTGATGGACTTTCTTATGCTAAGACAGCTTCTTCTAAGTATGTGGTGTGTCTGCAATCTTTGAATAGTGTGACAGTCACAGTTTTGAGGTGAAATGTTGGCCAAAATCATCTTATAATGAGCTACCTTAAGAAGACCAAAGAGCTTTTAACTTCAAAGAAAACAAGTTTTTATAGAACATTGGCTATAATATTTATAGAGATAAAAGAGAGAAAGTACAAAACTGGGTCAGTTGATGCTGACTAGATCAGAAAAGAAATTAAAAAGAGGTTTATACAAGCTTCTCATCCTCTTCATTCCTTGTGGAAAACCCCTGTTTTCCAAACTTGGTTTCACAAATATCAGTGTTATAAATGAAGTCACAACAATGTTAAAGTTTGATTTTAATTAAGTATCAAGTTTATATAAAATGAATACAATTAAGTGAATCTATAAAAAAGATTTGATAGTGATTAATTAAATCTAATCAAGGTTATGATAAGGCATAAGCAAAACCCACCGTGGTACAGGGAGGGTTTGTCACCCTACCTCACGTACGAAACAAAGCAATTTGAACTAAACTTATATACTATATGCTAATACATAATCATCAATGTTTCCTGTAAATTTCCTCCTATTTCCGATTCTAAACATCTATGTCACTATACTTCACGGGGCATACTTCACTTGTTGCTTGGGGGTCTTCTGTCTTCTTTTGGTGGTCTTTTGGGTGAAGGCTCATAGTCTTCCTCGTTGTCCTTTGGATAACCTTACAGGTTGCACGTGCATACTAAGCGTTGTGNCCTGCTGGGCTGAGCCGGCCCTGTCCCACTATCGCCGCTTTCCTTCGGCACCACTTTGGATACGCTGTGTCCCTGCACTGCCCGGCCCTGCCAGGACATCCCTGCCCTTCCAGCTACCACCGTGGAGCTTCTGGTACGCCCCATCCACCAGCCCGGGATTTTTTTTCTACCGTTCCAGCTTGGTGCTGAAGCACCAAGGGAGCCCTGCACCGAGACCAGACGGCCCCGGGCTTTTATGAAACAAAAGCCCTTCGAGGTTCCTGGTTTTGTTTATTATTAATGCTGTAGTTGTTGTTGTTTGTTTGCCTTGTTATACATACTAGTAAAGAGCTGTTATTCCTATCCCCATATCCTTGCCTGAGAGCCGACTTAATATCAAAGTTTTAATAATTCGGAGGGAGGGGGTTTGAATTCTCCATTCCAAAGGGAGGTCTTGTCCTCCCTAGCAGATACCTGTCTTTCAAACCAAGACAGTTACAATTGAATTAGCATGAATCATTTCCATTTATCACATAAGTACCTCTGAAAGCTGGTCTTTTTCTTTTCCTCTAGTTCATGTGAAGCTTTTGTTTCTGTAGATCCGGATTCCTCATTGTGGAGCTCCTTCTCTGTTCCTTTCAAAAATGTTTCTATCCTCAGAGGAGCTAGTTCAGTCCTGCAAATCTCTTTCCCCTGCCACATCCTCCATTTTCTCCAAAATGCTATTTTCATTGAGCAGTCTTAAATTATTGTGAAAGACACAATCAATATCTCCCTTTCTTTTCTGCAAAGTTCACGTAATCCTAGAAGTCTGTTGGTAGAAGAACTATCTTGCAGGTGGAGAAAACACAACTAAAAATGTCATTGATTACCGCAATGGTCATGTATGAGTGAGGAAGGGAGAACTTGTAGAAGAACATGTGTCCCAAGGATCTTTATGTCTAACTACCTAATATTCACCAGTGCACCCCTCTGTGACTGCACACCTGGCATGTAGTGCAACTATTGAGTGATTTTGGCAGAGCACAGGCTCTATAGTAGTAGATTTTAGTGTATGTGCAACTGAGGTTTTCATCTCTCTTTGGATTTAGGGGGGAGATCATAGAGAGTGGTTAGGGTTGGAAGAGACCTTAAAGATTATCTAGTCCAACCCTGATGATAAATGCAGGCAGAAAATATAGGGCCATATTTCTGTATCTGAGATGCTTCATTTTTAAATACTTGCAGATGGGAAGAGCAGAACAGAGACTGATAAATACAAGTAATATTATTCATGTAATCCATTACTGTTTCTCTTTTCCATTTCCTACACGTTTGCTTCTGAAAAGTTGTGCTTGGTGTAACATCTGAGAAACATTTGACACCTCCATTCTTTTTTAGGTTTCCTTTTTCTCTTTTGTTATTCAAAAGTTTCATATGGAAACTAAGGAGAAAACAGGACAAATTTTTTTTGACACTTTTCATGAAAGAACAGAATGTCTTGTTGCAGAAAAATAGGGGTGAATATAAACAAAGTGACTGCAGTGAGGAATCAATTATCACTCATTTTTTTTACTGGAGAGGCAATATTACTGCCTTAAGTACACCTTTTAAAAGCAAATATATTTTAAAAATAAAATATATGACAATATAATTTTTTGGTCTTTTGTTGAGAGATAATTTTATAGATATAATGGAAGCAATATTAGGAGTTTTACCATATTCATTTCTGCTGAAATTGTTTTGCATATAGTTATCACAGAAGTAATTGTTATGTTTATCATATTATGATTTAGAACTCCCATCCTATCTATATGGAATGTTATCTATAGATCTGTGTTTTGAAAGTAGGTCTTATACTGTCTTGTCTGAAAAATGAAAATTAGCCATTAACTTTTTTCATGCTATGTAATTCAAGAATCAGGCAGTAGATGTTCTTTAAGAAAGACAAATAAATCTGTAATATACGACAGAGTATAGAAAATATTGCATATTGGTTTTATGTCAATAAAATCACAGTGACAAATACTTTCTTATGTAAAAGAGACTAATTTTTTGTACTACTGGTCTGTGGTATGTGATCAGTTTCATATTTCAGTGTTTTGATTACATTTAATTCACAATGATGACGGTGAAGATAAATTTGGATTTGCGTAGAAGGTAAATTTTGGGTTAAATTGAGGGCAATCAATGGTAGCTTTACAGGAGAGAGATGTCTACATAAACTTACTGAAAAAATAAACTGAAATAAATTGTATATACCAGTAATAATAATTGTGTACATCATCTTAAATTAAAAATACCAGAACAACATACTATAGCAAAAAACCTAAAACTAGAAGAAAATAAACTTTTGTCAGTTTTGGAGGTCTTTGATAAAAGTCACTAACTGCAAAGATTGCAAATAAAGTTACTACATTACACTTTGTTTAACATATTAAATTGAGATTAAGATATGATGCAAAGAAACTATGCACTTTGGATTCTTCTTTCTCTCCTGAGACAATTTCAAAAAAGGCTTATTTCTTCTAGCATACTTCTATGTCTGCACTGACTCTATCATCACGTTGTCTGTGACTATGGTGTGCAATCTTTTTCATTCTTCCCTTGATCCAGTTTTTAAAAATTGCACTGCTTTCTCTGTAAATGGCACTCAGAGATGGAGAGGGGAGGATATATGCCTATGCTTTCAATATCATTTCAAATAAACATAACAAATTATTAGTATGGTCTAAAAACAGTGAAATTGCAATGACATTAGATTTCAAATCAAATCACAATTTACAGTACATGGGTGATTTCTGTATCATTCAGTACAGTTCTGGAAGGTGTTGATCATTCCTAACATTCATTATGGTGACTATGGTGTTTGAAGTATTCTCACAATTCTCTAGAAAATGACCTTTGCGGCACCACATTATTATGCTTTTAATAATGAACTGCTGTTTGTAATATTTCCAGATGAAGTTAATTTTTGTGAAAGCGTTATATTGACAATATTGTGCAAGATTTTTATTTATTTAAACAGAAAAATACAAACTGGATTTGTTTCAATTTCATTTCTTAGAGTGTTTTCAAAATGTAATGATAAGGAAACTCATGAGATTTACTAGAGCATTTTATGTTTTTTTTTTTTCCTTTCTGATTTTTGTTGGACATTTATGTCATTAGATTCTATTTCATGTGGGTTGCTTTGAAATCATCAAAGAAATTTCAATTGAAAAGAAAAATTCCTAGATAAATTGGGAGAGGCAGTACACATCTAGGGTTTTGCTAATGGTTTTAGAGAGAAAATTTTCCTTTCAATATTGCAATGCAAGACAATTGCCATCATGTCCTAATCAGAGACAATTGTCATTTTGGAATGACACTTAGTGTTCATTAGGAAAGAAAATATATAATCAGGAGATATTTGAAAATATGAATTTAATAAAAACAAGGAGAATCAGCAGTATATACATGTGGTTGTTTCCCACCTCATCCCCTTTCTCACAGTACTCATTAATGCATTGGTCAAATGTTGTGTCATTTAATGCTTAAGCACTTCTGTGTTTTAAATTAGGAACACCTTCTGCTTGCCTTGTGGTTTTCTTGGCATTTCCTGTTTACCTAACAGTCACTCAAAATTAAAATTATTCTCCTCAAAGCATATTTCCAACTCACTAGTAAAATATTCAAATAATTCCTAAGTTTGGCTATTCAAGGAGGAAAAATTTGAGAATGATTCTTTATGGCTTCTTGAACAGGTCTGTTGCCTGGAGAATAAGATTTTACTCTTCTTATGACCTGGAAATTATAGAACTGCATGCTTTTTTGTATGCAGTTTCCTTTCCCCTTCAGGTTGGAAACATAAGTCTCTCCCAGTTTCTGTAGAAGTTCCAAATCACAGTAAAATAGATCTCATGAAATGAGAAACTGTTTTAAAGTTTCTTATGTTATTAGTACCTATTTTGTTCAAGCTGATAAATTAAGTGTAAATAACAGTATATCACTAATTTTTAAACCTGATTCTTTTATGAGGATATGGAAGTCTTTTCCTCCAGGTTTGCTAGTCAAGCAGTCTGAAAAAAGTACAGTTGAATATTTATTAGGTAATCAGTTTTAAAAGTTGTCTTAAAGATAATATTTTCCAACCTCAATAAATTTTTATACTTTTATCCCGGCTCATAATATAGTATTCTTCCAGTTCATTGAAGATACGTAGTATGAACATTGTTTTAATGCTAAGTTGTTCTAACTTCCTTGCAAAAAAAGATCAGGCAGATTATCATACCCACCAACATTATTGTGACTATTTTCCTGATTTTAAGTAGCAAATACTCCAACCTCAATCCCCAAATATCATGATTAAATTAAATGACTGTAAGCATGATGTCATGCGAACTGTTCTGGAGTTGCATTCCATTATTATATTTAAATAGAGTTTAAAAATATAATAAATTATTAATTACGTTTGGGTCTGTATATATGTCTAAAGCATCACTATAACATCTCAGATGAGAGTGATGGCAACTTAGTCAGGTAATAAAGAAAATTGCTCTTTGTAAGTCCTAGAATAATCATAAATGACTTCTCAGAAGTTTATTTCAAATAATTTAACTGATTTAATTAACTCCAAAGTAAACACATTAATTAGGCCCTAGTGAAAAAAAAAAATTGGGACATTCTGGCATAATGAAAAAGTGGTAAAGAGTGGTAAAGAATTATCTTGAGAATCATCATGAGTCAGTAGTGCATTTATAATTTTTTTTTTTAAAAATACTTTCAAGTACTGTCACTCCCAATAGAAATATCCATCTGGGTAATAATTTTGCCCCTCTTCCTCCCCACCAGCCTCTCAAAATCCAGACAAGAAAAGGACATAATAATTGACCAGCAATAATATAGAAGACATGCCATAAAATATCAACTAATGGCATAGGCTTTGTTTTTCAAAAACTCTTCCCACCCTGCTACATGACATTAATCAATACATTTTAGGAACTCCTGAGAATACAGACAGAATTACTGATGGTCTCACAGGTACCCAGCATGGGTAAACCTTCACTCTCTAGCAATGAATTAAAGATTTTGTATCTTAACTTGTAGGGAGTCAGAAATTACAAAGGAAAAGGCTTCAGGTCAGCACCCCGCATATCAGTGTTGTTATCATCCCTCTTCACCCCACCACCAGAATAATTAACAATTCTTTCACCTTAACTGGAGGTTAATATTTCATAAATACTTTCCTGCTTTGTCTGAAGCTCAAATACCTTGTAGAGAGGGCAGTTGTTTTGGTTTTCATCGTAATTGAGTTGAAAGTATTCACAATGAACCTATTTATTTTTAAGATGTCCAAAATACTCTGTGTATGGACCCAAGATGAAGAAGAATTTCTTGATGAAGAATAAATTCTCTGTAATATTAAATTAAAGATTATTCATTTATTCAGAAGTATTACATCTACTGACCTAGATCTGCATATAAGAAAAAAGCATAACCTTTAAACTTCCATTGAAGCAATGCTGATTTACTGTGATTAATTACCTACAGCATTCCAGTTTCTTTGATCCTTTGTTCAAGATAATTAAACAACAACAAAAAACCCCCTCATGACAATGTATTTTTTATTTATTATTTTTCAGTACAAAACTGAAGTCATAGGAAAAATTTGGGGAGAACTTTCCTTGCCCTCCATGTGGTAATTGCCATTTGTGTATATTTTCTTCAAAGATGAATATTTTTTTTACAACAAAATTTCTAGCTGATCTCTGTGACAAGAGAGACAGTGCCTGGATGGAGGTGTCATTTAATGTATATAGGAAAACAATAACATATTTTCTAATTGTCAGCCTTAACAGCTGAAGGAAACCCAAAGTTAATTTGGCATCTATACTTCTCCTATATTTTTTTTTCTATGAAATTCAGGTTTTAAACTGTAGGCAAATGGCTTAGAAACCAATTTTTAAAACATCTGCTATGGTGACTATTTTGAAGGAAGACTTTGTTAGAAGCATTAAAAAGTTAAAAATAGATTTTAAAAACTGTCAGGTTTATCAATTTGTTTCATGACGAAGCAGCTTAATTTCTGATTTTCAAGTATTCATAAGAACTTGTACATTAAAAAGTAAGAGAGAGAGAACAGAGCAAGTTCTTTAATTTAAAGAGTGCAGAGATGTGACATAAAGGGTATGTTAAACCTGAATTTTTATATAAGCACAGGCTTTTAAAAAACCTTGGTAGAACTTGTATCAACAGGCAAAATTTATGTCTTAAAAGAGTATTTGTAGCACTGTTTATATGACCAGATCTATACTTAAAATAATCATTCTGACACAGGTTATTAATTTTTCAAAACATATACATATATATGCGGCCAAAAGATGAAGGAGAGTAAATTGAAATTCTTTAATGGATATAGTTGTTGAATTTTACTACAGAGATCCAAATGTTGCAAGGTTTTGGTGTACTTCTTGTCAATTTACATTTTACTTGGCCTGACTTCCTTCTTCATAATGAAAAGAAAATTCAACCACAGCTACCTTGTATCTTTCATTGACTTAAAAAAAATAAACCCTGTGATTTGTTAAAGAGCACTTATGCTTTAGATAGAGTTGCTGTATGAAAATGCAAGAAACAGCATATTGGATGCTTACATCCAATAAACTGTAAATCTTTTTTCTTTACACTGCTATGCTACTTAATGCAAGGTTGTATAGAGGTCACAGGTTTTCCTTAGTGAAATACTTCTGAAAGCAGGTATGAGCCAATGCAGGTTGGAAGAGCAAACTAAATCAACAAGGATTGCTTTGTTTGAAAATCCAATGAATTCAAAGAAAAAATGTGCATTTAGTGGTAGAAGGATGTTTTGCAGGGAAGTAGAAAAACAAGATAATACTGTCCTCGTGATTTTTTTACTTCATGAATTAACTAAACATATCATCGAGTCATAGAATTGCCTGGATTGGAAGGAACCTCAAACATTATTTAGTTCCGACCCCCTACCGTGGGCAGGGACACTTCCCAATATACCACATTGGTCAGAGCTTCATTCAGCGTGGCCTAGAAAACTTCCGGGGAGGGGACATCCACAACTTCTCTAGTCAACTTTGCCAGTACCTCACCACCCTCCCAGTAAAGAATTTTTTCTTATATCTAATCTAAATGTGCCCTCTTTCAGTTTGAAGCCATTCCCCCTTGTCCTAACGTGATCTCTTTTAGTTTGAAGGCATTGCCCCTTGTCCTGGTACTGTGTGCTTTTGGTAAATACAATATATGCAATGATATATAGAAATAATATATCAAATACGTAAAATGCGTACTAATATATAATATACTATCATAGTATACCATAATAATAAATATATTGTAAATAACTGAATTTATCAAAGCATCTCAAGGATCTGTGAATTCCTAACTTTTAGACTTTTGTGGCAGGAGACAGACATGGGTGATAAAAGAGCTTCTGGCAAAACTCAGACAGACGAAGGAAGTTTATGGAATGAGGACAAAAGGACAGGCCACACAGGAGAAATGTAGGAATGTTGTCACATTCTGCACGGATGAGACAAGGAAGGCTAAGGTGCACTTTAAATTACATCTGACAAGGGATGTCAAAGACAGCAAGAGCAGCTTCTTTAAGTACCCCAGTGGTAAAAGGGAGACCAGGGGAAAAAGTGTGGCAGTTCCTGAATGAGGTGCCCCGGTGATAGAGGATACAGACAAGGTAGGTGATTTCTTTCCTTCAGTCTTTACTGCTGTCATGGTTTGACACTGGCCCAATGCCAGGCACCCATGAGAGTCACTTGCTCATCCAGTTGCCAAATCAATACAACTGCTAAGGCCAACCCTCAGGAATCACATACCTGAGAGTCAAGTGCTGTCTTCCCTTTTCTGGAGAAAGGGCAGCTTTCCCTTCATTGAGGAGGATTGGGTTAAAGATCATTTGGGCACTCCTCACACCCACAAATCCATGGGCCCTGATGGGGTGTGCCCATGAATGCTGAGGGACCTGGCAGATGCTATTGCTAAGACACTCTCCATCATCTTTGAAAGGTCAAAGAGACCAGGAGAGGTGCCTGAAGGACTGGAGAAAAGCCAGTCACTCCAGCCTTCAGAAAGGGCAAGAAGGAGGACCCAGGGAACTACAACCCAGTCAGCTTCACCTTAGTCCCTGGGAACTTGATGGAACAGTTCATTCTGGACATTATAGCTAAGCATGTGGAGGAAAAGAAGGTTGCTGGGATGGTCAATGTGGATTCACCAATATTTGACCAATCCTAATGCCTCTGTCACAGCAGGACTGGGAGGGCAGAGGAGAAGAGTTGATGTTGTCTCTTGACTTCATCAAGTGCTTTGACACTATCTCCCATAACATCGTTACAGGAAAGCTCCGGAAGTGTGGGTTGGATGAGTGGAAAGAGAGGTGATGGAAACTGTCTTGATGTTAGAACTCTGAGAACTATGATCAGCAACACCGTCTGGTTGGAGGCCTGTAGCCAGCGGTGTACCCCAGGGGTCACTACTGGGACCAGTCTTCAATTTGTTTGTCCATGACCTGGATGAAGATAAAGAGTTTGCTGAGAATACACAACTCGGAGGAGCAGCTGATGCACAGAAGACTGTGCTGCCATTCAGCCACACTGAGCCAGGGTGGAGAAGGGAGCAGGGAGGAAACTAATGGAGTTCAACAAAGGCAAGTGGAAGGTCCTGCACCTGGGGAGGAACAACCCCAGGCACCAACATAGCTGGGGACTGACCTGCTGGAGAGCAGCTCTAGGGAGAAACACCTAGAGGACCTGGTAGACTAGTTATCTGTGAGCCAGCAATGCCCTTGCAGGCAGGAAAGCCAATGGGATCCTGGTGTGCATTAGGAAGAGCTTGGCCAGCAGGTTGAGGGAGGTGATCCCTCCCCTCTGCCCAGCTCTAATGAGGCACATCTGGGGTGCCTCTACTTAGGACAAGAAAGACAAGGAGACACGGGAAAGGGTTGAGTGGAAGCTGTGAAGAAGATGAGGGATCTGGAGCATCTCTTTTATACGGACAGACTGCAGGAGCTGAGCCAGTTTAGCCTAGAGAAGAGACACCTGGGAGGGATTCTTATCAGTGCATACATATATCTTAAAGGCTGGTGTCAAGAGGAGTCAGATTCTCCAGTGGTGCCCAACATCAAGACAAGGGGCAATGGGCACTGAAACACTGACATTTCCATCTGAATAGAAGGAAAACTTTACTCTGAGGGTGACAGAGCACTGGAAACAAGCTGTCCAGTGGAGTTTCCCTCACTGGAGATATTCCAAACCTGCCTGGATGTGATCCTTTGCCACGTTCTCGAGGTAACCCTATTCACAGGTCCCTTCCAACCCCAGCCATTCTGCAATTCTGCAATAATATTAGAAAATTGATAGTTCTTATCTTAATTGGATGTTCAGTACAAATGAATTTGAGTAACTCCAACATTAACACCCAGCTAAATAAAATTCATGCCATTTATCCACATTTTCAAACCTCATTTAATCAGACCATAATATGAATGTCAGGTAAATGAAGTACAAAAATGTTATAAAACTTTCCCTTAGAAGGATGCAAGGAGCAGATCCAGTCTGTCATTTTAATGGTATATAATTAATAATTCCTCAAGTAATTATTTTGCTTTTGGTAGACTATATGCCAAGTAAGTACTACACATAAAAAGAGATGAAGGAATCTTGCTGTAGCTAATTTATTTCACTCCTACCCAAGTCTTGCTAAGTGTTATACAAAATTGACATCCAGTCTACTTGATGATGAAGAAAACAGCACATTTAATTCATTCTGAATTTATGAAATCTATGGTCTATAAACGATGTTGTATCATTAGGTTAGAGTCTGCTCCAGGATTCATGGTATTTTGAAGAGGAATGATTAAGGAGGTTGTTAGCAAATCTACAAAGAACGGGACACACAGCATTTAAACATTACCCTATCATCTGTGCAACAAATGTTCAGCATCATTATGTTTCCACAATAGCAATTTGCTATTGCTCTGTGGGGTAAACAATCAATATAAGCAGGCAATGCTTTTTATATCCATGGAAGGAGAGTACAGTTTAGCCTGTTTCAGCTTTGCAAAATCAATAGGCATGTCTCTTTATATGGCAGAGAATTAGTCTCAGTTGCAGATGAGACTGACAAGGTATGGGCTATAATTAACACAGGAAAGACTTATACAATGTTCATGCCTTTGTTTGTAAAATATCATTCAACTTTTTACTGAGCATTAAACGTAAATATTGTTTATATCCCTAAAGCACAAGGTGCAGCCTAGAATTGTAATTGTTTCACAGCAAATAACAGCCTTTTAAAATAAGAGTTTTTAGTGGAATACTCTAAGTGTGCTTAGTATTGATCTGAATCTGAGTATGAAGAATAACTTAATATTCAAAATACATAATAAATAGGTTTCAAATCACACTCTGACCTCAGTCAAAGCATATACAAACAACATTACAGAGAGTGTTGCCATCATAAACAGATAATTAAACAGATAATTTTCTTCTTCACACTGGAAATTTGTCCTTACTATTTGTCTTAGGGATAATGTGTTTTGTTTTGGTTTAGCTTTGGTTTTGTTTTTATTTGGTGGTTTGGGGTTTGGGTTTTTTTGTTTTGTTTTGGGTTTTTTTTTTTTGTTGTTGTTTTGTTTTGTTGGTTGGGGTTTTTTTTTTGTTATTGTTTTTGTTTCTGGTTTGTTTTTGGCTTTTGCCCCATATAATTTTCAGGTACTTTGTTTTGTGTCTTGTGAGGGTCACTGCCCTGCCCCCAGCTGGAGGAGAATCGCGACGGGTGAGAGCCAGCTTGGGATTTCCTGCGAGAGTTGGAGGGGCGAGGGGTGGTTGCGTCCTTCCGGGGGGCAGATTCGGCTCAAGGGCCGCTCAGCATGGTGTCTCTGACCAGAGATACTGTTGTCTTGTGGGTTTTGCCTGTTTCTTTTTGTTTCTCCTCCTTCGGCACCATGACTGCCTTGCTTCTCTGCTGCTTGGGAGCCCAAAGCCGGTGCGTGCTGTGCTGAGACCCGGGGCCGGGAACACCCCATTCGCTGCTGGGGGCTGCCTCTCCCTGCACACCCCATCCCCGGGATCAGCCATCACTGCTGAGCCACCCAGGGGAGCAATTCCCTGCCCAGCCCCACTGTTTGTCTGCTGCTGGTTCGGGGCTTCCTGCTACACTGAAACCTGACAGCCGGCCACCCCCATGGCTCCTGCTACAGTGGATNAGCAGACACCTGTCTTCCAAACCAGGACACTATTGCACTGAAGAAGTAGAGCCCACCTATTCCTTTTCCCAATCTAGCTGTCCCCTGGACAGTCCTAAGGAATCAAAAAGGAAAGTCTGCAGATCCACGAATCATAGAATCATAGCATGTTAAGGGTTAGAAAGGTCCTTAAAGATCATCTAGTCCCAACTCCCCTGCCATGGGCAGGGACATCTCCCACTACAGCAGGTTGCTCAAGGCCTTATCCAACCTGGCCTTAAACACTGCCAAGGTTCAGGCATCCACAGCCTCCCTGGGGAACCTCTGCCAGGGCCTCACCACCCTTACTGTAAAGAATTTCTTCCTAATATCTAACATACATTTCCTCTCCTTCAATTTGTATGGATTACTCCCTGTCCTGTCATTACAGTTCCTGGAGGCCCCCTCCAATACCTGAATGTGCTTTGAGGTCTCCACAGAACCTTCTCTTCTCCAGAATGAACAGCCCCTACTCTCAGCTAGTCTTCATATGGGACGTTCTCCATTACCCTCATCTACTTCATGACCTCTGGACTTGCTTCAACTGTCTCCTGTCCTTCCTGTGCTGGAGACCTCAGAGCTGGACATAGTACTGCAGGTGGTGACTTACAAGAGCAGGTAGAGGGGTAAAATCCCGTCCTTTGACCTGCTGGCCATGGGACTTTGGATGCAGGATTTGTTTGGCTTTCTGGGCTATGAGTACTCACTACTGGCTCATGTTGGGTTTTCATCAACCAACACCCCCAAATCATCCTCCTCAGTGCTGCTCCCAATTACTCATCCACCCAATCTTTTGGTGTGTCTTGGATTGCCCCAGCCCAGGTGTAGGACCTTGCACTTGGCCTTATTGAACTTCACAAGGTTCCCACCTCTCCAGCCTGTCCCAGTCCCTCTGGATCCACCCCTTCTCTCCAGCATGTGACTGCACCACAGATCTTGGTGTCATCAGGTTCCCCACTGTCCATGGCACCAACAAAGCTGTTGAACAGAATCAGCCCCAGTACTGAACCTGAGGGACCCCACTCATCCCTCGTCTCTACATGGACAATGAGCCATTGGCTACAACTCTTTGTAGAAGGTCATCCAGCCAGTTCCTTATCCACTGTGTGATCCATCCACCAAATCCATGTCTTTCTTGTTTTTCCAAGTTAGAAACAAGGATAACAGGGCAGAACAGTGTCAAATGCTTTGCAGAAGTCCAAGTAGATGATGTCAGTTGCTCTGCTCCCATCCACTAACACTGTAGACTCATCTTAGAATGTGACCAAATTTGTCAGGCATGATTTCCCCTTTGTAAAGCCATGTTGGCTGCTACAAATCACCTTTTCCATATGTCTTAGCACAGTTTCCAAGGAGAACCTTCACCAGAGATGAAGCTGGATGGTTTGTAGTTCCCTGGGTTTTCTTCTTTCCTTCTTTACTGGCACCCATATAGATCACTAGAACACTAATACTGGGTAATAATCAGTAAGTTTAAGTAGGCTTGGCAGCTTTTCAGTAACATGCTTGATCCAGGCTCTCAGAAGGCAACACACCTCCCTCAAAAGTGAGTCAGGTTGACAGGTGAGTGCCATAATGCTTCTTAAAGTGGAGTCACCTACTACTATCACCCGCCACCCTTTCTTGGTTGAACTAGTTGTTAATCTCTTTATTCAGAAGCAAATTGGGCTGCTCTAGTTAGCTCTGGCTGTTCTTCCAGTGTGCTGGGTGTTGCTTTGTTAGCCTGCAGAGCTACCAAGCAGTTCTGGGTAGGGATGTTCATCTGGGGGAGGATGTCTTGCTTTGAAGGAAACCTTATTCTTTTATTTGTTCCCTTCCTCTTTCTTTTCTTAATTTTCTTTTTTTCACTACTTCCCAACCTTCTGTGTTAATGCCTTCCCTCCCTTCCGTGTGTGCTGGTGGTGACTTTTTGGCCTCTGGAGTTCCCTCGCTACCAGGGTTTGGAACCAGCTGTCTATCCTGGAGCAGAATGCCAGTTTAGCACTATGTGGGTGTAACCAAACTGTGTATTCTACCCTCCTCTACATCCTTTCTGACAAACTGTTAATGATAGGTTGTTTGCAGTAGTTGACTGGGTGCCCCTCCAAACCCCAGGCTACAATCTGGGTGTTAAATGAGGTGAGGGAGAAGAGGCAACCTTGCAAGGCTGGGAAGTAAGTTTTTCTTTTTAAAAATGACTCAGCCCTGATAACTGTCTCTGAGGAATTACCAGCACAGTCACACCCATGGATTTTCCTGAGATCAGGAACTTCCCTGTACAGCTTGATCCAACAGTCACTCCCTGCCACTGGTGTGACCTTGTGGAACTGATGATCTTATCCAAGCTTTTACTCATGAGTCGTGTCTTCCTGTAACACTACAGAATAAATCCCAACATCATCTGGACGTCCATTTAGAACTACAATTTCAATAACTGTTACCTTGTAAAATACTAAAAATATAATTTACTTTACATATTTATTTTTATTCTCTGGGTTTTTTTTTTATTTTTTGTATTCATATTATCATGCAGTACAGTACTTTTCCATCAGAAATCTAAAACTATTCATTTGAAAAAGCAGGCAGTTGGATTCTTTTATTTGGTTGGTTGATTAGTTTTTAGAATACTTATGATTCAACACTTTTCTCAAGTTCTTGTATAAAGGAGTCATCCAGACCTTACATAGAGATAAGTAATGTTGCACTCAATAAAATTTGTAATCTTACCACTGTGTTCAGCTGACTTCATATGTGTGCAAGGTCTTTAGAACCTCTAAAAAGAGGGTTGGTATGGGAATACAAAGGACTTTCTTGAAACGAAACTTCCTTGCTAACAACTCTACCTACTATATGAACAAAAAAACCCCACAACAGCAAGAACATCCAAGTACTTTCTTGTGGAACTTTACCCTAAGATACATTTAAACAACTATCTGCAATTTATTTTAATTTAAAATATTACATTAAGGCTTTAATTAAATTTATTTAGAAATATTAATAATTTTATAAGCAAGAACCTCAGAAGAGTTATTTTNCTTATCTATCTACTTCAGCTAACTCAGCAACATCTGCTTTGACTATGATCTTAACTCTCCTAAAATCCTTAATTTCTTAAAATTAACATTTCATTTTAAAAATCCCTATTTTAAAAAATAAGGGAAAGGTCAGAAGTACAAGAAATTACTGATGACATGTGTCCACGTATGGATCTTGTACTTGTGATTTTCTAGAACAGTTTTGTCTTTTAGACCCCTGACAAATACTGCACCGTATCAATGGGCAATTTAGTGACAACATTTATGAGAGTACAGCTTTCAGTGAGCTCTGTTTGAAGTTTGTGTGCTGAATTTTTTAAACATGCCATTTTTAGTAGCTTTTTAAAGCTGTTTCATCTTACCTAATAGCTTCTATCAGCACTAAAGAAGCTATCAGTAAAAATCTTTATGTACTTTTCTTGTTCTTTTATCTTCTTGCTGCTAAGATTCCTTTTATTTTAAATACCCTACCTTTCACTCTTTTTCCTGGGTTTTTAAAATGCTATTCAGTATTAACTATTTGGGATGACATTCACTGATTATTAGTTCTCTTTTGAGATTTAACCACAGTAAAACTAAGGCTCATTAGGGGCTAACATTTAGACTCAATAGTCTATGAGTCCCTGGGTATCATGAACTCGTGAACTGGAGTCTTTTGCCTTGATGGTGTCTCAGTTTGCATTCTGATCCACCAGGTGATGCGTTCAGAGTGATAAAGGAATAACGTTCTCAAAAACCCAGTTCCTTACAGATACAGACAGAACACTGGTTCCCTCCAAAATTTAAAGTGGTCATAATTTGTTAAAATATCTTTAATTCCTTCACTTTTTTTCCTGTAAAATAATAACCAGTGGCTTCAGGCCTCTAGAAAATAAGAAATACTGCTTTAATGGTATAGAACTGGTTGATACATAAATGATATTTCACATCTCCTCCAGAAGCAATTTAGGAGACTGCTCTTTACTGGCTTTTAGCATGTGGCCTGAAACATCAAGAGTCACAGAATATTTAAAACATACTCACAGGTATAATGTTTTGACCTCTAGTGATAACCTAAATATTCACCTGTTCTGACAAATATTTCAGTTGTGTCTAATCAATCAAGCAACTTTGCTTTGCACTGTATTTCTTTCATTTTCTTCTTCTTGTGGAAGCAGGCTGGACAGTGCTACTTCCATGTGTACTTCTGTCACACTGCTGGATTAATGCAGTCTTCAAACCACGGTACACACCCATTTCATGAAGACTGGATGTTCACCTCCCTTGCATATATTTATATCTATTATTATTAACATTATTGTTATTATTACTTTTAGTGTGAGCAACGGGTTCAGTGAGAGAGGACATCTATTGATTATAAGAGCCACAGATGTGATTATCTTGTACCATAAGGAAAAAGGGATTTATAGTATTTATTCCAAAGAAAAAATGAGGATGATAACCCACTTGGGAACTAATTAACATACCTCAAGACCTTTTGATGATCTCTGCCTGTTTCTCTCTGTAAACCATGCTCTTATTACTTGCATACTTCAAAGGAAAGTTGAGAATAAAACACAGAATAGTGAAAACTTCAGATGCCAGTATAGAGATGGATTCATAACATGATTATACTAAGCTCTTCAGGCCAAGTTAATATACTTTTAATAGATTTAAAAATGTGATTTCAAACAGAAACTGTTTCAAAGTTTTCTAATTAGTTGTGTTTGTTTTCTTTGTTTTTTGTTTTTTCATATCTCAAAGAAGAAATGGTTGAGATAATGCTTTAATTTATATAAATACATAGATCCCATCTGATTATATAGAGAAAGAAAATGAAATACAGCTCCAGGGCAGGAGAGCCCTTGCAATTCCTGATTCTGAAGTTATAAAGAGTTTGGGCTTTTTTTGTACCTGCAAATAGAGCCAACCAGAGTAGGAAGTTCTGTTAGTAAGGATGAGTCTGTCATAGAATCATAGAATAATTTAGGTTGTAAAAGTCCTTTGAGATCACAGTGTCAAACTGTAAGCCCAGCGCTGTGAAGTCTACCATTAAACCATGTCCCTAAGAATCATGTCCACAGGTCTTTTAAATACCTCTGGGCATGTTGTTCCAGTGCTTGATAAACATTCCTGTGAATAATTTTTTCTTAATACCCAATCTAAATCCCCTGTTGTGATTTGAAGGCATTTCTTCTTGTCCTTTCACTTGGGAGAATGGACAAATCCCTCAACTTACCTTAACTTCCCTTCAGATTTTTCTGCAGAACAAGAAGCTTCCCCACAAACCTCCTTTTCTCCAGGATGAACTTCCCCAACTCCCTCAGCTGCTCCTCATCAGACTTGTGCACCACACCCTTCCCCAGCTCCATTTCCTTCTCAGGACACACTCAATGCCTTTGTTCCAGTGAGGGGCCCAGAACTGGACACAGCACTTGAGGTGTGGCCTCACTGGTGCCCAGTTCAAGGGGACAATCACTGCCCTGGTCCTGCTGCCACACTATCGCTGATACAGGCCAGGTTCTATTGGCCTTATTGCCCACCTGGGCTCATATTCAGCTCCTGTTGACCCGCTCCCCCTGGCCTTTTTCCCATGGCAGTTTTCCAGCCACTCTGCCCCAGCCAGTAGTGCTGCCTGGGGTTGTAGGCAGGTTGTTGTCCTGACCCAGGTGCAGAACCCAGTACTTGGTTTTGCTGGACGTCATATAATTGGCCTCAACTCACTGATGCAGCGTGTCCAGATCCCTCTGTTGAGCCTTCTTTTCCTCCAACCTATCAACATTCCTATCCAACTTGGTGTTCTCTGCAAACAGACTGAGGGGTCATTCAATTCCTTTCTCGAGATAATAACATTATTAAACAGGATCAGCCCCAAATACTGAGCCTTGGGGAAGACCACTGACAGGATTTAGCTCCATTCACCACCACATTTTGGGCCTGGCAATCCAGACAGTTTTTTACCCAAAATAGTGCACCTATCCAAGCCATGAATAGGCTGTTTCTCTAGGAAAGTGCAGTCAAAAAGAGGCAAATGATTCAAGGCACACATCTTAAAATACTTCCAGACATGTAAGAGTCCAGAACTCCTGTGTGAATGTATTTTCATCCCAATAGAACTGCCTATTTAATGAGCTTGGTGCTTCTTATCTAAAATCATTATAGACCTTTCTGTGCTGCCTAGGGTAGCTCAGTGCTTTGTCAACCTGCAACGGAATCAGCCCCGAAACTTTTTCCTATTTTATTATTTGCTACTATAGCTCTTTCAATCTGCAATGGAATCAATCCAAATTCTTTTTCCCTATTTCATTATTTCCTACTTTATAATTTTAAATAACAACAGCTGTGCATGTCACTTGAGAATGGAATGAACAGGATACAGTTTAGTTTGCACTACTGGGTAAAAGAAAGCTGAATGGAAAGGTTGGTATTAATTACCGTCTCCAGATTTTAGACTGCTTCTGCTTGATACTTATGACCTAATTCCTTTATTGATGATACTAATTTAAAGTGAGTGACCAGGGCTCTCACTGTGATCAGAGCAGTTGCACACAGTAATGGAATGTGCAACTACTCAAGCAATTTTTGCTATCCAAAAGCCAGGGCACCTACCATGCACTTTTAAACATCATCTCTCTTGATCTGCAGAGAAATAGTTTGCAAGTTTTAAATGTTTGTCTACAGACTATTTTTAAGCTGTGCATTGATTAAAATAAAACTACGGATTTACCACAATACTTGCTTATATCTGGATATACATTTTATTATATTAATTCAGATATCTCTGTGTTGTGATTTTTAGAAAAAAACAATCTGAAATAGTATTCTGGAAATTTTGTAGGAGTTGTGTTTTATTTTTTCCTTTAAAAAACAACCTCAGGAAGATGGTGGTTTCTTCTTCTTTGGATTTATTCAATGCAGCATAATTTTGTATTTACAACTTGAGTTAGATGCCAACCATAGAATTATGGAATTGTTTGGGTTGAAAGGGACCATAAAGATCATTGTGTTCTAACCACTCTGCAGTGGGCAGAAGTACCTTCCCCTAGACCAGGTGGCTTAAAGCCCTGTCCAGCCTAGACTTGAACACTTCCAGGGATGAATGTACAAGATCAGCACTGAACTCCTTGTTCTTCGCTTTTCTACTGACCAGAGTAGAAGTGTCAATGTCCAAGTCACGTAGGTAAGCCAAAGCCTACGACAACACTGGCCAATTGTAGAAGACCTTACTGATGATTATCACAACTTTACACAAGTCTGAAAAATGTGTAGAGTGTAGAGAGATATAGAGAGAAGCCCTGTGCAGGGAGAAGCCCTTTGCCCGTCTTCCTTCTGAAATGCAAAAAGAAGCCTTTTGATCACATGCAGCATTTCCTAGAGTGGCCTGTTCATATTTAGTTGTGGTCTTCAAAGGAGAAACAAGATTGACCAGCTTTTCCACCATTTATTGGTGGAAGCAAATCTTGCATGACAGGATTGTCATTACTGTGAGGGTGGTGAGGCACTGGAACAGGTTGCCGTGTTTGGAAGCCCCGTTCCTGGAAGTGTTCAAGATCAGGTTGGATGGAGTTTTGAGTAACCTCGTCTAAGGGAAAGAGGACTTGGAACCCAGATCATCTTTAAAGTCCCTTTCAACCCAAACCAATTCTATGATCATGGGCTTATCCTTCATTACTTATGTGATCGCCAGTTCCCTTTTATTTTCTTATCTGCTTTCAGAGCTTATGTATCAAGGAGATGCTTGAAAAGGTATCCAGGAGCCCAATACCTTTCAGCCACGAGGGGCTACTTCCTTTCAGTCTCTTCCTAAACCACTTGAAGCCAGTAAATACAACATTTTGGACCTATATCTCCTACAATTTCCTGAGCTGCTGTCTGTTTCCTGATTCCATTGCCTCTTGATTATTACTGTTCTATTCCTTATTACTGTTCTGCTGACTTCTGTATTGAACTTGTTCTAAAATGCAAATGGAACAATTCAGGTACCTTCCAGAAAATTTAAAATGGCCAAACTCACTAAAAAAAGAAAATCAAGCAAAAAAACCCACCATAACAACCAACTAACAAAACAAACCAAACACAAAAAAAATCCCCCAAAGAAACAAACAGAAGAACTTAACTAATAAAAAACCCCCACCAAATCAAGGAAAACAAAATCTTAAGTGTTGACACATTTTGTCACGGTAGGACATGAAATAGATTGACTCCATATGGTTGTCAGAAGTGACAGAAGGCTTTATTTACAATTCCAACAGTTTCTTTTATAACATGATGCATTAAAAAGGTCTATTATTGGTCCATCGGACAGACACTTCTCTTCATTGGTTGAGTAATAAGAAACAACACCTGGGGACAATTGTTACGGGAAAGAGAACACTGTTTACTTAACCTGCTTTGAGAAATGGAGAGAGATATTTTGAAAAGAGAAAACTGTTGACAGCTTTCCCTTGGGAAAGGAGCTAGCAATAGTTAGCAAACTAAAATTCAGACTCAGAAATGTCTAGTGCACACATTTTATGTTCCATACATCCAAATATCTCTCTTTTCTATAACTTCCAAGTGATTTCAGGAAACAGATAGAGCACATTCCCATCTGCTTCTGAAATGCCTACAGTTCATCTTTCACAATTCCTTCTATACTTTTCTGTTGTTCAACTAATGTTTTCTTTTCTCTCCTTTTAACAGAGAGCTGGAGGTTAGACTGAAATACATCTTTTTTTTCATTGTGCTAATAGTCCAACCCACACACTGTCAAGCAGCAGAGATGTACTCTGACAAATGTGTCCTTCTAAAATAGAACTGACCCTGAATACAGCGGCTAATTCCCTTTTTATATACTCAATAAGCCACAATGAAAGAATCAATCAGATGTCATCACCGAGTCATTAAAAAATGAGATACAATATATTTGAAATCTGAGGGAAAAAGGAGACTGAGGTTAAAATCACAAACTGTAGCTATAATTTATGGCTTAATTAAACTCTGCATTGATATCCTTATCTGAAAACATCTTTTTTTTCTCTTAAATTGTCTCAGTGAGAATGAATCACAATGGATATGTTTATCTGAATCTCAAGAGGCAGTATCAAATCAGATAGGAAATGGGAACATCTATTGAAGATTTCTAAAGTTCTCAGTTCCTTCTTTCTCTTTTCATCCTCTTTGCAAGATGACATCTATCCCAAAGTTGTACAGAATTTTGAGAAAATGTCATGCAGGAAGACAAATTATTGCTTTTTTTAAAAGGAAAGACTTATGACAAAAGTCATCATGTTTCCTCATATAATTTGGAATATATCCTTTTGATAGCAAGGTGGTTTTGCATTACAGAAAGAAAGACCCATCCATATTATACAAGGGTTTGACATGCAGATTTGATACTGCAGCATTGTGTCCTGGCAAAAGTGAAATCCTATACAAATGAATTATCCAGTTATGTATATAATTTTGAATTGGATTATATATAGAGAGAGAGAGAGAGAGATTAATGTTGTAACTGTTAAGTCTAATTTTTTCTCTTTCTTGCTTCCAAAAACAATGACAAGAATTTATACTTTGAATTAAAAAATAGTCTTTTTGCCAATGATTACTTCGTTTTAAGGGCAAACTCACTTAGTTAATCTTAACATGACAGATAACTTAAGTAGTAAACAATTGCCTAAATTATTTTTAGAGGTTTAAAATATATAAAATGAAAAGTTTCTTCACTGAAATTAATTTAATTTCTTTCTGAAATTAAAAAGAAAAATCTTGTGTTGGGTCAGTTAACAGTGGTTTCAAATTAGTAGAACTTTAGCCTTGCCTGTCTGTATATCCTAGTGATTTTTACTCATATATGTTTTTATTTAAGACTTATTTTACCTGGGGAATACCTTACACAAATGCAAAGTATTAATACTGCAATTACGGCAGCAAAGCTTTTATATTCACATAGAAATTTAAAAAGTATGTCCATTCTTTTCTTTGCTGTTATTATTGTAGTTGGTATAGAGAGCACTCCAGAGTCCATGTCCTGCAGGGAAAGGCCTCTTGATTTAAGAATACTATGGGTTTTTTTATCTGGAGAATAAAAAAGAGGTTTGCATGAACTGGCCCACAGATAGTAATTTTTAATCCAGTTGAAGATGGACCAAGTCAAATGTCACCATAAACTTATCAAGCTCTTACTTCCAAAAAGTTTGACACAAAAATAACCATTAGCCAAGACATGTTCTAAGCAATGCACTTAATTGACATTGTGTATTTCTTAGTATTAATCTAATGTTCACATTTATTTTAATTATAAAAAAAGAAGAAAAATGTCTGAGGACACTAGGTATGGGTTTGATGGATTTGGTATGGATTTTTTGACAGTATACAGAAATTCAGAAAAAGTGTGTTGGTTATTTTAAGTATTGGAATGTCTTTATATTTTGAAATGTGACTTTATTATACTATATGCATAATGAATAATGAAATTATATGAATAATTTGGAATTATTGATGATGAAATAATGAAGAAATAAAACCACAGAAGATCTGTTATCTGTTATTATTAAATGAAATAGACCATGGAATGGCCTGGGTTGGAAGGGACACAAATGATTGTCTAATTCCAACCCCCTACCATGGGCAGAGACAGCTTCCACTAGACCAGATTGTTCAAATCCCATCCAACCTGGCCTTGAACACTTTCAGGGATGAGGTTCTCTGCAAAACCTCATAAGACAGCCTTTTAGTTACATCTGTAAATAATCTTACAGAGCTCTTATACAAATTCTTATAAAATCCTTTTCATGCTGTTTTATTTGATTTTCATTTTGTATTTTAGGAAGAGAAGCACTGTGAAGCCTAAATTAGTCATTTTGAAGCTGTCTTTTCTGGGCAGTATCTTCTTGATCCCCCCTGATAACTGGGCTTTGGCTGCCTTCTCACATGATCATGCTCTTTATCTCTAGGGCAGGGGAAAATCAAAATACAAAGGAGCAGATTAATTCATAGGTCTTGAGTTTTTGAAAAGAAGTTTCAGGGGGTTGACTGAAGCTATTCACCAAAAGTCTCTTATGTAGTGGTTAAAGAATAGCAGACAAGAATATTGGAGCTGCAAATAGTATCATGGAAGGGCATTACTTGATAGCAGCTGGGTAAAATTGGGAAGAGAAGGAAATGCCTAAAAAATACGAAAATGGCCAAAGCTCCAAAGCTATTTGGCCCTTAAAACAGAGAGACTACTGAAAGCATCACCAGGAGGTTTCCCTTTGCATGATCATGGAGCTTCATTCATCTGACATCTCCCTTTCAGAAAGTTTGTTATAAAACATAACTGAAGGGTTGTATATTTAACCTTGTTTTGGGGCACTGCCGAATGTGTGAGAATTTACCACATTATTCAAAACGCATAAAGGGAGCGCCAGGGAATAAAATATTTCAATTTAATTTCATAAACAAAAACCCACAAGAGGAATGTGTTCATTAGAAAGAAGTGAAAAGATTTTTTCAACTTTTGATACACACAACATAATTGCTTGCAGAAGTTTGCAAAAAGCATCTCAATGCCTACTCAACATTCCTTCAATGGGGAATAGAAAAAAAGGAAACAAAATAAATTTTCATGAGAGACACTTCCCCAAAGCACTTGCCTTTCTTGGCTGGTACTACATCTTAAAAATTCCATGTGTTTCTTCATTGGTACGCTGTTGCCAGCATTTGAAATCTAGCAATTTTGTTTGCTTCATTTCTTTTCTCTCTCTGGTCTTCCAAGTAATTTTACTGTTTTCTTATTTTTCTCCCTCAAAAGCATTTATGCCTAAATTCCCTTGTTCTTTTAAACTGTTTTGCTACCTGCAAAATCCATCTCTTGCTACTAGAGGGTGAAAATTAAAATAACTTAGTGACTGACTGCCTATAAAATTATTTTCATTTTATCATCGATTTTAGTTCAGTCCCATAGTGAGTACAGATTCAGTCCAAGCTTTGTGTTTTGTGCTCTGCATTTGGGATTTTAGATAAATTAAAGCCACCCTCTTAGTCAGAAATTGTATGCAACTGCAGAAAGATTCAGAACACAATACACTACTGATCACTTGAAAAATTCCTGCTTGGTAACTCCACACCTGAAAAATAGATTCAAAATTGGTACAAGGCTTAAAGGGCTTTTAAAACTAAATTATGGAAGTGGAGTGTTACGTGTAGAGGTGTTTTGTTATTTCTTTTTCCTTATACACATTAAGAGATTTTTGGTTATTGCATTAGCAGACCTTGGGAATTGACATGTAATGATAAATGTGGGAGATACATAGATTTAGAAACAGACCAGAATAATGCTTTAATTACATAAGTTTTGTACATATTTAAATCAAGGAGGCATCAGCCGGACCGATGTATTTGAATAGAAGTAGTCTGTTTCCATACAAGCGTCACATTTTGAAGTTATTCATGTTTTATCCTCTTTTCTAAGGTTTTAAATTAAGCTGTATTAAAAAATATTGAATTTTTATATACAGAGCACTGAACTGCTCCTTTCTAATTTTTGGGTTTACCTTTAGAGTACAGAATATTTCTTAAAATATGCACTATGTTGAAAGACAAGATGACCAGAGCCTCACCAATTACTCCTTTAGAAACTGAAAGGGAGGGTATTATACCATGGATCAGTTTCAGCAATATATTTGACAAAATTCTTCCTTGTTTTGTCCACCTCTTTTAAAAATAATTTTAAATATCTCATTTATTAAACTACAAAGAATAAAAAAAGAGCCTAAACCAACCAAACAAACAGAAAAAAACACCCACACAAGATATCTATGGATTTGCAAAGAAGTATGTGAATATGTTTTTATTTGGAGTAAGATTTTTCCTCCCATACTCAAATTTCATTTACCAAATAATTATGAATGAAGTCAATCTCTTCATTGCATAAATTGAACATACTGCATAATAAGGCAAAAATTGTGTTCAATTATAGATATTCAGATGAAAATTGTTTAATACTAAAGCACTGATTTTTTATCTGACTTGGCAATAGGATATTTTTTTGTTTCCTGTACTGTATCTAAAGAAACCTTACTAGCCATTTTCCTCCTATTTTTTCAGTAAAATGAAGCCAGAGTACTTTTTGATGTAATGATGCAGGTACTTATGTGATTCATTAATAAAAATTATCATTGTTACAAGGTTTATTTTTCACCTGGTTTTAGCAAGTGGAGAAGCAGTATTTTATCAGCTCTTACAGTTTCAACCAAACAGACTGATAAAAATTAAACTGCTTCTGTAAACATCCAAGCTGAAAGCTTGATTGGGACAGAAAATAAATAAAGGAAAATTGCAGCTCCCAGACTCACAAAGATGATAAATTCAACTAATTGACTTCTATGTCTGTTGAAACTTCTGTTCACGGTAATGTCCTAGAGTGACTTTA
>WBMY01003228.1:290979-360444 GCA_013397315.1 Donacobius atricapilla | reverse complement strand
CTGAGCAGGGATGGGGAGTCTGAGCAAGTATGGGGAGTCTGAGTGGGGATGGTGAGCCCGAGCAGGGCTGGCAGCAGCACCCAGCACCTATCCCCAAGCTGCCTGTTATCATCCCCAGCGCAGGGAGAGCTTCGCCCCTGAAAGCAACAGCCTCCTCCTGCTCTGACCCTAAAAACCTCCAAAGGTGAAGGATTTACCAGCCCTCTCCAGGGCTGTCTCCTGCCCAGATGACTGCTTGTGAGGAAGCAGAAAACAGGAACACAGCGGTCTGGCTGCGGGCAGCACACGGGGCCAAGGCTTTGCCCTTTGGTGAGAAAAAGATTTGTGGAATTCTAACCCAGAGGGAAAGCGTCAAACTGCTGCAGGGGCACGGCAGTGCTGGGGGGCAGGAGCAGGTCCCCTCACACCCACAGATCAGTCCTCTCTTCTAAGAATTAATTGTCCTTTGTATGGCTCCAGGATATTTGCACTGCGGAGCGATGCACTGCCCTTAATCACAACAACAGCAATGCTTGGTATGAGCAGGAGGGGTTGGAGCAGTCATTAGGCGTCTGAAATCGTGGTGCATATTAATGGGCAAATAACGTGTCTGAGCAAAGAAAAATGTGTCTCTTGTAAATTACATTTTTAAAAGTTGATTCAAACTAAGCGTTGTGCCATAAATCTGTTAATTTTGGCAAGAGTCTGGAATGAGCAGGGGCGACTCAAGACTTTCTTCAAACAGCTTTTCAGAAACTGCCCACCCACTGCCAGGAGAGACAGAGCAGGAGGGAGGGGCAGAGCATCCTTCCCTTCCCTTCCCTTCCCTTTGCCAGGTACCAGCCATGGCTTTGTGAATGGGTGAAAGGAAATCACAGACACTTGACAGGGTAGAATTAGGGGGGAAATCTTGGTTTTCAAACAAAACAACTTCAGCGAACAGTGGTTGGGGATTGTTTGAATCCCCAGTGGGCCGGCCCGGTGAATCCCCCTCCCTGAAGTGATGGGACACCAGGCAGTGCACGGTGACAAAGGGATGCAATGTTCTTCCCTGCCTTCTCCGGAATTGTTTTAGTGGCTGAGAACCGGAGAGATGAAAAATTTGCCTGGAAGCAGAAAAACAACCCCCCAAATCTACAAAATATGCGACTTCTGCTACAAACTTGCAAATGGGCCCATATGTGATCAGTAAACGCTCTCAGATCCATGGGTTTGCCTGCATTCATTTGGGCTGGAGCCCCGCCAGGCGCCGAGCTGCGCAGCCACCGCTCCTCCGCGGGGACATGGGCACCACAAAGCCCCGGCGGCAGGCAGGGAGCAGAGCCCCCACCTTCCTCGTGGAGAGCCCCCACCTTCCGAAGGGAGATTCCCCATCTTCCCCATGGAGAGCCCTCCCCATTCCTGGGGCCTGCAGCCCCCCAGCGCTGTCACAGCAGGAAGGGAATGGGCTGGGGTGGCTTTCCTGGGAGCAGCTGGGAGCTCCCCACCCATCGCTCTGGCCGCAGCTGAACCCAGGGCTCTCCTGAGCGGCTCTCCCTTTGTTTGATGGATTCTGAAACCCCACAGCCTCCCTGGGGTTTGGAAGGTGCCTGAACAAGTCCATTGTTAAATCCACGGCCAAAGCTGGTCTTTCTGCCTGTGCCTGGTGAACAGCACAGCCCATGGCCCCACACTGTTGCCCAATCCCAGCGCAGGCGTGTGCGCTCAGAGAGAAGGTATGGGAACCGTAGAGAAGCACAAAAAGAGCATCTCATACCTGGTCTGATCTGTTCGAACAAAAATGGCAAAACAGAAGATGCACAAGGAGGATGAGGGGACGGGGAGAGCCCCCAGGGGTTGTCCAGCCCAGCAGACACCTGCTGCTCCTGCTGCTGTGCCCGTTGTGTCCTCACCACTCCTCCAGCCCTGGCTTTCCCAAGAGCCAAACGCTGGAGAGTCCCTCCTGTGGGACCTGCCCCCCTCATTACAACCCAGTGACAGGTTAACTTCATTCCTATGATCCCGCTCCTGTGGATGCTGGGTGCAGGTGGCTGCTGTTGTTAACTGTTTATTACCTGGGGAGCGATTTTCGGCGTGTTCCACATGATTATTTCCCAACACTGCAATTTGGGACTTGCTGGGCAGCTGCAAGGTTTGTTTCTCACAGAGGTGACCTCCCTGCAGCTCGCTGCATGTCAGGGTTTGAGGAATATACTTGAGTTGATGGGTAGGTTGTGTGCATCCCCTGACCTCAATCGTTTTCACACTGTGAGAACTGCTGGGAAGTGGTTTGACACAAAGTGTTTATAATCTCCATCAGAAGGAAGGGAAATGATAATGGGCCCATCTTAGCAAAAAGGAGACAGCCACCAGGCTCCCTCCTAACAGTGGCCTTAAGCTCTGCTCTGATTCAAGCATTATAATTAGTAAAGAAACAAGCTGTAATTAAATTAGGGAATGGAAAGGCAGGAGTGCAGCCACCACGGAGGGTGGTTAGGGGAGCTCCTGCCTGGCAAGAGGAGCCATCAGGGGCAGCACTGCCAGGACCACGACAGAGACTCTGTTATCACCTCATCCTTCTGCACCAGGCAGGAATTAGTCACTGGAAACCAGCTCTCCATAGAATGATGAATTCTGGGGTTTTGCTATGACATCAGGCCCCTGTTCCTGCAGCATGTGATTTTTGTAGTCCTCACCAGCCTGTGGGAGCTGGGGCTGGTGATGGGGGAGTGTCTCGTCCCCAGGGACCCCCCCAGCTCTGAGGTCCCCATCAGAGCCACTGCACATGCAGCTGACCCCTGAGTGCCCTTGTTTCAGGCCAAGAATGGGCTTTTGGGGAAGGAAGCTCTGCACTCAGGGTCCTGCAAAGTGTCCTTGGTGTTCAGGTCCCCTCAGCACCACTGTCTCACTGTCCCCCAGGCCGGTGGCTGTGTGTGCACGCCCGACCCTTCCCCTGCAGGTGTCCCTTACTGCAGCAGGCTGTTCTTAAGTCCCAGCATGCCAGTACAGCCCATCCAGCCCATCCCATCCCTCTCTCAGACCTGCAGAGGGGCTGCCCTGAGCGTCCCTGGGGGGCCCAGGGTGGGTGCCAGGGCCCAAGGTGCTGCCGGCTCCAGCTCCTCAGAGATGCAGCCAAGACGCTCCGGCCGTGCAGATTTATTTCCTGGCTTTTAGCCAGCCTAGGAATGGAAATACTCTAGAGGGTGAAAGGCTCATAGTCAAGAGCTCTTCACCTCTTCCCTGAAAGGACCTCTCATCCTCATTCACTCAGGGGTTTATTACCACTCCACTGCCTGAGAATAACTGTTTGCAAAGACAGAGCCTGGAAAAAATAAGCTGCCCAGGTGCTGGAGTGCTCAGACCTGTCAGTGCTGAATTCAAAGCAGAGTCAGTTTGGGTCTCTTTTTCTTCCTTTCATTTGGATCTGGAGGAGCAGACGGTGGCTGTGATAGTTGGCCACCAAAGAGGCTTTACCTTTAACGTATGTGCAAAGGTGATGACACCTTCCCCAAGAGAAACCCGAAAGTGGGATCCCACTGTTGAAACAGCCCTGTGGGAACTGCTAACAACACATCCAGTCTTTCTTAATAAGTCACAGGGAGGCTGAGGAGGAGGAGGAAGACATAACAGTGTATTCCTGTCTCCTCTCACCACCCTGCCCAGCTCCTACTGCCTCTCATCACAGGGTGATGGCACTGGACCATTCTGTTGCATTTATTCACATTTATTCTGGTGTTTTCCCCAAGCCTTGAGACGCAGGTACAGGTTGTGGTGGTCGGCAGAAACCTGCCCTGTGACAGGCCCCAGGGAACGGCTCTGGGGACATTGGCAGTGAGGACACGGTGCTGTGCACAGCTCCAGCGCTGGCCCCGAGGGCAGGAGAGGCCGGACACGCTGTGCAGGGTGGCCAGCGTGGGAGCGGGGCTGGCATGGGAGCAGGGCTGTGCCCACCGGTGTGGGAGCTGTGTCTGCCACCCAGGCTGAGGCTCCCGCGCTGCCACCCGGCTCCGCAGCCCTGCGCAGGCTGCCTGCACCGCACCGAAACAGGCAGCTAGAAAGTAAACAGTGTCTGAAACCTATTCTCATTAGGCTAATTTACGAATAAATTACCATATTCAATGGCCTTATTTTTACTGCTCGTTAACAGGCCCATGATAGGATGATAATTATGGGATTTTAAGTGGCTAATGGCAGCTGGGGCGTCAAAAGCAGTTTTTACGAATCTGTTTATGGCAGGGAAGGTGACAGGAGGGTGGGACACTGAGATGTTGGAATCGCATGTCAGGGAAAAAAAAAGCTTTAATTGTTGAGTATTTATTAGAGAGGAGGGAAGACTGTAATTTAAAAATGAAACTCTGAAAAACAAAAAGGAAATTAATTAGTCTCCCAGCACTCCGGTGGCTAGTGCTTAAGGAGGACCTTGCTGGTCGGCAGGCGGCCTCCGAGGGTCCCCAGGGGCAGGGCGCCGTGCGGCCATCCCGTGTCACCGGGCGCTGTCCTCTCCACACGAGGTGCAGGACCAGTCGCTGATGCTGCCAGGACACAGGGGGCTCTGGCGGAGCAGCAGCAGCCGGGTGTGAGGGGTGTGAAGGGTGTGAGGGGTGTGAGGTGGCCAGCCCGGTGCTCCCGCCTGCGCTGGTGCGTCCCGGTTTGGCCGTGAGGGCATGGGTCACTCTCTGCTGCCAGCAGGGCTGCTGCGCGTCTCCCTCCAGCCATCTCCCGGTGTCCCCGAGTCCCAGTAGCCGGTGTTTCTCCCAGTGTTTAGCCTGGCTGCTCATCATCTCCCATCTCCACCGATTCATCTTGATCTTTCAGTTTAGTATGCAGCGCTCGGAAAACAAACACGTACCAGACTGACAGTGGGAATAAATATCGTGGAGATGTTGATTAGCATTTGATCCCAGCTGGGCCTCTGGAAGCTGCAGCACTGGAATGCCTTGGCAGTTTTTTAATGCTGAATAATTTGATTAGATCAGTGGCTGAGCCTGCTGCTCGCGGTGAGATAAACCCTCCCCACCCGCCGCCCCCCGCAAGCCGCTCCCTCCCTGCCTGCCTTGGCTTTCTTTTATGGGGCCTTAAATACGTCGTTTAATCAACTCTACAATTTCAATTTAGCACAGTTGTTGACTCGCATGGATGATAAGGTTCTGGAGACCCCACAGATCGCTGCCGGCTCGAACAGTGCCGCTCGGCACGGCCTCGTGGCTCTGCCGCCGAGCCCAGCCCGGGCCAGCCCGGCTGCCGGCGGGGCTGCTCCCGGAGCCGGGCTCCCGCTCAGCCACGGCGGCATCTCCAGCCTCTCCGCGCTGTGATCACCGACGGGGACATGTCCCCTCCACACGGCGACACGAGAGCAACCCATGGTTTGTGTTCAAAAACACAGTCATCACGCTTTTTTTGTCGTTGTTGTTGTTGTTATTTTCTGAAACACTGAGAGCGTGAAGACACGGGGGGGATGGGGGAACTGCGATTACCCCAGACCTCCGCAATCCTAATTAAACACGGGTTTCTGAAATTTCCTTCTCTCTCCCTTAAAGAGAAAAGAGTGGGGCACACTCCTACACTATCTAAACCACTTCTACTTTTAATCTAATTTAGATAACACTCCTGGCATTCCTTTCCAATAGGAGAATAATCAGTTCAGAGGGTGGCCAGAGAGAGTGGAGTGAACAGCCCTGACTCTTCCACTGCCGGTTTTCCCAAAACACCCTGCTGATGGCTATTTCCAAAGTGTATTTTAAGTATCTTCTTATCAGCAGAATACCATTTAAAAGCAGCCGAGCTTCCCCTGAACCACCGAGGCTCCACGGTTCCATTCCTCCCCCTACATCAAAACCGGGAAAACCCTGAATTACAAACTCAGCCTTTTCTATCAGAAAGGAATTATTTTATCTGCAAAAGCAAAACTGTGTATTTTCAGCCACTGACCCAATCCCGGGTAAATAAACAGGCAGAGACTCCCTGTGTTTGCTGACACTCATTAGCATTCCCGGCGGGTGTGAGGGTGATACTATCTGACAACCACCAGCTCAAACTTTCTCCCTTCGCTTTAGTCGCTTGTGATTCTCACGCACAATAAACAAACCGGCTCCTGCTGCTGCCCGCCCCCTCCAGCCCCCCCTGCGCCGCTCCCGCAGCTCTCCCGTACCTTCCCTGACCTCCCGCACCTGCGGGACAGCCCCCGCACATCTCCTGCACCCCCTCCGCACCTTCCACACCTCTCGGGCACCTCGCACAGCCCCCCTGCACCTGCAGGACCCGGAGAAGCGGAGGACTCGTGGCAATCCAGGGGAAGGACACAGCCTGCCAGAGCACAGGCACCTTGACAGGGTGACACATGGCTGAGGTGGGTGGGCAGCAGGCGCTGGGAGTGCTGCTGTCACCCCGCCGGGCAGGGCCAGCCCCGGGGAGCAGGACAATGGCACCGCTGGGGATGTGCTGGCATCTGAGTGCAACGGGTACAGTCTAGAGCCCACTGAGACCAACAGGAGCCACAGGCTCCAAGGAGGCCAAGGCAAGGCCCATCAAATGAGCAGCTTTGATTTACGTTGCACATTAGATCCTTCTCCAACTGGTAAAAGAACATGTTGAGAGCACAAAAATAGCCATAGTGGCTCATCCCAGTGAGAGAGCAATGGTGAACATCCACGGGAGAGCATGAGCACAGAGCAAGCGAACAATGATACTTCATCAAACACTCTATTAACCTCCAGTAATTTATGGCTCAAGATCTTTCAAAGCCAGAAATAATGTCTGTGTATGGATTTATGATGGATTTTCCTGACGTTAATTTGTCCGGTAACTTTTTGAACCCATGTAAATTTTACCTTGCTCAGTCTTGGTGAAGGATCTGAGACCAGCCTCCTTCCTTCTGGGTTCAACCTCGGCCAGCCCCCTCAGAGCCCTCGGGCCAGCAGCTAATCCTTGTTCACTGTCCTGGGTTCACAGATTTCTGTTGTGTCCCTTCTCAGGCTGAAAAACCTCACCCCAGGGAATCCTGACTTTATCCTCACTCATCCCTGGGCCCCTCTCTGGACCTTTCTCACATCTATTGCTGGTTTTGCGTCATGGATTGGGAACAGAACAATGCAGGGTTCAGGGTAGGGCTGCCACAGAGATGTCAGTAACACCACAGTGCTCTTTCTTCAGTCCCTACTTTCCCCTTAATTATTTCCAGGAAACGACTGGATATAGAACTAGTGTTTCCACAGAGTTATTTGTTGCAGCCTTCAATTTTCACTCCTGGGTGCTGGCCCTCAGTACAAAGTCCTCCGTGCTCATGAAGATGAGATTTCCAGTTCTACAACCCTCCCAGAGCTCACGATTTTCCGTTTGTATGCCTTGAATTTCATCTGCCCCTACCCAGCCTTCCAACACCACACCAGCTTGTCCCCTGATTATCCCAGTTCTCCAGCTGGTGGCCATGCACAGCAGCTCCACCATCTCTTCCCTCTCACTCTTCATAAAAACTGGTTGCATTAATCACTTTTCAGAATTTTCATACCAAGAGGAGGCACCATCCTTGGAAGTGTTCAAGGCCAGATTGGATGGGGCTTGGAGCAATTTGGTTTAGTGGAAGGTGTGTCCCTGCCCATGGCACAGGGTGGAACTGGATTAGCATTATGGTCTCTTTCATTTAAAATGAAAGATATAATACCAGATTAGATTACTTATTTGAGCTGCTAGGCAAATACTCCTGGTTCCCAGTTCTTCATAACTGTGCAGGTGATTTGGTTGCCCTAAATCTCTGACATCGACAGTTCACCTCGAGCAGGTACAGCCACAAGCCCATGGCTCTGAGCGTGAGTGCTTGGGCAGCTGCTCCTGCTCCGAGGCACAGCTGGAACCAGGGCAGGGTGTGTGGGAACAGGGGGCAGAGAGAGTTATGGGCATCAAAAACTGCAAAATGCCACAGAGATTGATGCAGGAGCCAAGCCTTTGGTGTCAAAAATGTGACACTTCCAACAAAACACAAGCTTGTTGCCATGTTCAGGATGCACAAACAACTGGATCCCTGCATCGGCCTCTGGTTGTCGTGTGCCTCCTGCACAAGGTGCTTTGCATAGAATTAAGAACAGGATTTGTTTCTTCAAACTTTTGCAATTTTAACATCTGCTTGTTTTGGTAAATCTGACAGGGACTCTCTTTTGTCTCTTTTATTTTATTTTATTTTTTTTTGACCGAAATTCTATGAAAAGTGTTTTTAAAAGTGCTAACTGACAAGCCTACACAGGCTGCCTCCACTCAGGGAGCACTCTGCACAGTTGTTAACTTGTTAGACAGGAGCTAGATTACAATCATAAATAAATGATTTGCTGTCTCCTTACATTCAGACATGTAGCTTTTAAAGTGTAGCTGTCATCCCTGAATCAGATTTAGTCAAATGCTGTGTAACTGCAAAATTATCCTATCCTTACCTTTTTTTATTCTCCATATAATGGACAGTTAAATTGGATTTTCAAATTTGAAGTGCATATGTTTTTCAAATCCCCACAGGGTTGCCATTTTTTCATTTCTAAAGCAACTCACTAATGTTTATCATTACCACACAGAAATATTACAATTCTTAAGGGGCACCTTATAAAATAAGTACAGGAGAAATATGCTTTATCGTCTCAAAATGAAACCAATTTCTCAGCTGATTTGCAATTTATTTACATGTTAGCATTGATTTTCTGCTGATTTATAGCCCCACATGCCTGTGTCTTTGCTGCTTTCTAAATAAACACCATCAGGCTGGGGAAGCCAATACTGAATTACGGAGCTTTGTTCCAGCTTCTCTCTATTAATGAGTTAAATCTTTTACCAATAGTGCCTGGTCTCCCCGAGCACTGAGTGCAAGGAGAAGTCATGCATGGTATTTTATAAGGCTGGAGTTCTGGTATGCTATAAATAATCAGGAGGTGTGGAGAATCCAAGGGGAAAATAGAGATCTCAGGAAAAGCACAAGTGAAAAATGTGGTCTCGCAATTATTCTTTTTTTCTAAGCTATAAATTTGGAGATGCAGCCACAGCTCGTGGAAACCAGTGCTGGGGACATTTTATTTCATGCAGCCATTTAGGACCTTCCTTCCATGGCAGCTTTCCAGGGTACCTGCTGCACACCTGGGCTCCTGCATCCAGCATGTTCCTGCCGCATCCATGAGCCACGCAGGTAATGCCGGCCCGTGCTGAGGATTGTTTCTGAGTAAGTTTCTTAATGGCAGGTAAATTATTCATTGGCATGTAAAATAATACTCTCAGCCTTAACTAACGGGGTAGTAAAAATAACCCCTGGCAAAGACCTCACCCTTCCAAGGTTGGGTTCATCAATAAACAATCCGAGAGCGCCGGCACAGCGCCTTCGGAAGGGCCCAGCGTGGCGAGGGGCGATTCGGAGGGAGGGGGCTGAGATTCAGATATGCACCAGTCTGGGGGAAATGCGCCTCTTCCACTCTGTAAGCTGCATGTGCAAATTCTATGGATAATTAATGCAGCAGTTCCTTCAGCAGCATCAAAAGACCCACTGTTTAATTCAACATCCTACACGCGCGGTGTGACAGCAGCGAGGAGCGTTATCCCTGGCAGTGAGTGACAGAGGGCATCAAGCCTTCCTCTGGAATGCTCTTGCATCTTGCCCGAGTGGCACCTCAGGTGTGGCTGAGCCGCATTAATGACGGGAGGTGCTGCCAGCCCATGCCACGCACGCTCCCGTTGGGAGTGCCAGGCTGGCTGGGCACGGTGCTGCAGCCCCCCCATCCCTGCTGCCGAAGGACGCGTTCTGCCAACACTGCCGTGGTCACCAGGACACCTCGGAGGAGCTGGGAAGGGATCTGGCCACTGCAGGCACCTGCAGAGGGGACACAGAGCTGACATTCAAAAGCCAGACACCAGCACCAGCCTGGGCTCAGAGCTGCTGGACTGGGGCCACCTGAGCAGCCCTTCTGGTACCTTTCTCCTGCCAGGACCGTGTGCCCCACAGGTTTTCCAGCCTGTTGACACACTGGCCCTGTCTCAGGCACTGGAGCTCAAGTGTAAAAAAGGCAGAGCAGGTCACAGCTCAGTTCTTTGGAGGAGTCACAGAGGCTTTGGCACGGTTATGCACTGCCTGCTCCGGCGCTGCCGTGGGATGAGCTGGTGCCCCACGTGCCCCAGCCCTGGAGCACACAGAGCGCGATTTGGCAAACTCCAAATCCTGCAAATCAAACTCCAAATCTCAGCAATACAATTCCAAAGTGTCAGGAAGGGCCTGGCCAAGGAGGAGCCGGGTCTGTGGTCTTGCCCCATGCCTCCCCTGCGGGCCCTGGGTGCTCCCCCGGGCAGGGAACGGGCTGTGGCAGCCGCAGCAAGGCAGCAGCCAGGCTGCTTTGTGCCTGAGCACATTTGTGCTTGCTTAATGGTGGGGGTTTGTTTTTTCCTGTTGACATTGATCATAATTGTTACCCCATCGATTGACACACAGACTGCTCGACGGAATAACAAGGAATGCTCCGTGCCAAATTATTCACTCTCCACTGGCTAAATCACGCATCCTCCTGCAATCAAACCACAACAGCAGCCGCAGCTGGAAAACAAAGGTCCTGCAATTCCGAGTGGAGATGTGGAGAGCTGGGCAAGGAGTGGTGGAACATCAGGCTCCCGGTGCTCCCACCGCCTGTCAGTGACGGGTGTGTGACAGCAGTAACGACACCGCCAGCAGCGCCGGCCCCGCCGTCTGTGCAGCTCCAGCCACAGGGAGATACAGGAGGGAAAACGGATGGCATCGACTGGAATGGGCTGAGCATCCAAATCCAACCGAGAGCAAGGCAGAAAACTCTCTTAGCACCATTAGAATGTGGATTTTGGAGCGCAGGCCATACATTAAAAATAACCCATCTGAATTTGGGTTGGTTTAAGGTCACACGGGCCCATGGGGGTCAGGGGCCAGCACTGCACTGCACCTCTTGCCTTGTCGGGTAGGACTGCACGGGATGGGCTGTGGCTCGGAGCCAGGCTCTGTGCCAGCAGCGAGTGGCTTCCCTAACCCTGTCCCCGGAGCGTGGAAGGTGTCACCTGGGGATGAGCACACACTAGAGAAGCATCAGCAAAAGTACACTCCTCCTCCAGCAGGCAAGTTTCCTTTGCTGAAAATCACAGCTCTCCCATTTAATTCTCATGAATATTCATCCGTGCGGGGATCTCATTCAGAGGGAGACCGAGAGGAACTGGTGGGTGCTTATGCAAAAACACAGACACTTGACACCAAAGATGCTTGTTTAGTTGATGTGAAATCTCTCCAGTTTTCTTTTCCCAGTACATACACGGGCTTGGTGGGATGAAATACATTATCCGGAGAATCATTCATCAAAGACCTGGGATGACGCAGCGCGCCTGTGATGGATAAGGAAAATGGCCACCTCGGCAGTGGCTTAAGGACAGCCACAAAGACATTTTGATGAGCAAAAAACCTTCCCATGGATTTGTGCTGGAAGCAGGGTTCAATAGGGGACTGTCTATACCATCGAGTGCCAATCAAATAGAGTCATCTGAGCAAATCTGTGGCACAATCTCAGAGGGAGCTGTGGCACGGCAGGGGCTGGGCTGGGCAGGATTAGTCAGGAGCTAGAAAAGGATTAGGAAAACCTGACATGAAAATGCTTCACTTTGTGCGCATTTTTATAGTGTGAGACTATATACGGAGAGCTGTTATCCCACGGGCTGCCAGGCAGGAGCAGGGGAAAACAATGAAATGTATTTTGGGGGAAAAAAGGGACTTGGAAGGAGACATCCTCCCAGTATGCGAAGAGCGTTGCTGAGGAACCTCTCCTGACTTTGGGGGAGCTGGACAGGCGCCATTTGCAGGCACTTCTGAGAAGACTTCCCAGCCTTTCCTCGTTTTCTTTCCCATTGTTTTGAGTTAACACCATTGTCAGAGGCAGCTCCCCGGTCCCTATTGCAGCACCCCGGCCCCGCACCCCAAGCCAGGAGTTGTTCCTCCATCCCGCTCCCTGCAGGACCTGCTGCTGCCGCCGGGCTCTCCAGAATTTCCTTTTAAGAAATCAGGGCAGAGAACAGGGGAAGTGGGTCCTCAGTGACGTAAGTGTTGCAGAGCTCCGAAATAAGTCGGGCTAATGTCTTCGCTAAACGCTGCAGTCGCTGGCGTTGATCTCCGTGGCCATTCCCTGTGAGAGAGAGTTGAAATCTGCTGGTGAATCCCGACACTTTTTGGAGCCACGCTGGGCCACATGCTCAGAGACGCTCTCGCTTCCCTGTTCCGCTCGACTGCAGCTTCGCGGTGATGTAGCAGATTGTTTGAAGGGATCCATGTCAGGATATTTTAGGGAAGTCAGTGAATACAGCATCTCTGTGCGTCGCACAAATCCCTTCCCGGCTCGGAACGAGCCTGGCAGCGCGGAGCTCTCGGAGGGCTGCTGCGGGCGAAGACGGAGGGGCTGCGCTGGAGGCAGATGGACCCGCGCGGCTCGGCGGGGATGGAGCCCGGCTGTGCAGCAGCGCTCGCCGTTGTCCTAAGGAGAGCCCGAGGGGTCCCAGCAGGACCCGGATCCCGCAGGATGTGGGGCACCCTTCCCCAGCCCCCTGGGCAGAGCGGTGCTGACCGCGGGCGCTCACACCTGTGGGCGCCGGCACCGCGTCTGCGTCCTCCTGAGCGGCTTGGGAGGCTCTTTGGAGATGGCAGCAGAATGACTTTGTTCTCACCAGCCCACAAACTGCTTAATTAGTTACAAATTTACTCCACATTAATTTGACTTGAGCTCTCCAGTCTGCGGGTTCGGCTGCCTCCCGGTGCCCCTCGCCCCTCCGGAGAGGGGAAGGGACAGGGATGGGGGAGCAGCGCCGGGAACACCACCCCGGCTACAGGATTCCCCTGCTCTCACGCTCTGCTTTGGAGCTGCGGACTCTTTCAGCAAAGCCAATTTCAGTCAACCTGGTTTCTCTAAAATACATCGACTTCAATAGCGTTTTGTACAAAGGGAGGGGAAAAAAAAATCCTAAATATTTTCCTTGGGATAAACTCCCGTGTTAGAGCCACGTCCCTTTCATGCTGTTGCACATGGGCTGATATTTAGGCAGGGACTTATTGTATAACCCAGTGCCTGTGGGATTAAAAAAAAAAAACAACAAAAAAAAACCCAGTCTCCATGGAAATGGAGGCCATATCTTTTGAAAACTGTATCAGAGCTCTCTATCCTCTCCCCTTTATCATTGTATTTTAACCTACCAGCTGCATATTTAAGAGCAGAGCTTGCAAGATGATCTTACCCTTTTTTATTATTTTCCCTTATGTGTTAAGGGAGGGAATACTGACAGGGACAAGTGACAGCTCGCTAATTATTCCCTTACTGCCACTGCTGTTCTTGTTTTGGACGTGTTGCTCATTTTCCTCTGCTCTTCGCACTGAATAATGCATGGGTCCCTATCAGTATTCATGCGGTACCTTCGGGAACTGCCAGCCTAACTAGCTGATAACTGATTCAGTTTGTAACCGGTGCCTTTGGGAGTTGCAAGGAAAAGTAGCCAAGAACAAATTTAACACTTCTTTCTCATTGCCTCAGAACATCAAGGAGAGGTACAGGAGGGCTGCGCATGAACTGCTTTCGTTGCCGGGAGCTGTTGGAGGGGCAGAGCCGCAGCTCCCGCGTTTAACCCACGGCCCGCGGCCGCGGGGTCAGCGCCATGCAGATATCTGGGAGCGCCGGGAGGGAGCGGGCCGGGCCGCCGCCATCCCGGAGCAGTTGTTTTCAGCAGATGCCCTCTCTAGGCTTTGCCGGGAGGTGCCAAGAAAAGCCACCCCAGAGCCATCTGTACTTGGGAGCGGCAAACAGTGCGAGCTTGGTGCCGGTGCCGGGCGCGCTGCGGGCTATCGGCTGCTATCGGCGTGGCACGGGCACATCGAGGCGGGGACCCTGCCGGGCCCCCCCGCACCCCCCGAGTGCGAACTGCCGGTGCCGGGACACCCGGCTGCCCCCGAGCAACACTGAGCCTGGTCCCTTACAGCAAGGTCTGTCCCGCTCCAGAGCAGCTTCAGGAGCCCCCCTCCCGTCCCAGGGAGAGCACAAAGCCAAGGAGGATGGGTGAAAGCCGTATCCGCTCTTGCTCTGTTAAATATGGTTGTGAGAGGGAAGAAAAGGGAGTAAGTCTGGCATTTCCCGTGTGCCACGTTTGTTGGAGGTGCCTGGTTATGCTGGTGCTGCAAGAAGCACATTTCCTGCCCCACAAGAGGGGAGGGATGGGCTCACTCACCCTGCGCTGCGGGAAGAGCGCTGCTCCCTCCACAGAAGGATGAAAAACCGCTCTGAGCAGTTGGCTGAATATTCTTACTCGAGCTTTTCATCTGACATGTGTCAGATGGTGCGACCTTAACCACCCGTAATGGCATGACCTTAAACCGCCATCCTCACAGCTTTGCTCCTCTCCAAGTGCAGATATATATATTTAAAATGCTGCCGTGGAGGAAGAGAAGCATTGGGTTTGGGGTTGCGTCAAAGTTGTCAGACGTGTCTTCTGCAGGAGCTGAAAGCAGATGGGGAGATGACCTCGTAGGCGTCCATCATGCCTCATGCGAGGGACAGAGGTTCGAGCAGGAAAATTTTAAAGGTCTTTCTTGGAGCTTGCACTAGGAACTGTTTCCTTAGTTCAAACACAATGAACTTTGCTGAGGAAGTTTAGAAGCTCCTCTCTCCAATACAGACGATCCAGATGAGCGCTAGGCAGGAAGTGAGGTTTGTACACAAGGGACAAAGCTCTTGAAACTCAGCCAGACTTGGGAGTAAATTCATCAAGACCCAGCAGAAGACACACATCTGGGCTGTGCTCAGACAGGACAGGGGTGCGAGGATTCCTCACTGACCCCTGAGTGCCATCAGCCTCTTTGGACACGGAAAACGGGCTGAAGGGATGTGGTGACCCAGCTCAGGGAGCTCTTGATTCAAACAAAGCTGCTGTGTGTTTTAATTGATTCCTCTCCACTGTTCCCATTTCAAGATTTTCTGCACTTCCTCTACTTCCCTGCCCCCAGTGCCAGTTGACCAACTGGCCACAGCAGAAAATCCCGGGTGATCTGTCCCATCACCCCTTAAGGAAAAAGGCAGGCGAGGTGGTCACTGACAGCCAACAACTCAGGAGGGGACAAACCTCTATCTCCTTCTGGGTTCTGCAAAACTTGGCATCAGTCTGTATTTAGAACTGCTAAAACCCATGGCTAATCGGGCAAAATTAGTGACATCCTTTAAAAGGTAAAACACGAGTTAAATAATGCTGATCTCTTCATCTCGCTGCCTGTAATTACAGAAAAAAAAAAATAGGACGTCAAAGAGAAATTGAACTGCAGAATTGAAAATCCCTCGGCAACGACTGCACTTGAATTCCTTGCCCCCAGCCTGCTGGAGAGGCTTGGCTCCAGTGGCAGTGGGCACATTGTGGGCTTGGCAGCATCATTCCTGTGCATGTTCCAGGGAACAATTCTCCCCAACCATAGTAAGCCTTGGAAAGACATTCACCAGTGTCTGTGGAGCCTCTGGGGAGCCCCTTGGAAGACAAGGAAAAAAGCCTCAAGATACTGTATGTCAGTCTATCTCTCACTATAATTGCCTTTATTGATTGGGGACTCATTTACATTTCCATATCTCTGAGTTTCCTGTTAGTGTGCCTGTTTAGATGTGTTCATGGACCAGATTTCGAGAGATTTCATCCCAGGGTAAAAAAAAGCCTTGTTATGTATGAACTCCATGTAAATCTCAGAAGAGAGGTGATGAGGCTTTATGGCAAGAAATAACACCAGAAACCATTGGATGAGTGGAAGGAGAGAAGAGGGAGCGGCCATAGCAGTGGAGCCATTTGTCACAGCATCCCCAGCACACAGAACGCTCTGCACAGCATTCCTCCCTTTAGGGAAACCCAATATTTTCTCAAAATAAAGTGCAGAAATGCATGGGGAGCACAAAACCACCAAACCAGAAATTCTTCTCTCCTACAGGTTTGTGAGGTGTCCTGAGGGCAGAGCCGCTCTTGCAGATGGAAATACCTGCTCAGCTTGGGCTCAGAACTGGCTGAGTGGCTGCTCTGCCCCGAACGTTCTCCCCTCTGCTGACAGAAATCCTGCTCATGCTCTCTCTGGCCAGCCCTGCCGTGCAGCCCCACGAGTCCTCTCTTGTGGCAGAGCTCACCCAGCCGTGGTGCCCCTTCACCCCAGTGCCACGAGAACACCGCCAGCCCTGGGTCACCTCCCAAGGGAAGTGGCATTTGCCCCCTTGCTGGCGGATGCTGGGTGTGGGGAAGAGAAAGTCTGCAAGTGGCAAAAGAACCTTTTGATGACAAGACAGGGGGCAGTGAGAGTGCCTGGAGGGAGGTTTCAGGTTAGCAATAAGTAGCTGTGATCCCCAGAGGAATTTAAATTGCCTTGCACTGCTTCTCACCGGAGTGAGAGGGAGAAGTGGGAGAGGGTCAGTCTCTGCATCCCCCCCTGCATCACACAGGCCCCCAGTCGCAGCACATCTGGGACCAGATGTGGAGATGTGCGTCACACTGCTTCCCTGACTGGGGAGTCCCAGTCGCCAGGGCTCAGAGCCGTCGATGTCCTGACTCAGAGATCAGGGCTGCAGGGATCTTTGAAAATATCCCTCACCTCCCTCTGCAGTCCCTCACAGGCTGCCTGCTCCGTCTCACCCAGACTAGACCCAGAATCTGCTCCAAAATGGATGTTTTTCCCATTAAAGAGCTGCACAAACATTTTATTTCCCATTTGTGGCCCTTTTGCAAACAGCAGAGAATCCACTCTTTCCTCCAGAAGATTTGTGTCTGAGGGAGCTCCCAGGCTGACATAAAGCTGCCCATACTTTCAAGAGGCCTCTCTGGTAAGCTCTTATTTCTTGGAATCTTTCCCAAAATGAGGCAGTATCACTTATGGGAAGCAGCGAACAGGAGTGATGTGAAGCCCTGAGAAACCCTTCCCGTTTCAGCAAAGGCACAAGTGTCACGTCTCTGCAGAAATATCAATTATATTTCCTGTACAGCTAATGAGATAGCAGTTGGCAAACATCACAGGTAAACAGTCAGACATAGCCCAGCACATAATTCAGGCTTTTGGAACCACATTTTCCTGTTCCTAAGGTGTCCCTGAGTGCTGCACCCACTGCTGTGCACAGGTAAAGCCCAGAGTAAACAATGGAGTGCAGTGAAACCTCCGTGAAATGTCACAGAGCTGGGGAAAGGTCATATGAGGAGCAGCTGAGGGAGCAGGAGAGTCTCAGCCTGGAGAAAAGGAGGCTCAGGGGGAACCTTCTGGCTCTTCACAACTCCCTGACAGGAGGGTGCAGCCAGGTGGGTTTGGAAGAAGCATCATGACAAGAGGAAATGGCCTCAAGTAGCTCCTTACCCTAAAGGCACAGCCCTGGCACAGCTGCCCTAGGCAGTGTGGGGTCACCGTTCCTGCCAGGATTTAAGAGACACGAGGATGTGGCACTTGGGGGAATTGGGTCAGTGGTGGCCTTGGCAGCGCTGGGGGAATGGTTGGACTTTATGATCTTAGATGCCTTTTTCAACCCAAACGATTCCATGATTCTGTAAGAGACCATATCTGATTCAGCATTATTATTAATCCCATATGTAGCTTATGAAGGGAGGAAAGGCAGTAATTAAGTGCAGTCATAAGTTAAAAGAATTGACTGTGTGTTTTCTTGCTTGCCTGATCTCTGGCAGTGCCTGGTGTTTACTCAGTCATCTGCTGCTGGTTCCGTAACCCTGTGTGCTCCCCTTGTCCCAGCCATGGGCACACTCAGGGGATGCTCTTCAGCTCCCAGAGTTCTTCTCAAAAAAGTGAGAAACCAACTAGTTGAGTAGAAAAAGGTAACAAAAATCAGAAGGGCAAAAGGAATTGGCAAAAAAAAAAAAACCAAAACCGACAAAACAAAACCCCAAACCCAAAGCAAACACAAAACCCCCAAACCCTGAAGGGCAGCAAGATATAAAGACACAGAGGGCAAATACCTTCAGGAAGATGGTGACGCTGACAATGGCACAGACTGTCATGGTCCCAGCACTGGGCAGGGTATGGCAGCGGGCCCTCAAGAGCCCCCAGGATCCCAGGAAGATCCCCAGAGCCTGGCTAGAGCTCAGCATGTGGCTACAGCATTCACAGCTGGCCTTTAAAGGTTGTGGGGGGCCTGTTCCTGCAATCCTGCTCCTCACAGGCAACCTGGGGCAGGTGAAGCATGACCCAGGGTGAGGGTCTCAGCCCCGTGGGAAACTGGGTTTGGGTAAATTTTGTGTGGGTTGTCCTTGTAGTAGGGAGATGGCTTCTGGGCAAGGTATAAATGTGATTTTAGTACCTTTTTGAAACAAAAAAAAGAAATGTGTGCCTTCTGGGAGATGCCGGTGTATGAATTTTTTGTGGGGATGATCCCCAGCTGCAGTGAGAGAGTGAAGTCTGCTCCTTAGGAGCTCCTCTGCAGCTGCTCTCTCAGACCACTGGGAAAGGCCCTTCTAGACTGAGAGCAAAGTGATCCTTTTGGGAAAGAACACAGATTATTAGTGATGTACTGGGAAGCTGTGAGGCATGAGGAGAATATGGACCTCAGTCTGGTCCTACTGCGGCCAGTTCTCAGGCGTTCCTAGATTTGGCTTCAGGTCTCAGAAATGAGGATGAGTTATGAGCTCTCTCTGCGTCCTTCCTCTCCCTCAGCCACTGGAGGGATTTGGGTTTGTCCTTGCCTCCAGATACTCCTCACTGTCTCTGTCACACCGTGGTCACTTCAGACGTTCTCTGGTCCCTCCTGATGCTCTCCAGTCCCTCCACCCTCTCTCTGGTGGCTCTGTCACACCACGGCCCCTTTAGCCACTCTCTGGTCCCTCCTGATGCTCTGTGGCACCTCCAGCCCCTCTCTGGCAGCTCTGTCACACCACGGCCCCTCTGGTGGCTCTGCTTTCCCACCCGGCCCTCCTGCCCCGGTGTTTGTGGCCGCTCTTCCATCCTGAGGATCAGTTTTCAGCCAGCCCCGCGCTTTGCCCTCAGTCAGACTATTTAGTCTGGTTTTGGTGACCCTGTCTGACTGCTCGGGAAGGAGCTCTCAGGTTTCTCTTTTCTCTGCAATCACTACACTTTTTTTTAAACAAATACCTTTGTGCCTCAGTCTCTCAGACAGGCTTAAGGTGGTCCCATTTGCCTTCCTCGTGTGGGGAGACACGCTGGGAGTAGCCCTGGGATTTGCATTCCTTCGCTCTTGTGCTGTGGGAGTGCAGGGTTACCTTCCCTAATAAATTGCTGCAGAGTGGCCATTCAGGGCTAATATTTACAAAAACCCCCCTAAAAACTAAGGAATACCCCTGTTTAATATCCAGGCAGGGCTTATGTCTGAGCATGAAAGCAAAGACGCTGCTTGAGTTTTCTTTGGAGAAGTGATGATACAATTTTTGATTCAACTAATACATGCTGAAAAATCCCCTTGTGCTTTAAATGCACGTTCCAAACGCTTTAAAAATTGCCACAAGCTCTTTCCTTTGTGCTGCTCACATTGTCCATGGCCAGGCAGGATCTTGCCCTGTGCCTCTGCATTGTGAGCCAGGGGCTGAGTCACCAGGACTCTGTGAGACGTGGAGGGATGGAGGGATGGATGGATGTCGTGCTCACCACTTCATTTTGGTTTAATTGCTAAACTCCATTTGAAGGAGTTGATCACTCATCAAGGGCTTTGAGTGTTGCTCCTGCAGCATCCACAGTCCAGCAGTAGCCCAAGGCACAGGGCGGCTGGTTACAAAAATGGGGCTCTGGAACGGGTTAAAAGCGTAAAATCTCTTACAAAAAAAAACCAAGCAAAGAGTAGATTTCAAAAATGAAATGTAAGGGCCTGATGCCGTGTCATACACAATTTGTGGAGCTTCACACTCTGAGCGGTGAAAGTGCTGATGGTGCCGGGGTTGGGGGGGCCTTTGCATCGATCAGGAAGGAAAAGTGAGGCAGCGCCCGGCGCTGGGAGAGCGGGCTGCATCCCGATTTATTGGGCTGCCACAGAGCACAGAGCGCTGGATGCAGATCGTTCGGCTGCTGCGTGCTAATGAAGGCTGCATTAATTACCCACTGTGGATTGATTTTCATGATTTGTCTGTCTGGGCCTCTCAAATGGGTCTGAAGGAACTTGGTGCTTGACCTTCACTGTGTTCAATGAGAGCAGGGAGATGCCTCGTTCCCCAGGCTTTGCGGGGGAAAAAAATCATTTCTGGGACTTTTCCCAGCCCCAAGGACCTTCCTGGGGGCAGCCCTGGCCCTGGAGGGATCTTCCTACCACAGGGATGAGGTTGGGGTTGTTTTTATAGCAGTGACTCTTGCTTCAGAGAGCAGGGAGAGACTTCACAACCTGGTGGGACAAGAGTCTGGGGTGGGAACCCAGGTGCTCACCCCATACCCCAAGTACTCATTACAGGCCCTGGGTGCCCATCCCAGATCTGGGCAGTTTTGGGGGATATTAGTGGGAGAAATACCAGCAAATTGATTCTAAAAGGTGGTCAGAGGGGTCTCTGCACCCCCTCCACTGCGCCGCCCAGAAGCTTTTCAAGTGGAACAGCCTGCAGCTATTACAATAAACACCTCAGCCGCAACCTGGCTCTCATTTGCATATTAGCAGCCTTAATTTTGATGAAATATGCAAATGTATGCAAAATGAAATTCATCTCATAATGACACAAGGCGATTAAACAATTTTTATGCTTAAATATTCTGTTTAATGAAATCAAACAGACCCATGCATGTGACAAATTTGCCTCAGCATGGAGAAATTAGTGGATATCAAAAAACTACCCCAGAATCCCAAACATGGGCCGCAGTGTGCTGGGCATTGAAATCACCTCTTCAGCAGGAAAACAATGGGGTTTCCTGATAACCAAAGGAACTGGAAATCACATTACAGAGAAATGCTAAAATAAGTTAGTGCAAGGCACTTTGTTTCCTACTCTCCAAAGAAATCCCGTTTTCTGTCCATCTTTTATTTATGTTCCAGATGTTAAATGGAGAAGACATGCTAGCTGGTCCTTTGTGGATATTTTTGTGTTTAAAATAAAAAGGTGATCATGTAGCAGCTGCAATCAGTGTACAGGGTGGGTCTGGCATTGCTGGATGGGTTGTGTGGCAGAGGGGGTATGGGGTGCCCTGGCTGTGCTGGGGGTGCCAGAGCAGTGGAGAGCTCAGAGCCCCCCAGGGACCTGCTGTGGATCCCCTCGGGCCCCTCATGGCAGTTCTGGGACAGCCCAGAGCACGGCAGGCTCTGCAGGACTCAACGTCAAACTGCCTGAGATCCGCCTTGGTCCCATGAACTGAGATAACAGCAGGGTTGGAAACGATCTTTGCTTTCCATCCGTCATTGCAGACTCATCCCAGATCTTCCGTCTGAAATCTTTTTTCCCTTTCCTATCCAGATCCTCCTGTTTTCTCCCTCTCACTCCCTCATGTCTTGGCTGTTCCAGCTGTGCTCTCTCTCAGTCATGTTTCTCTTGGTTGTACCCTGCGTGGCCCTAATTCTTCCAAGTTCCATTTCTTGCTGTTGGGTGTATGTGCAGCTCATCCCAACTCAGCCCAGCTGAGTCTCACCTGTAAATTTTATCAACAGCGTGTTTATTGTCCTTTTCAGGGTATGAATGCTACCTACAGGCTCCATGGGCGCAGATCCCTTCCAGTGCCACTCCTCCCCATTCCCCCATGGCACTCGTTCTGCTGCTCCAGCTCAGCTCCAGCTCTCAAAACTCCGGCTCTGGAGCAGTCACACACACACCCAAGGGTCTGTGCATCTGGAAATGCCATTGTGCCTCCTGATTCACAGCGGGGCTTTAACTACTGCTCTCTCCTTCTGGCCTTCCCCTCCCCTCGGCAGCGTGTCCCCGACTTCCCCTCCTCTCCTTCTGGGCTGTCATGCTGTAATTGATGATTTTAGGGAGTAGTTGACTCAGGCTGCCTGGTTTTGCTCTGTGAGTTCATTCCTGAGGCCGGTGCCTCTCTGTCGGAGCGTGGGGCCGGGGCTGGGCGCATCCAGCCAGGCTGGGTCGGCTCCGGCTCCGCTGGTCCCATGGAAATGCATGGATTCACACCGTGTCTCGATGGACCAAGGGCATCCCAGGGAGTGCACTATGCACGTCTGCAGGCACCCTGGGCACCCCTGGGCACTGCTGTCCATCGTGCCAGGCCACGCTGTGCCACACTGTGCCACACTGCCATGCCAAGCCGTGCTGAGAGCCACAGAGCCATCTCCCCACGCCTCAGCCCAGCCAACAGCTGGGAGCTGCACAAGCAGTTTTGCCTCCTTCCATTTCCCCGGTGAGACCCCGAACTCCTGCAGCCCCAGCAAAGGGATGGGCGGGCTCAGTGCCTCAGCCCCCTCCCTGCTGCCCTGGCCCAGGCTCCCTTTCCTTGAGCCAAAACTGACAGAGGCTGGAGCCCGGAGCTGCAGAGTGGGAGCCCTGCCAGGCCTCATAGCAGAGCCGTGATGTAAGAGCAGAGAGTCAGCAAAACCCCCTCCACGAGCAGAGTTAACCCTCACGGCAGGGACGTGGTGGGATGTGGTGGGACACTCTCCTAAATGCTGGCTGGCCCCTCATCTCTGGGTACCCACCCTCCTCTGCAGGCAGCCTGGGCACCCCTGGGCACTACTGTCCGCATTTTCCACACCGAATGCCAGTGCCTGGTCCATTCCCAGGTGGTGGTGGGAGCTCTGTGCCAGCTGTGCCAGGTAGGCATCCCTGGGCTTCCTGCAGTCCAGTCCTGGCATCCCTCAGTGGGTGCCAGTGCCACTGTCCCAGCTCACGCTCTGCCTGCCCTCTGCATCTAAATAATTCCTGAGGCAACAGGTTATGGGCTGAGAAGTTCTTAAATTATCTGGGCAAGTTTATGAACTTTCACAGCATGGAATGGATGTGACATTTCCTCTCCATAATAGATGTTCATCAGAAATGACTTGATCCAAAGAACCTTGTGCTACAAAGCCACTGGGCCATGAAAAATCTTTGACAAAACAATCTCCTTTAAACGTGGCTTTGATGGAATTAGAGCTGATTGTGATCGGATGTCTCGGTATTGTGACCTTGTTATTCCCATTATTTTGACAATTCACCGAATATTTGTAATATTTCACTCTGGATGATTATTCTCACACAGTGAAGTACCTGCAAGTGCTGGATTAGTTTTTCTGTGCGTGTTTGGCTAGATCAGGAAGAGGTGATGAGCTGTGTGCTTCCCCTGCTGCACTTTCTAAGCAGGCTCATGAGAAAGGATGCAGGAAGATGTTCTTCATCCAGGGACCATCCAGTGGAAATGCACCTCATTTTTCAGTGGCTGACTTGCACTGTGCTGAGCTCTGCTGGTGCTGGAGCTGCACCTCCCTTCCAACACCCAGGAACTGAGGATACAGGAACCTGGGGAGCACTGGGAGCTCTGGGAAACACTGGGAGCAATCCTTGCCCCATCTGCCTGTGCTTCCTACACTGAGGAGTTTTCTTCAGAGTCCAGACAAGCAATGCCTAAACAAATAGTCCAAGTGGATGCAATTCCAAGCTCATATCATGTTACAGTAATCAGAGGATAAAATTGTTTTTCTCTGTGACCTTGTTACAACCGTTTGCGAAGTCTGTGGAGAAAACTGCATGTCTAAATCAATCCTCCCTGTGGAGAGTGTCACTGCTCCTCTTGAAAGGCAATTAAAAAGGAGCTTTAGCTGGAGAAGGCGCCGAGGGAGCCTGCGGTGCTGCGGGGACTCTTGGAGAACTTGGTCCAGGACCTGCACTGGGGGAGATCCCACCCTGGAGGGCTCCAGACATGCCAGTGGGAATCATGTGGATGGGTGGGGCCAACATCACTCTTAATCGATTTGCTTTTGATAGAGTGAGCTTGAGTTTATTGTAAAACTCCCAGCATGATTGGAGGGCTGCCTGCTATTATCAGTCCAAGTAAATACGGGTTAACAACACATTTGAGACATCTGGTGGGGCTGAAGACATCTCTGTTAGGATGTTCCCAGTCCAGCTCCTCATGTGAGTGAGGTGGTGGGAATCCCAGCTCCAGGGAATGTGTGCAGGGGACATCAGCCACCATCCAGAGTGTCTGAATGGCCCTGCTGGGACTCTGGCTCCCATGGGATCTCCAGGGCCTCCATGGGATTTCCAGTTCTCCTGGGAATGCTGCTGGGCAGCACAGTCACTGCAGTGGCTGCCCCAGGACACAGCTTGATCCAAGCAGGGCTGTTTGGGGGTCCCGTGGTCCCCTCCTGCCACACAGCAGTGCTGGGGACAATGTGGTGCTGGCTGCCAGACCCCAGCATCGACAAAGCCCTCGATGCTGCGAGGCTGGTGATGCTCGGGGCTCTGGGGTTAAGGAAACAGGACTTGTACCTGGTACATCTCAGGCTCTAGAGCGATTTCCAGGCTTCTCCTGCACCGGGGCCACTCACAGCGAAGTGCTGAAGTCTGAGGGAAAAGCCTGCCGAGAGAGTGGCCAAGCAGCGGGGTGCAGCTCTTGGTGCTGGCTGGTGCTCTGGAGAAACGTGGGGCTCCCCAGACCTGGGGGTCAGAGAGACTGAGCACAGCGCCCTTGGAGATGAGATGAAGGCAGCAGGAGGGAGGGAGGGAGGGAGGGAAGAAGGGAGGGCTTTCTCACAGGAACCTTGTGGGAAAAGCAAAACCTCTTGTCGTGGTTCACTGCCTGCCCGTCTAACGCTGTCCCCGAGGGAGCCCGTCAGGCGCCATAAAACCAGGCAATTTGCCCCGGAAATAGGTGAAGAGATGGAAATGTGCTGAGGCGATGTAAATGTGCCACCCCGCAGGAGCCGGGGTCCCGCCGGGCACGGGGAGGGTGTCCCGCGGTGCCTGGGACAGGGGCTGGCCGAGGGGAGCCCCCCACCACGGGAATGCGGGGGCATTTCAGGGCCAGGGTGCCTTGTGCCTCCTCCTTGCCCTGGCACGGCAGGGAACCCCCCTGGCCGTGCCGCTGCTGCGGCTCCGGGGTTCTGAGCACCCGGGTGATTGCAGAGCATCCCCGAGACCCCGCGGGGACGCTCGGTGCCGTGCCCCCAGCTGGGAGCGCTTGCAGTGGGCAGCACACATCCTTCCACAGTCCTGCCTGGAGGGTCCCGACCCTGGGACAGCCGGCACCCAGTGAGGGAGCCTGGAATTCAGCTGGAAGTCAGCCTGGAAGTCAGCCCAGCCCAGCATCCTGTCCTGGTTTAGGGTAAATTTGGGAGGAAACCTCTGAATGGGGCTCCTCAGACGTGGTTTTGGTGGGCATTGAATATGAACAAGGCTGGGATCCGTGGCATCAGCGGGTGTTGGTGCAGGGCTGAGTGGGGGCTTGGGGCTGCTGGTCGGTGCCACAAGCAGTTTTGCTGATTTTTGGATGCACGGGACGCTCGGTGCTGGCTAAACAATAACTCAGTGCCGGGGAGGCGGCGCGGTCGGGGCTGTGGGCGCACACTCGGGGCACGCTATAAATTAAGCCCCGGAGGATGTCACAGAGTTGAGATCCGCCTTAACCTCACGCACTAGGAATTCAAGAAAGCCACCTTGGCCACCCTCATCCTTCCTCCCACGGTGCCTGAGACAGGCCAGACCCTGTCAGCTGGGATCTGCCTGGATCCTCCTAAATCAGCGCTCTGCTCTGCCTGTTCCTGAGCACAATCCTATCTCCTGGCTGTTGGACTGCCGCCAAACGCAATCACTTCTCTGAAAGACTTGCTAAATATGTTCAGCAAAAGAATTTAATTAGCCCCTTTCTCTTCCACATGAAGGTTTTTAAGAAAAGAAAGGGGAAAATTAAGGAAAAGAAAGAAGATCCCCGTCTCCCCAGTCCATTTTCTAAGCTCATGGTTGCAGTCCTGCTGCTCTGCTCGGGATTTCAGCATGTCCCACTTGGCTTGCCAAGGTCTGGTGAGCAGAACCTGGTCCTGCCCCTGCACTGCGCTCCCCAGGTGTCCCAGTGGGAAGAGCTGTGCATCCCTGCTCCCTCCCGAGGAGGCCATTTACTGGGACTTGGGGTTGAAAGGATTGTTTGAGATTTTTGTTTTCATCCTGAGCTCCTGTGAGGGATGAATCATAGCTGCGTGCGTCTGGCTGAGCTACAGGGCTCTGCTGAACGCAGGGGAACGCAGGGACCAGCACATGCCCCTGTCAGGAGAGCTCCTCACGGATTCTGTGTGTCCCTGCCACCCTACTCCTCCTCCATGTGAGGCGGAGGCAGAGCATCTCCTGAAACGGCTCCAGGTGGGGGCTGCAGGCAGGGCAGGCAGGGCGCTGTGGCATGGAGGAGGCTGTGCTGTTTGTCCAGCCTGCCTGGTGCCGTTTGTCCATCCAAGCCCTCATGCTGGGGGGAGCCGAGGGGTGGCTCCTCCTGGCTTCTCCTCCTGGCTAAGGATGGGGACTGTGCAGCACTGATACCAACACTGGGGCTTGAAGCTGGTGTCTAGACCTGGATAAATTATCCTTGTGTCACCTGCGTCGGCAAAACCTCACCCGATCCTTTCTCTGCATAGGCAAGGACAATGAGAGCATTCCCTTGCAGTTGTTCCAGTTATTTTCACCTGAGTCAGGCCTGGGACTGGGGGAGCAGGACCTCTGTGGTCCATGGACAGCAGATCCCTGTGGATGGAGCCCAGGAACTCTGCTGAGCCTGAGGTTCAGGGCATGGCGCCCTGTGATCCCACCGGGCTGCCCGGGGTGCTGCTGGCAGGTGAGCCAGTCAGGAACCAATCTGTTCTGAAATTTATGAAATGTTATGTAACTGCGAGGAACCAAAAGACAGACTCTCTTAAAATGATATCCTTGTTAATAATCTCCTTCATCCATCACTGCTGCTCAAGGATCCTCTCGCTTTTATGCGGAACATAAATTATTTGGGGGTGGGAGGAGGGGCTCTCCGGGCGATGGGAATTACAAACAGCTGGTTGACTACAAATTGCACCTCCTGCATCATCAGCGAGCGCACGTGAGCTCAGCACCAGCCCTGCACGCTATGCCCATGGACCAGGGTGTGATATTTTCGCTCTGTTTTCACCCTACTTTCATGGTACCCACACAGCTCTGTGTGTCATAAAGATGGCAGAGCCAGGACCCCCACACAGTGGCCCCCTCATCCTCCTGCCCAGTATCAATCAGGTCCTGGCTTCAAATCTCACCAGGCACATGGAGAGTGTCAGAGCTGGATGTCAGAGCTGGATCTCAGACTCCCCACCCTGAGGGGCCTCAGTTTTACAGGGACACCCCATAGCAGTTTCTGAACCCCTTTCTGGTTTCCCGGGTATTTTCCAGGGAGACTCACTCAGCGCTCCTGCAGCCCTTGGCCACCTCTTCTGTTTCACAGCATCTGAGCAGCACAGCCAAAGCTAATGCTGATGTTGGCGTTCGTGTGGAGCTAAGGGTTAAGGGGAAGGGATCAAACCACCGAACAGAGAGTGAATGCAGCTTTTCTTGTTCATGCTGCATTGTGATATATTTAAACTTTCATTTAGCATAAATACTGTAGGTCAAACACCAGACAGATTCACCAATTATATTTTCCCCTATTAGATGAAATATGTTTCTAATTTGGCCATAGTTTTGTTTTATTAGACCTGTGGCAGTGAGGGTGACCCTGTTTCAAAATAACTTTTTCAGATCATTTAGCCCTAGTCTTTTGCAAATAGAGTTTGATAAAGCAAAAATGTGCCAGTCTATTTTTTAAGTGAGGGTTATGTGAACCCAATTCCTTCCCCAAGTCAGGCTGGGGCCCCACTGGAGCTTAGGAGCCCTTAGGAAAGCGTTATGTTACAGCCACTCCGTGTGTGCTCAGTGAGGGCCCCGGCATGCGGAGCGAGAACTCAATTTGTGTTTATTTTGCACAGCCGATTTGAGCCACAGGATTTTTGTCTCTTTAAAATGTAATAAAATACAGTACTAGCATTTCCTGGGTTTCAGAGCTTCCCTGCGTGCTATTGGAAGGACGGCAAGGGGCGATGTGCTGACTCCAGCCCCAGATCTCGCTGGTTTTCTTAAAAGCAAGATCCCCAGAGCGGCGGCATCAGGTATCTTTCGGGATCAGCTCTTGCTTTTTGTGTGTGGTGAAAACGGGAGAGATGAGTTATTTTTACTTCATGCAGTTCCATTTTTTTTCCCCGGCTTATCTGATCCGCTTATTGTACCGAGGGCTTTATTTCCTTCAGGCTCCAAAGGAAAGCTCCGAGCTTCCCGGAGCCCATTCAGCCTCGGCGTGATACCATCAGCTCCGGTGGCAGCGCTATCGCCGCCGTTATCCCGCTATCGCCGCCGTTATCGCACTGCTGACAAATCCTGCAGGAGTTCAACGCCGAGGTCACCTGCGCCTCTGGAAGTTTTCCTGGGCACTCGGGGTCTTCTCCCCGGCTCTGCCCTTCTGCAGAGCCTGGGTGCTTCGGGTGCCTCTGGGTGCCTTGGATGAGCTCTCTAGCCACGGGGGATTTCTCCTTGAGTAGAAATTCCCTAAACTGCCCTCCCCACTTCTTTTACCTGCAAGATGCTTACTGGAGTCACTCCTCCCTCTCCCCGATTTCAGCCCTATTTCCCATATTCACACCAAGATCCTGGTCCATCAGCCCCTGGCAAGGGAGCAGTCCAAGAATTAAACCCCCTGAGAAGGGCTGCTGGGTGCTCCTGCTGCACTGCCAGCCCTGCCAGCAGCCCCGGGATGCTCTGGGGCCATCCCTGTGGGAATGGGGACCCTCACAACCTTGTGGAGCCGTGGGGCTCCCACTGCGCTGCTTCCCCTCAGCTTCTCCTGCTTCTCCTTTGGCTTAGGATGTGTGTGGACCCCTGGAAGAGTCAGGAGGCGCAGCCAAGGAGAATAATAACACACAGCCACGCATGTGGCACCGTTGTGTCCTCCTGCAGTCACTGGGCTCCTGCAGCTCCAGAGCTGCCCGTGCCGATGCCACCAAGGACAGGAGCTCCCGTGGCCAAACAGACACAGGAATGGCACCATCCCCAAACATCAGGAATGGCACCATCCCCAAACATCAGGAATGCACCATCCCCAAACAGACACAGGAATGGCACCATCCCCAAACAGCCACAGGAATGGCACCATCCCCAAACATCAGGAATGCACCATCCCCAAACAGACACAGGAATGGCACCATCCCCAAACAGACACAGGAACGGCACCATCCCCAAACATCAGGAATGGCACCATCCCCAAACATCAGGAACGGCACCATCCCCAAACAGCAGGGATGGCACCATCCCGAAACATCAGGAACGGCACCATCCCCAAACATCAGGAATGGCACCATCCCCAAACATCAGGAACGGCACCGTCCCCAAACAGCAGGAATGACGTCGTCACCAGTGCTTTCATCATCCTGAATCGACATCATTCAAAGTAACAATCACAGCGAAGCTTTGCATTTAGAGATTAGAACCAGCTGGAAAGCAGCGTGTCTTCTGTGCAGAAAATGGTTGCTCATTCAAAGATGGTGCTTTGAATTGAGAAAGTCATGCCTCAGAGTTTGCTGAAATTTGATATTCTTAGCAAATATTATTGTTACTTGTTAAATATTTGGTGAAATGCAAAGATCAACACTGAAGAAAACTATCAGCAGTTGCAAAACAAAATCCACGTTAAAAGTCCTTGAAATCAATCTATCCCTGTGAAATGTCCTCAGCTCCCTGAAACCGCCATTTCCAATCGAAATGCTCCATCAGAAAATTTCCTACAACTCTGCTTGAAGCCTGGGAGAGCTGAACCATTTCAGACACCATTCAAAGCTATTTTTGTTAAGTCTTTAAAACCCTTTAAGACTTCATTGAGAGAAAATCCCTCTCTGTGCTGTCACTGAATTTAACAGTCTCATCTCTGGGCTGGGGTGGGGGAACATGCCTGTCCCCCTGTTGCTGTCAGGATGAGATTTCCCCCCACAGCTCCCCAGGCTGCCTCTGTCCTGCTCTCTCACCAGGAGCCCTCACTGCCTCCATGCCACAGGCGCAGGAGATGGTTTTGCTCGGTCTGTGTCTGCGAGCGGGGTTTGCTCCCCGGCAGAGCCAACGGCACTGAGCAGTTTCTCCCACCACCCCGAGGGTTCCACTTGCTCCAGAGGCTGCTGCCAGTGCCAGAGACCTCTGAGAACTGGGCCAAGCTCTTGCACCACAGGGAGAAGGCGGAACTTGATCTTAAGCAAAACAGAAATGCCGCCAAGGGTTTCAGCTGAAAAGCAAAGCTGGAAGGAGCGAAGTTTCCACCCCCTCAGCCCTTCTGGACAAGCTCGGGCTGTGGGGCCTGGGGCACGTGGGGGCTGCCCATCACACCCAGGACAGGCTGGGAGGAGCAGCTGGACACCCCCTGGGGAAGGGAAATATGGGAACGCCTTCAGCAATGTCCTGTGTGGTTGTTCGTTGCTGTTCTCTTTTCTCCCGCTTTTACCCCCCCACATTTTCCCCCAGGTACTTGATCCTGAGGTATTAAAGGATGATTCTGGGTCACGAAACTCATAAGCAAGTGGAGAAAGTGACTTTATTTCTAGGTAGAAGCCAAATTTGGGAATATTGGCTGCAGCAGGTCGCACCCTGTGAAAGGATGTGTGTCTGAACTGAGTGTGCAGAAAACAGCAGCACACGGCACAGGGGAGCAAAGCAGGTCACTGAAACACTTGTCAGCTTTTCAACATTGTTCATAGACATTTTGGCATCCCAAAACCTGACAGGGGATCAAATGTTCCCAAATGGTGAAATCTCTAAGTAGGAAAAAGGCACATGTGCTTTTGAAAGGGTCCCGTGTTCCGAGCACTGCAGGCTGCAGCAGCCATAAATTGTATTTACAGCCTTGCTGAAGCGTGTCCTGTTTACACCGTCTAATCACTGTCCTGGGGACTGACTGAACCTATCAGGGACTGAAAAACCTGTGATTCCTTTTATTTGAAATAATGGGGAGGAGCAGGATGATGTTCTCACAGCAACCTCAGATTCCTCAGAGCTGTGTGTCTGCTGCTGCTTCAGACTCTCCAGCAAGGGCAGCTCTTTCACTTTGACCATTGTCCCAGCACCAGGGCTGGGTTACGCCAGCAGAACACTTGAGGCTGCATCTAGGCATGAGCTGTGCTTCCCAGGGACATCCCAGGAGCTGGGACCAGCTGGAGAAATGTCTTTTAAGCTGGTTTCCATCTTTTCAGAAACCCAGGGTGTTCCTTGCCAGGCTGTGCTGCCATGCAGGTTTCTCGGTGTCGCTGATGTCAGATATGAATTCTGGTTAAAATTCCAGAACGGATAGGCTGTGGCTTTTCCTAGATGGAAACTTTCCCATGGAGCTCTATACAGAGTGTTTTCCTATCTGGTACCGTGGTGAGCCAGACGCTAAAGGCAGACTCCATCATCCATATCACAGCCTGGGACATTTACTGGCAAATGACTCCTGCATGGGCAAAGGGCAGGACTAGTTGTCTGAAGGGAAACCAAAGTGCCTCTGGTTGTTCTGCCAGCCCTGGTGACCCCCAGCCCCTTGGGCAGGAGGTGATGGGGAGCACACCTGGGCATAGATGGTTCAGCACAGGTGGCACGTGACCAGGGCACATCACAGAGCACCCTGGGCTCAGCAGGGCTATCGCAGCCCCTTGTGTGGCTCTGTCGTGCTCTCTGGGGTTCCCCAGGACCTGCTCATCCAGAGTCCATTGCTGCCTGAGGCACAACCAGAGAGTATTTTCAGCAATGGAAAAGTTATTTTCCTAAATGGACATTAATGTTTTTTCCATTAATTGGAAGAAATTCTGCGGCTATGGAAAACCTTAAAGTGATATCACTGTGAAAAACTGTAAAAAATTCACACTGGAAAGGGCTTATGAAATCCAGACTTTTCTCAGCCAAAAGGGACTTTAAAATAATCCCCCCAGGGCCTCCACAGCACAAGAACTGGAGATGGCAAAGGGCCCCTCACTGGGGAAGCACGGTGTGGGATGGGAGATTGTTTTGGATGCCAGAAAGAACATCCATCTCACCCCCTTATCCCATCCCCTTATCCCATCCCATCCCATCCCATCCCATCCCATCCCATCCCATCCCATCCCATCCCATCCCATCCCTGCTCCATGCCTAGCCCCCTCAGGAGACAGGAGATGAGCCAGCCCAGTGGCTCATTCCAGGTGCTGTCAGCAGCCTGGATCATCTCCCTTGATTTATTACACCAAGTTCCTGGAAGAAGAGGAAAAGCAACCCAATCCAAACCAAAGTAGCCCAGCAATCTCTGGAGCCTTTGGGAAGGAGGGAAGCGGACACTGTGACATGGGGCAGGGGCAGAGCAGCAGGATGAGCCCTGGTGTTGTGGCAGATGGGCTGAAGCTCCTCCTCAGACCTTTGGCATTTCAGGAGCCGGCGAACACACGGGCAGAGGGTCCTGGCCATTGCCATCCCTTCCCACAGAGAGCCTGGGAGCAGCTCTGTCCCTGTGCTCCGGTGCCATGTGAGTGCCCAGCAAAGGCAGAGCCAGCCTGGCTTGCACAGACCAATTACCACAGGCATAATTGCTTGCAGAATTGGAACCTTCATTTGCTTTGAGTTCTTCCCAACTTGCCCAGTCCTCTAATATCTCCCTGCTCTGTCAGACATTCTGTGTTCCAACACAAATACAGATTTTTCTGGAAATGTGATTTATTTCCCCTAATTTTGATCTCTTCTTGCATTCTTCAGTTGAAGAAGCAGAACCCATGAAGAGTTTGGCTGACAGAAGTATTTGTGCAAAGGTTTCCTTTTATCCCCTCTTCCATATTTTTCTCAAAAACAGCTACCTAAATCCAAATAAGATTAAGAGCAAAACCTTTCAAATGGGTTACATTAATTCAGTTACCAGATCCTTTGCAATGATGAAAGAAGCACAATATTCTTATGTAATAAGTCCTGCTTTATAAATGCATTAATTCTTAAACTATATTGTTTTAATAAACAAGGCTCTAGACATGCCCAAGGGCACTGGTATTCTCAGAAGAGTTTTCCAAGAAGGCTTGTGTTGTTGGATTATTATTCCATTACTTCCAAGTTCACTGAGTGGAGCTATTTTTTTTCATACTCATATTGCAGTAAAAACAACAACTTTCAAATACTTTCTTGAGGAGATTGGGAATCAAAATGGAAACTATTTGTGTAGGATGAGAAGTGCTGAAAGTCTCGCGGTTCATGCAATTACATCGAGAATCTGAGGCCTGACTTGTTATTAAGGGGCAGAAGGGTGAGGAATTCAGGTCACTGCAGAGCTTCCTGGGCTAATCCCACTCCTGGGGATAGGCTGGGGGAGCCGTGGCCAAGCCTGAGAGGCGCAGGCAGGACCCAGCTCTTGGCCATGTCCATCCTGGGCCGGCAGGATCTCAGGGGTGTTGGTGGCTGGATGCTGAGCGCTGCCCTCAGAGCTGCTCCAGCGCCGTGTCCCTCCTGCCGTGGCTCCTCTCCTTCCTTCAGCTCCCTTGGGTCTACCCACACAGGTGGCCCAGAGGCTTTAAAGACTCATTTTAAGGTCCCGTCTCTTGGAATCCCAGGATGTTCCCCCCTTGATGGCTGGGCTGGGGAGCACCAAGCTGGTAAGGCATGGCTCAGGCAGGGTGGGGCGGACAGCAAGTTCTGGCTGGCTCTGGGATACCTGTATTCCCAGAGATATTTCCCCAGGTAATCCCTCTGAGGGAGAGCTGACTAGCGAGGCACTAATAAAAATGATAATGGTGAGGTAACTCACATATGTCCCCCCAAACCAGCTTCTAGGTGATGCTGCACAAAGCCTGGAAAGGTCTGGAAAAGCTGCTGTGCCAGGGCAGCTCGTGTTGTTTTATAAGGATGAAATGTTCATGGTGTATTCACCCCATCCAATGCCTGGTGACGCGTGGGCGTGCAGTTTTGGGGTGCTGTGCTCTTACCTGAGCATTCCACATCCCACAGGGGTTGAGCAGCTCCCGGAGGAGCCGGCGCAGAGCTGCTCTCCTCCCTCATCCTTCTGTCGGCACCGGCCGCTCTTTCCAACCGGATGCAAATGAAGGGAAATCTCACCCATTTGTGCCTCTGTGGAGTATCTTCTGCCTTATCCCCATGAATTATTAGCTCACTTTTATTGAGTTTGGCTTGCAGGAGGATGACTATTTCATCCATCAAATCAGAATCTTTTTAACACTAATACTGAATTTATAGAAGTGGTTAAACGAAGTGTTGACAATATGGACAATGTGTTTCTGATTAACGCTGCGATTTAACAGGGAGCTGCCAACGGCCCGGAGTTACTAAACCAGGGCAGCACTTTTCCAGACCCGTGGGCTGGAGCTCAGCACTGCAGATGTCAGGGCTGGCTGCAGGGGGCTGGCTGCAGCCAGGCTGCTCCCAAGAGCTGTGATTTCCCCCTGTGGTCATGCCGATAACTGGGCTTTTCCCTAATCACACCTGTACTGGGCTCTTCCCCTTTCCCTGGTGGGTGCATTTATTTACATGTGTGCATTTACCGGGGTAGGGACCGAACAGCTGAGCCCTGCAGCTTTAAAGAACATCAAAACAGATTAAAATATGGCCTTCCTTCCTTCCTTCCTTCCTTCCTTCCTTTTCTCTGTGACACAAGAAATAGGAGTTGCACAAAGCAATTGGCAATAGAAACAAAAGGGAGAGGAAGAGAGGGGAGTGTGTGCAGAGCCACGGTGATCACAGCCAAGATGAGAGGATCCTGCTACCTAGAACCTCCTCTGAGGGTGCTCACAGGCCAGGGAGCTTTGATCACCTCCTTCCCTCTCCTCACGAATCACCTTCATGGCAACACTGAACTTCTGAAATTCAACAGCTACTAAAATATCAAGAATTTAGGACTGGGAAAACCTTGTGGAGTGTGAGGTTTCAAGAGATGTTTGGGCTTCTCTCGAGTTCAGAGCCACAGTTGGAGTTCGGGCATTTTCTTCCTTTGGTTTTATATCTGCTGTGTTTGCTGTTTGTTCCAGGGGGATTGATTCAGTTTTGGGAAAAATGGACATATTTTCCCTGTGTGCAGCTTAAGGTTAGAAGAGCCAGGAAACCCCAGGCAGGGATTAGACAAGCAGGTTACCCCAGGCAGGGCTGGAAGGGTCAGGTGAGCCCAGGCAGGAATAGATGAGCACATGGAATTTCCCAGCAGCACAGCCAGCAGTGCCCGGCCCCCTGGCACAGTGTGACCTGCCTCATGTTTATCCCTGTTTGACTGGCTCCCACCAGTCGGATTTTCACCTGCAGTGATGGAGCTGTGGTTCCTGTAGTGCCAAATCTTGGATGTCTGGGCTGCTTGGGACTTGCTAAAACCAGGTTCATCCCCGGTAACACTGGGATGAGTTCCAGGTGTGTGATAAAACAAAATCACTTTAAAACCTTCACACAAAGCTTGAGCAAAAGCCAGGCTGACCCTCCTCTAAAGCTCCCTTTTCCTCACCCTGCCCCCATCTCTTGTAGTCCTCCTCCCCCAACCATCCCCAAAATACCCCAACCCTTGTCTCGCCTTGTTTAAGAGTCAGCTTCAATAGTACCTTTGTTAAGGGTAAAATCTCATTAAAAGTGAGGTAAGAGGAAATGAAAAAGTGTAAAATAACCAGATTTATTACCTGTTGTCTTCTGAGCATTTGAGAACCAGGAGCTGGGGGCAAGGGGCCACGTGGGATCAGAGCTGTGAGCCACGAGCCTTCCCCACCACCCGCGCTGCCTCTGGCTCCTGGGGCACTGTCTGCTCATGGCACCGGCTTATCAAAGCAGAGAAACGAATTTTGTACTTTCCGAGATAAAAAAGGTGAATTGCTCTTACTGTATCAGACTGGCCCTGAGCTCCACTGCCTCATGCATGTGCAGGTGGGGATGTTTATTTACTGAACTCAGAAATGTTTCTCAGCTCAAAGAGAAGGTTTTCCAGGAGCAGTGACTCCTGCTTTTCCTCCTATTCCAAAGGTGAAGGGAAAAGCAAACCCAGTAAATTACAGTGTCGGGTTTATTAACTCTGCTAATGAGGGAGCAACCTGCGTGGTTGGGGGCAAGAGAGCGAGACCCTCTGCTCTGGGGCATTGCACTTGGGGTGCCCCCAAGCTGCTCCCTCCCTTTCAGGGTGGAGAGGGGTGCCAGGGCAAGAGAAGGGCAATTAGAGAAACTATAAAACCTAATAAAACTGCAGTGCTCCCCGATCAGCCACAGTGAGCCTCGAGCATGGGATGGAGCCTGCCAATGGCGCAGCTTTGGGGCTGTGCCCACAGCAGGGTGGTGCCCCAGGGTTCCCTGTGCCCAGCGCTCTCCCAACACGAGTTCTGGGGTGTGATGTGAACACATGCAGGTCCTGGAGCGTGATTTGTTCCTGCACAAGTCCTGGGGTGTGATGTGTTTGCAGGGCCTGCTCTGCCTCTCACCTTCCCCGTGTGCACTCAGGGATGTGCTGCTCTCTTTGTCCTTTAACCGAATTAGTGTTTGGGGAGTGATGAGATTATCTGTCCTCTCTCACTGAAGGAAAGAGGGGAGCCAGTGTCACTGGGGAAAAATGTGGGGCCACCCACTGGGCCCAGGTGGGAGGGGGGGTTGTGCTGAGGCTGCCACCAACTGCAAACAAGTGGCATTTCTGAGCTTGTCGTTGGGTGGTTTCCATGGAAAACCCTCAGCAGCTTTGGAGGGACCCCTCAGCACCACCCTGTGCCCCTGCCCCACTCCCGCAGCCCTGCTGCCAAGGCTGCCATCAAACCACGTCCTTGAGTGCCACATCTACACGTCTGCTAAATCCAGGGGCTGAATGCACACGTGGGGCGTGTGCTTTGACAGTGCCAGTGTGCAGGTGCTGTGCTGGAGAGCCACATGAAAGTCCTCATCCCACTCCTGCCTTGCCAAGTATGTGCTCGAGCTGTCTGCCGGAGCGGGGACCCTTTCCCGGGGTGATGCCCGCCCTACCTGGCCTGTTTGTTGTGGGACCCCTCGGGCACGTCCTGGTGGGTGACACCAAGCAGTGTAGAGCTCCAGGGCTCTGCCACGGGGCTGTGCGTGCCGGCAGATGCTGGAGCGGGTTCACATTGTCCCCACAGAGGCGGCTTTAACTGGTGACATTAGCGAGTGGCGGGGCTCCGGGTGCCTGCTGGTTCTCCCTCCATCCACTCTGTATTCTAACCCTAATTGTCTGCAGCAACCTGTTATTACGGCGCCTTTAACATGATAGACACAAATAGGACGCACTAATCCACTACTCTTTGGTTTAAGAGTCATTACAAAGTGCTTAATTAAGTAAGCCTCACTTAATCACAAAATGTTTGCATGCTAAACGAGTTCTTGTGAAGCACGACACTTGACATATTCTGTACAAAAATAATTACAAGCGGGAGGCCCGGTACATTGAGCCTCCGAACATTTCATTTCAGGCCTTGCCCATTCATCACCAGGCTGGAATTAAAAGGCTTTCAGCGCAGAACTCCCACATTCCTGCCGGCTGAGTCACCGCTGCCGCTGCCGTGCCTGGGTGGCTGCCACGGAGCCGCTGCCCCGCCGGCTCCCCGGGCATGTGCCGGAGCCGTGGCACCGCTGCTGCTGCCACCCTGCTGTGGCTGCATCGAGGTGGAGGCTGGCACCTGGCTGGGGGAGCGCCACGGGACAAGAATTCTAGGGAAGGCCAGCAGAGCATCCGTGGATGCAGCACAGTGGTGGGCGTTTTGTTAGTGTTGAGGTGTCCAAGCGTTGTGCGCCCTTGGGGTGCAGCATCTGGAACAGGCAGGGGGAAATTCGGTGCCTCCCTGCCTCAGAGGTCTCCGAAAGGCAAAGCCACCCTCTACCCCGAGGGATGGTGGCTTTCCTAAATCCCCACCCTCAGCTGCATAAAGGCTGCCTGAATGGGATTGTGTCAGCAGCAGCCTGCAGACCTTTGTTGGGTGTGCTGGTGCCCATTAAAATCCCTGTCCCTGTTGGGATAATTGGCATCCTTACCCCAGGCTGCCTTTTGAAGGAAACCCTTTAATTAGCATTCTCCAGGCTCAGGAATGCCCTCAGCAGTTTGTTTTCTCACATGCTGCTGCTCAGGTCAGGGTATTTTGAGCTCCAGACTCCACTGTGCAGAGTGCACAAGAGAATCCATCCTCCCTCCATCCACCCATCCATCCACCCATCCATCCATCCATTCATCCATCCATCCTCCATCCATCCACCCATCCATCCACCCATCCATCCATCCGTTCATCCTCTATCCATCCTCCAGTGCCCAGGGCCTGGGCACAACCAGAAGCATCTCTGCAGGTGCCCTCCTCTTCGGAGCTGTGTTTGGGTGGTCACTGCACCATGCAAGCCGGGAGAAAAAACATTTGTAACATGGAGAGATCCTGCTGAGCACAGGGATGATGGTGGCAGCTGGAGGGTCACAGGTCCTGGTGTCCCCAACATCCCCAGGCATGCCAGGGCCAGGCTGTTCCCTGGGCTGGGATGGGGAGAGCTGCCAATGTGGGGCTGTCATTCATCTTTCTCCAGAAGCAGGTGTTCAGTGTTTATCAGGGCTAACCAAACAATTTATATTAATTAGGAGGGCATTTGTGACTGGCCCCTCACTGTGGTGTCATATCATAGGGTTTTATTGCTGAGACTCCTCCATGGCTCCATCCCACCCCCAGCACCTCAGTGCTCTGCAGGATGGGCCTGATTCTAGCGGAGTTTTGTGTTGGAGGAAAACTGGAAAAGAGATTCAACCAGGCTGTAGCATCCTGTGTGACATTTTCATATAAAATCGTTTCAATTTTTAATTCTGAACCAGCCTGTATTTCAATAGTTTCATTATTTATCACATTATGTTTTGTGTTTTGCATTGTTACTCTTGTCTTCTATATTAATTTTGCATGATGAATTATTTTGCTTGAAGTCAAAATCAAAATGAAATCCAAGCAATTTTGTCAAAATTCAAAGGTTTTAGTTAAGCTGCAGCAAGGATTTCCAGCCCTTTCCTCCACACACAAGTTAAAAATCTCTGCCTCTACTCTCCTTCCAAAAAAATTGCTTGAAACCTGGAATTCATGCAGCAGCTGTACAGGGTGGTGTTGATTTCCAGCTCCCAGGGACGCTTTTCCTTCCTGCTTGGCGAGTGAAGGAGAGGGTTGGAGGGAGAGAGGGGCACAGGGGCACCGGGCTCGGGGGTCCCAGGAGGAGCCAGGCCCCGGCCAACCTGAGCCTGCCTGGGGCTTAGCTGCCGGCACTGACCCAGCAGCAGGAACACACATGGTAAAAGTTAGTGAGCAACATTCCCAAACTTGGTCATCTTTGCTCCCACACAGGCGCAGGGTGCCAAGGCACGCCGAGGCCGGGGCTGGGGAGGGCAGTGGGTGCTCTGGTGAGTCCCAGTGAGGGGAAGATGCCTTGTAGGGATGGACATTCACTCCTGGGAGGAAACAAAGTGATCTGCAAACTCCATCTTGAGTTGGACTGAGACTTTGGCCCAGAAAGGGAGGGATGATTGGTTTTTGTCCAAAACCTCAAAGCTTCTCAGACTGCCATTTTCAAACTGAGGTTTTTCATCACAAAGTGGCTTTTATCAGTTAAGCCAAATTTGGAGTTCTGCCTTTGTTTTTTGGAGGGAAAGCTTGAGGAAGAAGGCTCCACAACTTAGCATGAAATACAATATTTCAGTTGAGTTCCAGGCTTGTCCCCATACAGCCTTTTAATCATTCATTGCCCTGAAGTTCTATATGGTTTTTTGGGGGGTTGATTTTCTGCCACTGAAGGAAGAGTGAATTGGTGATTAGCTTGGTGTGAGCTGCTGGATGCTCTTGCAAGCAAACAGGGATATGTTCCTGCCCCGTGCCCATCCCACTGTTGGGAGCAGAGACCCGCGGGACCTGCAGGGGCTCTCCACCCTTCCTTCCCACTGCCCACATTCTCATCTCTGATTTTTGGTTTTCTATCGCTTTTTCCCAGGTCACTTCTCCTCTTTGCATCTGTTTAGTGCTGGCTGGGTGTGGTGAGGGGCTGGCAGCAGGGAGAAGGGCTGTGGTGCTCCGGCCGCACCTGCCTGGCAGAGGTGTCCGGTTGGCGCGGCCACAGCATCCTCTGCTCCCCGACCGTGTGGGCTGCACCAGCAGCCAAGGGACACCCACCCTCTCCCCGGGGTGTGTCCCATCCCCACGTAGGGCCAAGGGCAGCTGCTGCCCAGGGGCACTGGGCTGTGCCCTGTTGCTGGCCAGGCTGTTGGCCCACGGTGGCTCCGCGCCGGATTAGCCGGGTTAAACCGCTAATGCAGCCGCTGCGTGGAAGGCTGCTTTCAGTAAGTGGCTCCCTGTAGCTTATTTGACTCCAGGCCCAACTCTAATGTCTCAGTGGGCCTGTTACATTAAGCAGGCCCAAGTGGTAGGAGATTTAAAGCATCAAAATGAAGTGCTTTATCACTCCGTACTGTGTTCTTGGCTGCTTTCGTTGGCCTCACTTCACAGGCGCCGCAGCCTGCGAGCCGAGCCCTCTCGGCAGGCCCATTACAAATTCCACTTGTTGACGGTTGCCTTGTTGCAGGATTTAATGGTAGAATAATATTTACACAGTAAACTCCTCTGGAGGTGTTATAAACACCATAAAAAGGATTTTAGAAGCTTAATGAGCGTTAGTGAAGTCGAGACAGGATAATGTGGCAACTGTGCACTGTAATCTGATTTGGCACCTTCTGCACAGCAGGAGTTAGTGGGTGGAAGAGCTTTTTACTTTTTTTTTTGTTTTGTTTTAGTGTGTAATATTGTTTGTTTAGCACGGTGCTGAATGGGGGCTGTAGAGCCAGGTGCCCACAGACTGGCTGACATGAGTGCCCAGCAGCGTGGGGAGCACGGGCACTCCCAGTACCTCTGCCAGGACATCGCGGCCACTTTGTGTCACATGTGAAAGGATTCAATGTTTGGGCCAGTCCAGTGCTCAGTGACACAGCCCTGAACATGGTCATAATGGTCACAGCAATAATTTTGGGACGTCAAACTGACAGACAGTAGGCTCAGATAAGAGATTAGAAAGGAATCCTTCCATGTGAGGGTAGGGAGGCCCTGGCACAGGGTGCCCAGAGAAGCTGTGGCTGCCTCATCCCTGGAGGTGCTCAAGGCCAGGTTGGATGGAGCTTGGAGCAACTTGGGATAGTGGAAGGTGTCCCTGCCCATGGCAGAGGCTGTAATTGGATTAACTTTAAGACCCCTTTCAACCCAAACCATTGTACTATTCTTTGATGATGATTTTGGGCATGGGGTGCCAGGCAGGCAGCAGCAATGGGAACAGTGGCTCTCCCCCTGGGTGAGGCAGGGGATGGGTGATTTTGGGGCTGGGCAGCACTGCAAGCAGCCCAGTTTGGGGGCTGTGCCAGGGGGCTGGACCAGCTCCTGCCATCCCTGGGCCGGCCCAGACCCCTGACACGAGAGGGGCGCAGGAGGGGCAGCTCTGGGAGCAGCAGGCACAGGCTCACCGCAGCAGCCTCCTGCAACCCTGCGTTTTCCTGTATCTTTTTCACGTTATAATTGATGTTTTCCCCTTTTGCTGAGCTGCAGATACCCCTGTTACGTGTGTGCATTCACACCTGGACATACACACAGGTGCACAGGGGTAGGGGTGTTCTGGGAGCAACTGTGACTCACCCCGGGGCTGGTGATTCACATGCAGGTATTGGAGGGTTTGTCTCAAGGAGGCAGCGAGGGAGCAGCTCCCCTGTGTGGGGCTCCGTGGGCACCTCCCAGGGGAGGGAGGATGGAGAATGGTCCCTGCCCACCTGTGCCCATCACTGCCTTCTGCCGGTGGTGGGAACATTCCTATTTCTGCAGAGTGCCAATTACCACATGGATCTTCTTGGCTGCCTGCTGGAATGACTTTTCAGGGTTTAAATTATTTTTCATTTTCAATGTTGAATGTTTCCATATATTTTATTTTGCTGTTACGTAAACATATACAATTTTTTTTACACAAAAAACCCTATTTAATGCATATTGTCAAAAATTTTTGATTTTTTTTCAACTTCAGAACCCACCCCAAAGGTGAGGAGCAGTATTTCAGCCGTGAAGTGACTGGCTGCCCCCCCCACAGCCCCTCTCCCATTCCTGGCCCTGCTCCCACAACACAGAGTCCCCCATCTGCATGCTCAGAGCCAGACCCGTCCCCTCCCACCCCAGACACTCTGTGGGGGCTGGTGGACTTCAAGGACTTGGATTTTGACACTCGAGGAACTACCCCCGGCCTTTCCAATTTCCGAGGGATGTGAGCAGCCATGGATCTCAAGACTGACTTGCCAGCAGCAAAAAGCTGCCTTTTGTAAATAAGCCAATATTTTCTTTCTTTCAAGGGGAAGCTGACAAAGATCAATACCAGCCTGCAAAAGACATTGCCCTCTTAAGAATTAGCCCTTTGCAGAATCATTAATCCAGGAAGCTGTTACAGGGTGACAAGAACACAGAGGCTCTGCCAGCTCCTGGAGGGGTGGCAGCAACATCCCCTTATGCACAGAAAAACAAACCAAATGAGCTTGCTGAGAAAATTGTGGCTATAGGCTCATTCTGCCCACGGAACCCATTGGACTTTAATTAAGGAAGGCTGGCTGCACTCTTAATCAGTGTCATTAAAGTTTCCTGGTGCTTTGCTCTCATCTGACTTCCATAAGGTCTGTGCAGGGCTGGGCTGCTGACCTGTTATGGCTGCCCCATCCCTGGAAGTGTCCAAGGTCAGGCTGGATGGGGCTTGGAGCAACCTGAGGTAATGGAAGGTGTCCCTGCCCATGGCAGGGGATTGAAATGTGACAGTCTTTACGGTCCCTTGCAACCCAAACCACTCTGATTCTGTGTCCCCTGTGCCACCCTCCATCCCTGTGGCAGGGCAGTGTGTCCCTGTCTGAGCCCTGCCAGCTTCTCTTCTGGCAGCAGCCAGGCCACAGGTACCCAGGGCTGGGAGAGCCTCAGGTGTTTGCAGCGAGCAGGGCTGGCCAGGCGTGGCTCATTAAGTGAGGTGCGGGTCACAATTAGCCAAAAGGGCCAGGAATCAGTTTATGCAAGCAACGCTCATTAGGGGCTAAATTAGCTATGCCATGGCCCCGCCTACAAATCAAGGGAGTGACCCACCCATCTGCGAGGGGGCTGCCAGGGATGGGTGGGGGCGTTGTCATCACCAGCAGCATTTCTCTGTTCCTGTGTACAAGCTCTTCTCCCGCTCTCTGCAGCTCTGTTCTTCCACTCTGATTGGCATACGGACCGTAAAAATGCATCTGACTCTGAACCAGCTCAGGGGAGCCCAGGACAGGTCTCTGGAATAGAGGAAGCTCACGTGCCCTCCATAAAACAGGCACCCAATCCCTCCTGGGCCAACAGGGCAGTTTGCTCCCTTGAAACAAAACGCTGTTGGGCCACAACCCGGCACAGTGACACGGCGGTGGCACTGCCATGGAGGCTCTGCTGCAGCACCAGGGGAAGGTGCCTGTGAGGCAGCTGGGCAGGCCCTGACCTGTGCAGGGCTCAAGAGCCTGCGTGGGGTGAGCTGCCAATGTGGGGGGTGAGATAATCTCTCCTATTATCTGATTTAAGCAAGAAGAAAAATCTGCCAAAACCCGAGACCCTGGTGTGTTTGGTGAACAGCTAGAGATGGAAAAATAATTCCAAACAAGGCATTTGTCACAACATTGCAGGGTCACCCGCTAAGTGAGGGATGCTGAAGAGGGAAACAATTCTTAGGGGTAATTACGATTTGTAAGAAGTTTTGCACTGGCTCTGTAATTGTCGGGGGGTGGCCATTGGCGCTGCAGCGCTGGGAAAGCACCACAATAGAGCTGTAATTTACGGGGCTGGAACCGTGAAGCCAGAAGTGGTTTGGGAATTATTGCTAATCTTTATGGATTCAGCCATTCATGTGCTGGCCGAGGCGGGTTGGGTTACACGACCTGTGAGCAGGGGTCTCACGCTGCCCCGGCACCTCCTGCCCGAGCCCCTGCGGCTCTGGGTGGACTGGAGCCAACATTATTTCACCTTCTGCCTCAGTGAAGAGCTCTCAGCTCCCTCGAGGCTCCCATGGGAGAAGTTATAAAGAGGAAGAAAGTTGCCTTATCACCTTTCTGTAATGAAAGATGTTCCAAGAGAGCTGGAGAGGGAGTTTGGACAAGGGCCAGGAGTGACAGGACAGAGGGAATGGCTTCCCGGTGCCAGAGGGCAGGGTTAGATGGGACACTGGGAAGAAACTGTTCCCTGTGAGCGTGGTGAAGCCCTGGCACAGGTTGCCCAGAGGAGGTGTTCCTACTCCTGGTTCACACATGGCTGAGTGAGGGCAGCCCACGAAGGGAATTTCTGCCATGAAAGGCCCTTTGCTCCTGGTCCCTCTGTCCCCTGCCAGCGTGGAGCAGCGCAGCTCTGTCACATCAGGCAGCTGCCTGTGTTCGGCAGAGTTAAAAAAAAAAGAAAAAAAAAAATCACACTTTTTTCATTTGTGCTGATTTGCATATTAATAGTTTGCATATTAAACAACTACTTCAGAGGGTGGGCGGGCTAATGAATGCAGCAGTCTCCTCTATTTTAACTCAATTTGCCTCATCCATATTCCAATGACTTTGGGGATTGGTATTCAGTTTTCATTGAAATTATCCAAGCCAGACCTAATTTGTGCTGCCCTTCCATTAATCCAATTAATTAGCACCATTGATGTGTGCTGCCTTTGTGAGGCGCTTTGTGAGGCGCCACTGCCGCTAATGACAGCCTGGGATCAGAGCGAGTAACGAGCAAACCAAAGGAGCGTTTGACCCTTCCTGGACCCTCACACAATGCAGCACTTTGGAGTCTGGAGGCCCTAATTTAGGTTCGATGGTCCAAATTATAGACAATAATTCAATATTCTTTGTGGGGAGCTGAGCAAGTGTCACTCTGTCATTTGTTTAGCTTATAATATTTTTTTCCCCCTGCCTCTTTATTTATGTATTTTTTCCCCTTTTCATTATTTTCCAACCTGGCCTTTCTGCTCCACCTCCAGCATTGATTTCTGACCTTGTTCTGCTGCAAGGGCTGAGGATCTCTTTGCTCTGAAGGAATTCATTAACCTTTCCCCTGCCCAGAACTGGAGAGAAAATCTTTATATTTTTAAGTAAGGCAAATAAACACTGGCAGTGACTAGTGGAGTCCCCTCGCTGGCGGTTCCCCAAGAACTCCTGTGCCAGCTTAGGAACTGCTTCTGGGTTTCATCCTTTGGGTAATTTTCGGTTGGAGACATGGTTTAAATACTGACTGAGCTTCTCCAGACCCTACTCAATGCCCCCAGTGGGTCCTTCCTAGCTCAGCATATTCTGTGATTCCATGATGAGTTTCTGCATTGGTAACCGCCCCACTTCTTCTCCTTGCTGTGGCCTCACCCTGATATCCCTGCAGTGGCCAAGAACAGTTTAAACTGGTGCAATTAAACACAGCAGAAGAGCAGCAAAAAGCCATTCCCGCGGCCACACTGCTGGGCCAGGATACATCCCCAGAGTGCCACCAAAGCCCTGGGGAAAGGGGATGCAGAGGAGCTGCAGATGTGTCCAGATGCGGAGGAAGCAGCCACTGCACCTGGCACGCCTGTTCTCCCCCACCCCTCCTTCCCTCTGGCTCACCGGAGGAGGAGAAGCTATTAAAGGAAGCGTTTAGCTGTGGTTATCCACAGGTAGGTCACTAAACTCATTAAGGTAATTAATTACACACGGCACATTCACTGTGTCCACAGGTGTTTGAACTGTAAGGAGACAGGAATTGTCAGCGCCGGGGAGGACAGAGAGTCAATTTGCACAGGGATATGGAGGTCTGGGTGCTCAGCTTCCTTTTAACTGGAACTAAAGCTGAAGGGTTTTTCAGGGAAATTCTCGGGGAGGCAAGAAAACCCTACTGCAGGAAGGCTGTGTGTAATTTGGTAGAACCATTGTTTGGGGTGAAACAAACCATTTGAGACTTTTGAAATCTCACAACAGATAATTTAAAAATTGCTACAGGAATAAAGGTTGAACCTGGACTCTACTTTGTGTTCCTCACTACTACCAAAATTTCACTTTGGGAAAAGAGACGTGGTTTTGTGCTGTGCAAGAATGAGGTTTTCCAGAAGTGTTCCAGAGGTTTTCTCCATCATCCTGGTCACACCTCCCTGCAGGCAGGCTGGGGTCCCACTCCTGTGGCTCTGGTGGGTCAAGGTGCTGCCAGGGGTGTCCACTCCTTGCTGGGCTGGGACCATGGCACAGGGGACGTTGTGTCCACGCTGTGGCCGTGCCAGTCCCCGCTGAGTCACAAGAATGGGTTTGGCATTGCCAAGTGGGGACTCTCCTCCTGTGGCTCTCCATGCTGTTCCCAATCACTCCTCAGCATTATAAATCATGCTATTGCAATAGCAGCTTATGCAGTCAGTTGCCTTCAAGATTTTCCTGATTAACCTTAAAATCTGCTATAAATCTTATTCCCTTCTTCCTCATGGAGCTTCAGGGACACAAACAGGCTCTACTGCTGCCGGGGCTGAGGTGCTGCCTGCACTGTGCCAGCTATCACAGGCCATGGGGAGCCAAAAAACCCTTTTAAACCTCTCTCCTCTCAGGGTCCTGGGCTCTTTGAGGAGGAGGGAGGCAGCCACGGGCAGCTGCTTCCTGCAGCTCCAGCTTTGCCAGGCTCCGGGAGCTTCCCAAACTTTTGATAATCCCTCTGGATGATCTTTGGTGATGGCAAGAAGAGTGAGTGAAGCACCCAAAGGCAGGTGGCATTGAATGGGCATTTATTTCTTTGTCTGAGGTGGGAGCCCTCGTCCCAACCTGCACGATCCCGCTGCCTGTCTGGCACTGCTGCAGCAAGATCCCGTTTAGTGGCATCACTCAGGACTTGTCACATCACGCTATGTCACAACATGTCAGGCTCTGACAGGCTGGATACCTGCTATTAACTCGAGACTAGTTGCAAATACAAAATAGAGGTGGTGAGTGAAGGCAGTGCCAGGAGCAGGGTGGATGCTGGTGCTGGCACCCAGGGTATGGCTCTGCCAGCCAGGCTTTGCAGAGTAGCCCTGGGCTCTGGCATGCTCAGCTTGGATATGGGAACACAGCCTCCAAAATGGTGCCAGAGAGCTGGATTTGGAAAAAAATTTCCTTCTGACACTGAAGTGTCAGTTTAATCCTGACAGAGCATCCTGGCACTGGAGCTGTCAGCACCACCAGGAGCAGCAGCACCTGCAGCCTGTCCCCGCTGTAGCTGTGGCTGTACCTGGCTCTCCTGGGAAAGGTGGAGAAGCAGGACAAGGCTGGAGGCCGAGGCGTGCTTTGGGGAGGGATTCCTTCCTGCTGCTGCATCTGGCCTGTGGGAGTCCCTGAAGCCAGTTTGATTAATTTGCTGCCTGTGAGTGCAGCACAACAGTGGATCAGGTCTCCTTTTGTCCGTTATGATATAATTCACCTTTAAATCAGTGGTTTAATTACAGTATCACCCTCCCTCATCACACCCTTCCTCCCAGGAACTGGACAAGCTCTGTCTTGAAGGCTGTCTGGCCTCCAGGACCTCACCTGGGACATCTGGGAGATTTGGGGTCACAGGGACCGAGTGAGGGAGGGTTCTGCTGTGGGAGACAGGACTGTAGGAGGGGAAACAGCTGGAACCTGGTGACTGGGTAACAGGGAGGGTCCTGCTGGGACCCTCCTGCAGAGCTGTGGGGAGCACAAAGGTGCTGTGCTGTGGTCACCAGTGACAATCCCCGTGTGTTTCTGCTCCCAGTACCCACAGGCACTCTCTGGGAAGTGCCCCTGGCTTGGGAGCAGGGGCAGCAGCACTGTGGGGCTGACTTGGGGAGAGGAGAGTTGAGTCCAGCCCTGCTGGAGGCCAAGGCAGAGCTCATAGGCCACTGTTGGGATCCTGGCACCTCCACCTGGATGCTGCCCTGCACATCTGGAGCTGTTGCAGCCAACAGATCCCAGGGGGATGACAGCTCTCTGTCCCTCCTTGTCCTGGGATATCCCTGGCTGGCTGGCTGATGGATCCTCACCATCCAGCTGAGTCGGGGGCATCCAAGCAGAACCTGGCACCCCCTGACACCCCCGAGGGGCCGATCCTCCGTGCCCACGCTCCCTGTGCTGCTACAGAACCCCCTTGTCTTCCCTAGTACCTCACGCCTTAACAAGCCAAAAACCAGGCTGGTTTTTATTTGCTTTATTATTAAGCTGATGAGGTTATTTAGCCCGTTTTATGCCCCATTAAATTCTGTGTTTGAAATTCTGTGGAGCGCTTTGCAAACACGCGCTCCGCGCCCGCCAGCGCCGCCGCCGGGGTTTGCCTTGGAGCACCCGCACCCGTGTTTACTCCCTGGGTATTCTCTGCTTCCCCAGCCTGGTGTGGCTGAGAGAGATGAATGCTCTGTCTGTTATTGTCACCTCTTCTCACTTTTCTTTCTTTTTTTTTTTTTTTTTTCCACGCTCTCATCACTGCTTTGAGTGCTTCTTATTTTCCTTGCCTCTGCAAGAAGCCATAAAATTCCCCAGCCCGTGTGTGGTGTGGTGTGCACTTACAAATTACCACTGAAAAATGAATTGCCTTGACAAAATCTAATGTTTTGTGACACAGCACAAATATGCATTTCATTCTTGAAGAGAAGGAAAAGGAGCTCATTGGAAATATTAAATTAAGCAGTGTAACAGCTGAAAATAATTTGGTTTTCTGCTCTGTTGCTTGTGATTTGGTACGGAGTTGGAGGTGGCAGGGCAGTGCCTGTTTAGAGTGTAAAGCACACAGATGCCTCGGATTTTATTCCTAGCTTTGGAGCAACTTGTTTTCTCTGGTGCTGGCAGCTGCTGCAGCTCGGAACACAGGTTTTGGGAAAGGTCCCAGGGGCAAGGACCTGAGGGGGAACACTGTGGCCAGAGTGTGGAAATGTTTTCCACGGCCCTGCAGTCAGTCACAGGAGACCAACAGGAGGCTGAAGCTCTCGCTGCTTCTCTGGAGGTTTAGAATAAAAATCCAGCCCCGAGAAGAACGAAGCGGAGCCGGGCAGCATTTGGGAATTCCTGCGAACAGCCCTGGATCCCTGCTGCAGCCAGGCGTAAAGAAGCCTTTATTCTCTTCAGTCGCCCAGCCCTTTAATTACCTGCAGGGCTCCGCACGGTGACTGACTCCCAAACCAGGGTGGCTCCTTGCAGAGCAGCGAGATGTGGAGCTCCCTGGCGTGTCACGCCTTGCGGATTTGAGTGTTCCTTCTCCCTCGGTGCCACCTCCAATGCTGCTGTGGGGAGTCCCTGCAGGGCACAGGGCACTGCTGGAGCTGCACAGCTGGGAGCTGAGCCCAGCAGGGTGTCACAGGCTGAGGGCAGCTGGGCAGGGCTGGTGGCACCAGGGCTGGCAGCTGGGCAGGGAGGAGCTGCTCACTCAGACCTTTCCCTCCCAAGCGCACGGCCCCAAGGTGGCTGTTGGGCTGACGTGTGCCTCAGGGTGGATTTCTCATCACGGTTACCAGGGTTTATACTTCAGTACTAATTATTTCTTGATCTTAAAAAGGCATCTGGGAAGGGACCAGGCCTCCAGCAGGATGGAGACCGTGAAAGCACTTGGAAGGCAGGAGCCTGTCCCCCAACCAGGCTGTGGGACTGTGGCCATGCCACAGCAAGGGGTGCTTGTGAGGATGGAGGGGTTCTGCAGTTGCAGCCTGTCCCCCGCTGGTGGCCAAGCCAAGGGCAGCTGCCAGCTGGGCCTTGGGGACCAGCCCGGCCCCAAGGGCTCTGTGAGCAGCTTCGCTTCCCTCCAGCGGGAGCCAAGCACAACCTGCCACTCATGCCAAGGTATCTTTGGCACAGGGATGTGGGTAGAAAACCCACAGGAGTGTCAAAGCCATGGACAGTCTCCAAAGTGAGAGCAGTGTTTGACGGGGGAGAATATGCTTTGGAAAATTGACTTGATCCTTGTTTGGAAGCAGCACTGAGAAGCACACGGAGCCCTCCACAGACACACACATGCTGCCTTGAGGATCTCTGCACAAAGCAAAGCACTGGAAACATGTTGTCATCCACCTCCTCCCTCTCATTCCTGGCAACTGAGTAAATATCCAAGGCGCTGCTTATATCCAAGCTCAGGAAAGCAGCCACCCAGCCCGGCACCGCGGCAGGGACCCCTGCAGTGCTTGGTCCTGCTGGAGTGGGGGGTTCCATCTCCTGCTTCCCTGCAAGGGGGGCACTGCCCCCCTTGTCTGCTGGAGAGGGGCTGGACTACAGCAGAGTGCCACGAGTGAGCTCCATGCTTCTCTGGATCATTCACCACTTGCCAGGAGTGCTGCTCTCCTCTCCCATAGCTAACGCCGAGAGCCAAGGACTAGACATGGCACAGCTCGTGTTGTTTTAGCATCCCTCTTCTTAAAAAAAGTAATTAAAAAAAAAAAGAAAAAGAAAAAAGAAAATCTGGACAACTTCCCAGATTGTACATCTGTCCGTATAATTTACACCACGAGGATGAGGAAGTGAGGAGGGCTGTAAACTCTTTCCATCTGTGCAATGTGTGTGATGATTTTTCCATTCCTTCCTCGCCTCCCCCACCGAAGCCCCAGGCTGGAGGGGCTTTGCCAGCAGCGGGCAGCCCGGGGTGCCAGGGCCAGCTCTGTGCTGTGGGTCTGGCTGCCAGGCCTGGGCCCCCCTCGCCCCTGCCCTGGCTCCTCCCGTGCCTTGGGAGCGCCCAGCCACCTGCCAGGAAATGGCACTCACTGAACATTTTCCCTTAGAACTATTTTGACTGAAAAGGGTGGGTTTTTTGACGATTGAGTTCACAGAATCACGGAATCATTAAGGCTGGAAAAGACTTCCAAGAGCATGAAGCCCAACCTTCAGCTGAGTACCCCCATGCCTACTAAACCATATCCCAAATTGCCTGTCCACTCGTTTTTTGAACGTTTTCTGGGATGGTAACTCCTTCACTTCCCTGGGCAGCCTGCTCCAATGCTTGACCACTCTTTCAGTACAGGAATTTATTCTAATAGCAAACTGACTTCCCTTTGAAAAACTCCAACTCCTGGTTGGACCTCAGATGGGTCACCATCAGGAAGTCTCATCACTCCACTGAGGCTGGGTAATGACTGTGATGGCTCATGAGCCTGGGTTTCCAACTGATCACTGGTACAAAGGTTTTTGTTCTTAGGTGGGCTGGATTCCTCGGGGGAAATCCCTGTGCTCCTGGCAGGGGAACGTGGCTCATCGTCCTCGGTGCTGCTCAGCTGCAGCTCTGCAGCTCCATCAGCAAGAGATGAATGAAGGAGCAGGATGGTGCCACCTCCTAGCGCCCACTCACTCCCTGGCACACCAACAGCAGCTGAATTTCTTTCACATTTCTGGTGAATCACTCCTGGGCGTGCGGGTGGGTGCCAAGGGTTTCTCTGGAACTGGCATTGCAGCCCTGCTGAGCACAGCCCCGAGCCACAGCCTGTGCTGGGACACCCTGGGGCCACCAGCACCTACAGAACCCCCCTGGCACCAATGCCGTGCTCAGGCCCCTCATGCCAGGGGCATGACAAGGGGGTGGCAGGCTGCTTTGGGGGCAGCCCCGTCCCTGCACCTCGTCCCCGTCCCACCGCCCAGCACAGGCCATGTGTGGGCTGCAAGAACAGCTGCAAAAATAACCCCCAGTGATGCCATCTGTGCCTTTCCCTGGGCGCTCCATCCCTCCTTTTCCAGGAGGAGCAGAAAGAGGGCTCTGTTTCTGGTTCCAGGAAAAGGCTGGTGCCTTCCATCTCGGGAGCACGGCTCCCTGGCACCACGTCCCTGGGCTGCAGCCCTGCGCAGGGAGCAGACAAACAATATTTATCCTTCCAGGTGCTCCCCAGCGAGCCCTCCCTAACCCCTTCCCCTCCGGAGGCTCCCGATCTGCAGGCAGGGATTGCCCCACGCCTCTCGCTGGCAGCGGAGCGGCGCCGATGTGGTTAACAAACATTAATAAACTTTCTGGGTAGGCACCAGGCAGGCGCTTCCTCCAGCTTGACATTCAATTCCGATTGGTGTGACTCATTAGCTATTTATTTATTTAAAGCCACGGAGCTATTTGCAATATTTTTAAGCAGCAAACACAGTGTGTGGGCAGGGAGCTGTTCTGCCTAAATGTTCGGCTCGGTGACACTGATGATAACTTATCAGAATAAATAAGGAATCTTCCAATCATGGGCTTTTCACCGAGGGAGTGTTTAGTGTGAGCTGCGGCAGAAAGTCATAATGTTTCCTTCTCAGAAACTTTTTACCAGTCTGCGTGTTACATCCAGGTTATATCCCTGTGTGGGCAGCTGCCTGCGTGCTCTCGAGCCCCAATTAAAAATGGAATACATCATCCCTCTGCTCCTCGCCCCAAAACCCTCACAGCTCCACCAGGTCCCTCCTGGAGCAGCTGCTTCGGGGGTCTGGGCTGGGAATAGGCACCAGGAAGGTTTGGGCAGCGCTGGGTTGGTGAAGGGGGTGCAGGGAGCTCATATGGTCGTGCTTTGAGAACAAACTTTTGCCTAATTATAATTTGGACACTTCCTTCTGTTTTCCTGCCAGCAGCAATCTCCTGAGCTCCCATCTCAACCCAGTGGGCCTGGAGGTGTGCAGAGGCTCAGATCAGGAACCTGAAAAAGCAAACACTTCACATCCCCCTATGTTTTCAAGTTATCTCATTTTTATATAACCAGCTTGGTACAAATCCAGGAAAAAAAAAACTTGTTGCCATTATTTCCAGGGAAAATGGGGCTTTTCTGCCATTTTGAGGTTTAAAATTTCACTTCCTTAAAACAGGAGCCTCTTGAAATCCTGAGAAGATGAAGGCCTCCTCCACGCACCGAAGCCCCAGCAGCAGTTTAGCTTGTGGAATCTTCCGAAGCATTCATTCCTTCAGAACACTGGGGTGGGAGCTGTCCCTTGCTGCTGGGCAGGGGTGTCCAGCTCAGCACAGCAGCCCCGAGGGCTGGCTGCACGGCGGTGCCCAGTGCCCTGTGGTGCAGGGGGTGCCCGTGGCCCTCTCACACCCCGAGTGCCGCTGGTGCTGTGCCTGCTCCTGGGGAAGCTCTGTCAGAGAGGAGGGCAGGTCCCAAGGTGTCCAACATGGATTATCAGCAATCAGGTTTATTTTTCACTCCAATTCTCCACATTCTCAGGACTCCCCTCGTGGCCATTCTCCTCCTTGCCACATTCTGTGCTGGAGCTGGGGCAGGACACAGGCTCAGCCCAGCAGATGTGTCCTTGTCCTTGTCCCTGTGCCGTGGGCACTGCTGTGAGAGCAGAGTTCCTCCCACAGAGCCAGGGCAGGAGTAACCCCTGTGCTGGCTGCCTTCAAAACCGTCTGGATTATTTTGAAGGCAGTTCTGGGAGGTTTAACATGCCCTGACTGCTGCATTTTTTGCATTCTTCTCCTTTTCTTCCCTCACACATTTCCCTCACTGCTGAACAGAGCTGCTGTAGCTGGGGCTGGACCAAGGCAGGGGCTGAGCATAGGAGCTGTGGGGGCAGTGCTGGAGTTCGGAACGTGCAGATGGGGGGTTGATGAACTCTGCCCACTACCCTCATAATTCCAGTGAGGCCCTGAAAATAGACCAGAGAGGCTGTGGCTGCCCCTCCCTGGAAGTGTCCCAGGCCAGGTTGGTCAGGGCTTGGAGCAACCTGGGCTGGTGGAAGGTGTCCCTGCCCAAGGCAAGGGGTAGAACTGGATGATCTTTAAGGTCTTTTTCAACCCAGTCCCGTCTGTTGTTGTCTGCTTCCCTGTTAACAATTCCAAAAACTCCCTCCTGACACAGTGCTTAGTACAAAACTCAACTGTTTTTTATCTTCAAACTCCGAGTAACAACAAGAAGGGGCTGGATGCCTGGCAGAGCGACTCCCTTTGTGAGCTCCTGCCTGCTGCACCAGTCACATCACGTTACACTGTGCTTTCAAACACACTGTGACACGACTGATGCAACGTGTGACAGGCAGGGGATCCACCAGGAGACATGAGGAACCTGATTTTTCGAGCAGAGTTTTTACAGAAACAACCACCATGCCCTTTTAACTTGTATGTATGGATTGCTAAATAAGGCCTGCCCACAATTTTGCAAGTCCTGGAATCAGCTGGTTGCAGTACCTGCAGGGGGATGAGCAACTGAGGCAGAGGAGGGGATGTGCCATAGCAGGTGGGGGTGAGTCAATGTCCCTGCAGTGCCCATTGTGGGCACCCAGGCTCGAATCCTCCATGACATTTTAACAGAATCCCAGAGTCATTCAGGTTGGAAAGGACTTCCAAGACCATCAAGTCCAACCTGTGCCCAATCCCCCACCTCGTCACCCAGCCCAGAGGGCTGAGTGCCACATCCAGGCCTTCCCTGGACACCTCCAGGGATGGGGACTCCACCACATCCCTGGGCAGTTCCAAGGCCTGAACACTCCTTCCATGAGGAAATTCCTCCTGATTTCCAACCTGACCCTCCCCTGGCACAGTTTGATGCAGTTTCCTCTCCTCCTGTCCCTGTTCCCTGGGAGCAGAGCCCGACCCTCCCAGCTGCCCCCTCCTGCCAGGGAGTTGTGCTGAGCTTTCTTTTTCCCAGGCTGAGAGCCCCCCAAGTTTCCTCAGCCACTCCTCATACTACTCACATTTGGGCTTTTGGGTTGCATATAAACTATTGGAAAAGCTGTTCCTGGTGAGATTCTGGTGCTAGCTCAGACTTCTCACTGTGACCTGCCAGCCCAGTGTCCCCCAGCAGCCACCAGCCAGGTCCCACCATGGCTGGGAACAGGAGAACCCCTTTGCTGGGGCTTCTGCAGCCCTTTGCACCACTTGCTCCTGCCCCACACCCCCCTTCCTCTTGATTAGCAGCTAAAAATCACGGCAGTGTCTGGTAGGACAAAGCCAGTGACAGAAAAGGGAATATTAGGGTCAAGCTTTATTAAGAAAGAAGCTATTGAAATGACATCCTCCAACATATTGCTATTAGGGCCTTGAAGAGTCTTTGCCTCATTAATGTAAAAGGGAGGTGGCAATCTTCCTGATCAACAGTGGCAATTTATTCTAAAGTGTCCATTTTCTGGATGTCAGAGGAAGACTTTTATTTATAATCTTATTTTCAATTTCCACAAAGAACACTTCACTCATGCTCTGGGCAGGTTTTTTTTTTTTTTGCAGACAATAACGATTATAAAACGGTGCTCTGCCCCCCTCCCCAAAATCCCCCTTGTAGTAGTGTTGACATATGGAAATGAATCAAAATGTAATAGGCATAATTACCAGCATTGTGTGCAGGCAGCAATTAGTGTCTCTTCAAAGCAGACTTGTAATCAAAAGACACCAATAGACAAGGGGAAGGACCGGGCGGCCGCTCCTGGGATGAGCCAGGGCTGGGAGGAAGTTTCCTACCACTGGGAGAGCAGAGGGTCCCTGTCCAGGGTGAGGATGATGGGTCAGTGGTCCCAGGAGCCACCAGCCACCCCTGACACCCCTCAGGTGTCAGAGCAGCTGTGGCAGCCCCATACCTGGCCAGGCTGGACCGGGTCTGGAACAACCTGGTGTGGTGGCAGGGGGTAGAATGAGATGAGATTTAAGGTTCCTTCTAACCCAGATTGTTCTACGATTTTCAAAATCTGTTTGACGAGTCAAAAGAAAATATGAAAATACTATTCAGAAAGAAAGAGTTGCACTCTGCACCAGCAGTTGCTCTGCTCACCTCGGAACTGGCTTATTAGAACTTTTGATTTCACCAATGGTCAAAAATTATTTAATTTTTGTGTGTTTTGTAAACTGGAGAATGTTTCATTCACTCAGCTCCGAATGTGAGACACAATCCGAATGTGAGGAAACCCTGTTACCTGTATCCCTTCAAACCCCAGTTAAGGTCTTGGGTCCAAGCACAGCAGGTTGACGGTTTTGCAATTCAATTTTTACCTGTCAGAAATGTATCAATCTGAAACTATTTTTGCAGGAACATTTCTATGTTAATATGTTTCTGCTTTGAAATAACCCCCCCCCCACACACACACACACGCGCGTTTTAATAAGGTCAAATCATTATCTGGAACCTCATTGGAAGCAGCTGCTGGGGTTTCATTTTCAAATTCATCTTCTTCCTTAATAGTTTCTCAAAATCAAAGTCAGAATGAAATATTTTATCATCGTTATTCACCTAACTGCTTTTATTGACCCAAACACACTCTTTTTGTTCCCAGGGAGGTGTTGAGGAGAATTGTTCAGACCTAGAGAACAAGAAAAGTCTGGGATTTCCTTTGGAGTTCCCTGGTTCTGCCAGGAGCCCTCCCACAGCAGCTGCTTCTCGAGGCTGTGACAGAGCCCTGTGGGGTGTGCTGGCAGTGACAGTGACACCGGCGGGGCCTGGGAGAGCCCAAGGGCCAGGATTTCACTCTGGGCAAATATTCTGGGAGTTGTTGCTCCAGCTGGAGTTGTGACAGGATGCCAGGGCAGGACCAGCGCCTGCAAAGGGTCTGTTCCTGCCAGGCACTGCCCAGGAGGAGGGCAGGGGGCACCTGGCACCTTCCAGCCCCCACCGTGCCCCAGCTCTGCCGCTGCTGGTGGGTGCAGGGGCCGATTTTGGGGTGCAGGGTGACACCAGCCCTGCCTGGTCCTGCTGCCCCTTTTGGGGTGCCCAGGGCAGAGCCCAGTCAGCAGCACCAGCTCCTCAGGGAGGAGGAGAGGGGGACGCTGGGGCCGGGAGCTGCTTTGCCAGAGCCTCTGCTCCCAGGGAATGCTGCTCCAAGAGGAACAACTTCTCCCAAGTCAGCAGGGAGATGCTGGTGTCAGCCAGGGAAGGATCAGGCCTGTCACCAGCGGGTCTGTGTAGGAGGACTTATATTTGTTTGCAGGAGCCAGATGGTTAAAGAAGAGAGTGACATAATTGCAAGAGCTGGAGCCATGAAGAGAGGGGGAGAGAAAGCCAGAGGGGGAAGTGAGACCCCAGGGGCCCCCCCAGCTATGGGGTGTGCTGGCACCCCAGCTCTGCAGGGATCCATCCCGGGATTCTTTGGGAATCACTCCCACATTTAGACATCTTTCCTTCTTGCCTGTGGATACACAGGGAAGCTGAACTGCAAGTGGTACTAACGCTAGAGAAGTTATGAGGGCAGAAGTGGTGGGCACGACCTTGTCGTCATTGTGAAGTTCATGATCTTAAGTAGCTCTCCATTTATTATTGGAGGAGCCATTTATTAACCTGCTCAGTTCAGTTGTGCCGGCATAAATCTGAACCAACCCCGTGGAATGTGGATTTATACCGGCATAACCGAGGGAGAGCCTGGCTGGCGTCTCTGTCCATGGCTCTGCAGGTGGCACACGGGACAGGCTGTCCCCCACTCTTCTGAGGGATGGAGAGGAAACTTCAGATCTCAGTAGCAAAATTAAGCTTAAAACAGCAGCTCTGTTCCCACAAACCCAAATGTCCAGGAATAGGAATGATTCCTGTGTAAACTGTGTGTGCCAGGGCTGGAGCTGGGCTTGGTCTTAGCCAAGGGCAAGGGTGAAACAGAAGGGATTTGAGGGCATTGCTATCGCTCATCTCCAGCTTGGTGGGCAGGGCTGGTCCCTTGGAATCCCCCTGGCCCGGCTGGAGCCGACTGGCAGCCACTGCCTTGTGGTCAGCACTGGGAACCCCGCTGGAACAGCCAGCTCTGGGTGCAGGGAAAAAGAAACCACCAGCTACACAAACCCTCCTACTTCCCCCCAGCCAAAGTCTTGGATCTCCTTCTTCCTGCATGGAAGTGGATTTCAACCAGCAGAACATACCTGTCGTGTTTTATTGTCTCATTCCCTGTGTTTGGTACAGGCTGCCGAGCAAAGGCAATGCCGAGGATGCTGCAGAGGAGGGGAAAAAAAAAATTTCCTCTGAAATTTTGACTGTTCCTTTAGGGCTTTGGAGGAGCTGAAGAGGAGACAAGAATCTAAATTTAGAATTACATTTTAAGCTTCCACATAGCCTTTTGAAATATCAAAAGGAGCAAGGGTCTGCTATCCTACCATCGGAACCGGGCACAACCTCCTCTTTAAGAGCGCACAAACCCCACCCCGTGACTCGTGGCTTCCCGCCGCCTGCCCTTATCTTCCCTTATCTGCTGCCGTGCGGAGGCTGCTCCGTCTCCGCGGGCCGTGGCTCCTCGCAGAGCCCGGGGAGCAGGGCTCGCCATTCCCGTCCCGCCCGGGTCTCCCGGCCCCGCTCTTATCGGCAGCCGCAGCCGGAGCGCCGGGGGATGCCCCGCAGCCGCCGCGCCTCCGCCGGAGCCATCCCCGCGACCCCGAGGCGCTGCTTCATCCCTCCCCGAGAAAAAGGGAGCTCAGCCGCCTGCAGCTGAAAAGACCTCGGCAAATCCTGCGGGGAAACGTCTTTGAAGATGATGTATAGGCGCAGCCGAGGACTTTTGTGGAGCGTTTGTGTGGCAGGTCCGGGAAAAGCTGAGGTGCTCGCGGGTGGAGTGAACTCCAGCAAGAACTCCGGCGCTCCCTGAGAGCCCGGACCCCGCACCCCTGCTCAGCATGTGCCAGCAATGCCATCTGAGTGCCCGGACCCCGCACCCCTGCTCAGCATGTGCCAGCAATGCCCTCTGAGTGCCAGGACCCCGCACCTCTGCTCAGCATGTGCCAGCAATGCCATCTGAGTGCCAGGACCCCGCACCTCTGCTCAGCCACCTGTGGGTGCCTGGATTTTTATGGCACCTGGTGCCATCCTGCAGCTCTATGGAAAACGTCGGGGCGTTGGTATCGTGGTGAAATAACCCTGTATTGGTACAATTAGCAGCGCTGTCACTTCAGTGTCCTGCAGAAACGCATCTGAGGAGTGGAGCTGGGCTCTGAGTGACACCAGAGGAGAAACACAATTTGGGGCAGGTGTCCCCTCCTGCACCGAGGTCATGATCCACCACAGAAGAAGAGATCATCTGTGACAGCCAGTGACATCACATGTGAGAAGTGTTTTTGGGGGGATTAGTGGGGCTTCTGAGCACAGAAACACTCCTCCCCCAGCACGCCTACACACTCCTGTGCCTGCACACACAGATGCACACGCGTGCACACACACATACACATATGGACACACACAGACCCTCCTCCCAGCTCCCTGTCCTGCCCCTCCCAGGCCGTGCCGGGGGTGTGTGGGGAAGGAAGGAAGGAAGGAGTGGGCACTCGCGCCCTGCCAGGCGCCCACGCACACCCACGGCCCATATGGCTCCTGCACACAGGCTGTGGCTGAACTTGCCTGGGAAGCGCTTTGTTCCTCAGACCATCGTGGGGAATGGATCTCTGCCCGTGCTTGGGCTTAGCAGTGTTTTCCTCCTGTCGTTGCCTTCTACAGCTTTGCTGGAAGGTGTCACTGAAAGGAGATGGTGGAATGCTGCTGTGGCCCCTGCCCTGGTGCTGATCCTTTCTGCTCCCCAGTCTGAGGAAGTCCCCAATAATCCATGCCACCTTTGACACTTTGCACTGGTTTGTAGATAAAATACTTCAAGACCCTCAGAATTCCCTTTCTACAGTCAGCAGAGGCTGACACAAGAAGTTCTTCCCTCCCTCCTCAGTTCCCGGCACTGGACATTCCCACACCAGGCAGTGGTCAGCACAGCATCCACTCCAGAGAAGGTCCCAGCCTAACCCCATCTCTTGCAGCCCTGGATCCTGGTTGGTTTTAGGATTCAGTTCCCCCGCCAGCCCATGCCCCACCACCAGGTTTTTCCCTTTCTCCTCCCTTCTCTCACATTTTTACTTTCAAGTAAAAGAGTGTTTCCTTTCTCTGGGTAATTGTGATATGAGTCTCCTCCAAGCCAGTGGCAAACATGGCATTTCTGAATTTTCCCCAAGTCTCTTCCAGTCTGATTTGCATCAAAGCTTGTCCTTTTTTTTCTGGTATTCTATTCATCTGTGTACTTATTCTGAGGTCAAAAGGGATTTTCAGCCCCAGCAATCTGCCCAAAATCTCAGTCTGTGCATCTCTACAGACCCAAAGGCTTTGGGGAGAGGCTGGGAGCTGAGACAGGAGATGGATCCCTCAGGAGTGGCAGGTCTGGGGTCCCACTGCCCCCCTGCCCTGCACAACCCACAGAGCTCCCGCAGACATTACACTGGGGCAATGTGGGAAGAAATCTAATCTCCTCTTAATTCTCTTAACTAGTATGAATTTCTAAAGAAAAGACATTTGGAAGCGAAATATCAAAATGTGACATTTGGAAAATGTTAAAAAGAACATTGCTGCATTATTGAGATACTTTGTTTCAATTTTCTTTGGAATTAAACTTCGTCAAAATCCGCATGTCGCCACAGGAGGTCTGTTCCCATACAGCGGCAATTTCCAAAGAGGTGGTTTCTGGGCTCACATTTTTTGACCATCGGTAGTGAAATGGCCTCAAAAGGGAGGGTGGGAGCCAGGTGTGCACCCCGTTGTCCTGGTCCTGAGCAGATATGTCCGGGCTTCAGCCCTGACAGCCTCTTGCTCTGCCAGTCACATCCTCAGCAGGCCCAGTGTGGAAGAAGACGCTGCTTTGGGGAAAAAAAGCCCAGCTTTTCCAGAAATCTGGATCAAGGATTTGGGCTTCAGGATGCAGCACAAATCCCGTCAACCTCTGAGGGTGCTGCAGTTCCATTCAGTGCTCACAGGGACACTTAGTTTTGATGGCTTTGCTCAACATCGCTTACTAAAGCCAGTGTAAGTCTGTGGATTTTACTTCCTCTACTCCGGATTAGAACAGTTTAAGCCATGCTTAAACCCATGGCTGAGTTAGCCATCACAGAATGAGATAAACTGGGCTCTGTTTAAAGTAATATCTGTGTCCCAGAGCCTGTGCCAGTCGGGCAGCCAGTGCTGGCTTCCTGGGAGGGCAGGTAGGGAGCACCAGGACCATACTCCAGCCCAGACTGCACCAAACGGAGACATTTTGACTGGAAAGCCTGAGCTCCACTCGGGCAGCCCCCATGGCAGTGAGCTCCACGCACTGGTGTGCAGGGCTGCCTGGAATTACCCAGGATGCCCAGAAGATGCTCCCATCCCAATAAATAAATTGACATATTCCTGCACTTACCTTCATTTCAGTGCATGTGGGCCCCAGGGTCAAGCCTTGCCCATCTCTGGGTCTCCCCCCAATCCCGGCATTTGCAGGGATCACCCCACAGCTCTGCAGCTCACCCCCCTCCATGTGCACTGGGATTACAGCAACATGCTTCAGATACGCCACCAAAACTTGATATTTCCGTTCCCCCCATCCAACTGTTGGGTTATTTGTGTAGGTTAATTCATTATTTTGTAGTTGTTGCTGCCTCTCTGCAGCAGGAATGGAAGCAGAGCTGGCAGTGGAGCTGCTAGCACCCAAAGGCAGCGTTCTGCAGTCAGCAAAAAGGCGGCAGAAAATGACTGTTCAATGAAATCACATATTTTGGGTAAACGTTGCCTGCTGAAAGAGTCGGTCTCTGCTTTAAACTGGGTGGAAGGAGGAGTTGCTGTGAAATCATCGCAGGGATTAAATGGAAAAGAGCATTTCGTGTTTAAGTGCTGATTAAAAAGCAATATGTTACTGAAAAGCTTCGCACCAAGTGGGTGACTCCCGTCCCTGCTGCTTGGTGACTCTTGGGGATTATCGTGATATGCCCGATGAGTCCTCAAACCAGGCACTTCACCATTTCCCAGCCCCTGGGTCTCTTGGTGGGATTTCTGCTGCATTTCCGCGAGGCCCTTTAGGGTGAAATTAATTCAGTTTAGCAGCCAACAGGCTCCAAATCGATTCATTCTGCAGCCAGGATGGTTTATGGGCAGGACGGATGGGCTGCAGCACACATCTCTGCATCTGCAGACACTGACAGGAAACCTCGGGGGAAAGGGGATCCACAAAACTGTCCCTTTTATGTTTGGGAATAATAGTTATTTGGCTGTTCAAAATGCTGCCAAAGCCTTTCAGGAAAACCCTGATCCCAGCCATGCCAAGACCCCAGAAAGGCAGAGAAGGAGAAGGATGTGGGTGGGTGTGGCATGGCTGGGTGGCAGAAGCATGGGCTGGGATTTAGGCTGGGAAGGAGGGGACAGAGGGGGTATGTTGCCCTGATTTTTCAGCCTTCTATGTGTCTCACAGTTCATAGTTCTTAGGTTTTTTCTCACACGCGGGTGTTATAAATAGAAGCAATGTTTTCGTTAGTCAAGGTAGTTTACATTCTTTGTTTTCGAGACATGGACAGCTGATGGACATTGGTCTTGACCACTGGGATGGGGAGAGGTGTCAACCTTCTCCCCCAGCCCCTGGCCTTTGTAGAAATACTATAAAAATGGAGTCAGATTTTGTAATAAACAGTTCATGCCTTCTCACCAAAGTGAGTGTGAGTGTGTGTCTGTGTGTCGAACAGCGGCGGGTACGCCTGGTATGTGCCATGGCAGAGGTGCCAAAGCCACAGCCAGGGCAGAGGCCCCTTGCTCAGCACCATCTCTGCCGGGCATCCCCACCTTGCCAGGGCTTTTCACCAGGAGCGGGAGAGCTGTGGGAGCCTCCTGGATGCCTCAGGATGGAGAGCCCGTGGGGGTTGGCAGCGGTGCCCGCCGTGGGGCCAGCCCCGTCCCTCCTGGCAGCCCGGCATGGAGGGAGCAGTGCAGCTCCAGGGGGTCTCTGTGAGCGCATTCACCCCCAAAATCTGACCTCAGGACAGCACTGCGGCCACCACCTCCCAGCGCCCCCGTCCTGCCCCGGTGTCACACGCTGTGTCCCCACCGGCCACGCTGGCTCCTGCAGACAGACACACGGACGGTCTGCGCGTCCCCTGCGCTCCCAGCAGGGTTTGGATCCCGGCTCTCCCTTCCCCACGCTGCTTCTCAAATGCTAATGTAGCTTTTGATGTGCACGTCTTCATCCTTCAGCAGGAGCGGGATCCAGCTTTGGACAGGCGCAGCACCGTGCCGACGGCGGCTTTGCAACAGGAGCTGCCGTCCTGTTCCTTGACTCGATCCCAGCGTTTTGTCATTTTTGAGGAAATAACAAACTTGAAAGTATTCGGCTTTGGTGCAGCAATTGCAGCTTAATTGCACGTCTCCTTCTGCCCACACAAATGCTGAAAAGTGACTTGGCAAACTTTAAAGGCAATCCAGGACTGAAATGGGGAGGCTTGACAAGCCAGCATTCATCAGCTCTGACTAACGCGTCTGTACTCTCAAACCTGCTGCTGTTCCTGCGTTGGCCTGACATCTTGCTGCCCTCAAAGAATTTCTTTTGAGTCTCAATCAGCGGCTGCCGGGTGGCTGTGTCTGAAAGGTCCCCCCAGCATTTCAGCTGCCAGGTTACCCACAAACCATTCCTGGGGCAGGGGCTGCGTCGGCCGTGCCCTGGCAGGAGCTGGGGTGGTTTTGCTGCACAGAGAAGATGGAGTGGGCAGATGTCCTGGCATGTCAGCGGTGTTTGTGCTGGTGACGTTCCAGAGGACATGGCTGGCAGCACAGCTCCGGCCCCACTCCCTCCAGGCTGGAGGCAGCTGCCTCCCCAGGAGACCCCAGTGCAGGCTGGGGCGCTGGGTGGCTGCAGGATTGGGCAGTCTGCAATATCTGATGGAAGGCTGAGCTGCAGCAAGTCCGCAGCTCCCATGAGGGAATGGCGGGGGGTGCAAAGGGGAAGAGGGGAAGGAAGGCAGAGTCATGGTCCCGCAGGATTTGCAGTTCCACAGGCAATGGGAGAGATGCTCTGATCATGCCACCAGAGGCAGCAGGTCCCCAGGACACTGTGCCTGGGGCAGGGGCAGTGGCAATGCTGGGATTGCTTTGCCTCCCCAGCTCCCTGGTGCCCCTGGGGAAGTCGCTTGGCACTGCCAACGCTTTTCCCTGCTCATCTGCCAGGTGCCCTGAAGGAGACAAGACAAGGAGCGAGCTGGGATCAGCGGCTGGTGGGAAAGCATGAGAACGGGGTCGAGAACCCCCAGAGGAGCAAAGAGAAGGAGTCACACAACCACAAGAGACCTTGTGGTTGTTTGCTCAGGATCAGGAGCATTTCCTGGGTGTGCTGCTACATCCAGCCCTCCTTCCTCGTGTGCTGGGCAGGCAGGCTCTGATCCAGGTGAGCCAAGGCCAGGTGGGAGATGGGGCAGAGTGGAGCCAGTGAGGTTGGTGGAGGGGCCAGCATCGAGCCTTGAGCCTCCGGCGGATCTGGCAGTAGGGGAATCACAGCCCCAGCTCACTGTCCCAGGATGTTTGGGATCAGCATAAAGTTCGGTCACACTTGAATTCAGTATTTCTTGAACCGCCCCTCATGGCTGAGTGGGGTTTAGCATGCACAGCATGTTGGCATGGGAAGCATTGAGTCTACGGGCTTCTGCAAGGAAAATATTTAAGATTTCTCAGCAAATGGTGCATGCAGCTTTTCGGGAGGATGTTTTGCTCTTTTCCCCATGATCAGACTCATCTAGCATGTTTAAACGATGGCCTCATTTATACACAGCCCTGGAAGGAGTGTGGGGAGGGGATGTTCTCTCCCTTCAGAAACAGCACAATTTACCGAAGGATAGGAATTATGTAAAGCAACAGGATTTACTCCCAGCCCAAAGTCTGTAAACAGTGTGGGTTATGCTGCATGGAGCTTCTGAAAAGATAACTGGGAGGGGAGGCCCCTCGGTTCATTTTGTGAATGAGCGACTCAGTGGTGGCTGTGGGTTTATTCTGCTCCACAGTGTGCACGCAGCCCTCACCGCGTGCTCGGGAATGAGCAGCCAAGGAAATAGATCTTTGCTGGAGGCAATTGCTTTCCCAACAGCGAGAGAAAACATCATGCATGGCGGGCTTAGAGGATATTATTTTAATACCTTTCTTCTCACTGCAGAGAACAGTGGCTGCATGCTGGGGCAGGCACACCGGGTCACCCCCTGCTCCCCATGCTCCTGTCACCATCAGGCTGGGCTGTCACAGTGGGTGCAGAATCCCCCTCAATCCCCACACTGTGACTGTGCTGCAGAGCCAGGCTGAGTCAAGCCCTTGTCTCATCTGATGAGGCCATTTTGAAGTCCCTGTTGGCTCCTGACCTGGCCCTGTGAGCTGTACCCTCAGCCTTTGCTCCAGGGTCTGCTTAGTCTCTCCACCCTTGCTTGTGAACTCCTCCAGCCACCTCCTCGCATGAAGCAGCTTCTTGCCACGCTCTCCTGAGGTGGAAATCCAACTTTCTGATAGAGCATTGCAGTTTTGTGTGCATTCTGCATGAGACTCAAAAAAACATCATCCAGGGATGATCTAAACCTGTTGGGCACAGGGTGGATTTAGGAGCATCAAAGAACAGTGGAGACGCGATACAGTGAAAAAAAGTGGGGACCTTGTGATGTAGGGTCTGCACAGAGGACCGTGCACCAACTGCCCCTCCTTCACGGGGTTGAGCATCCCTTTTTCCTCCTGCCAGGAGCAGGGAGGATGCCCCAGAGATCCCCTCTCTATCCCCTGCACACCAAACCCCAGGGCTCTCCTGGGGGCACTGAGAAGTGCCCGTGCCACAGGAACCCACCCCAACCAACACAGGCAAAACTGCTGTGACCCTCCCCAAAACAGCTGCAGCTGCAATGCCTCAGTGCTGGTCACCTGCCCAGGTGTGGGGCTGCTGGCAAGACCACGGGGCAGACGGGGCTGGCAGCTGACTCTGCCCACAGAGCCATCCCTGGCTTCTGCAAGCCTCCCTGTTTATTTGTTCTACAACAGCTTGAAACCAAATAGGGTTAATAGCCCTCCCTGTGTCCTAGTGAGATGAAACTACCATTGGGAGACCCAGGACAATTTTTATATAGGATTAGAAAACAAAAATCAATATTTAATTATCTGTAAGCTTTTTGTGTCACTGCATCCTTAGCTTGCTAACGGTGAGTGCCGGCTGCCAGCAGAAAGTGAGTCATTAAAGGCGCAGTATCTTTTACTGGCCCGTTATGGGAGCACAGTAAATAGAGCACATTATCACTCCTCACACACCTGCACGGTTATTTATCTTTACAATCTCTATTTACCTATATTTATGGCGGGTTTCTCCTGTATATTATATGGCCAGGTTAACTTAAATGGGCTTCATTAAAACAGGCACTTAACAAAACTTTGGAACATCCTCGTTTGGACAGACGGCAGGAAACCGAAACGGGGAAGGAGGAGGAAAAGCTCTTTGTGTCACTGAGTCCCCAGCGCTCGGGAGCTGAAGGGTGGCTGATGGAAATGCTGGTGGCTTCAGGGCTCTGTCACCACCTGGGGTTGTCTGAGACCCACAGCCACGGAGAAGCAAGGGGCTTCGCGAGGGTCAGGGCTGGGAGGAGGAGGAGGAGGACGGAGCCTTCACTGGGTGCTGGATGCTCAGCTCCAGGGTGTGGGGAGCCGTGAGCCCATGGGCTGAGGCACTGCTCAGCGTCTCCTTCCTTATCCCTGTCGCATTTTCCCCCACATCTGAGTCCCAGCCCCAGGGGACAGACGGACACAGTGCTGGACGCAGCTCCTGCTCGGGGTCCATCCTGCAGCTCTGCCCCTGCAGATCCTCTGCCTCCATCACCCTGTGCCCATCCACCTGTACTCACTTCGCCACAGCCTGCTCAGAGCCACTCAAAAAAGTAATAAATAAATACCCTGGGAAACGAAACCTTCCCCTGTGGCGAGGGGAACCGGCAATTAGCGGATCTTTTTTGCTGCAGTAGTTAATTTTTTACAAGCCTCCCTTATTTTCCCTGTTTCCCCTGGTTAATAATGACTCGCAGCCGCTTACACCATAAATAAGTTCCACAAATTTCGCAGATGCACCGGGCTGTTTAAGCAGGGAAATTGAGCAGCATATGTCTGAATGGTTAATTGACTTAATTGCTGTTAGTTGGGCTATTAGCACACTTGATCCACCCCAATGACCGCAATACTTTCTTAATGGTGTTCATTTTATTTGGATGCCAAGCTCCAGTTACCATTACAGGGAAATTTCCAATTGCTGATTACCTCATAAATATATAATTGTAGTCATAGGCTAAATAAAGCCAACAGGCATTAATAATGAACAACGTTTGACTAAGAGCCTTTAAAGGATGATGGAAGTTTCTTTAAGGACCTCAGCTATTCTTGAAATGTAAATAATCTTTCATGCTTCTATTTTTAATGATGCTGCATCCTTTTTCCAGTCGGCACCAAGCAGCAGGAGAAGTGCTTGGTGCATCCCAGATCCAGGTAATGTCCAGAGGAAACAACAGAGCCGGGAGCCTCCCGAGCTCTCCCTGTTCCAGGATCATTTCCCTAGGGACGCTGAGGTTATTCCTTTCAGGCAGCCACAGGCATGTGAGTGACCACTGGCTCCAGCCTCTCATCCAGGCTTTCTGAGAACAGCTTATCCCACTCCCTGTCTCAGGGAAAGGCAAAGGCAAAGCACCACCAGGCCAGGTCCAGCCCCGGGCAGGGGGGCACAGGCACGGGGTGCTGTGTCTGCCACGGGCGAGGCTGCCGAAACCAGGCGAGTGTGTCACTGACCTCAGCACCCGTCACACTGTGGAGGATGGCTGTCACCTCCCTGCCCAGCCCCTGCAAAAGGCAAGGATGGCCCTGAGGGCGGCTCCTGGGACAGGAATGGGTGACCAGGACCCCCTTTGGGACCAGGCTGGCTGCAGTCCTGGGTCCAGCCACACCCAAATCGGTTTAGTCTGTCACCAGACAAACCATTAACCAAAAAACACCCCTACCAGTGCAGATCTGCCCCCAAGGGTGGCACTGAGGACAGGTATGATTTATCCAAGAGAGGAAAAGCAAGGGAGAAAGGGCCTTTTCCAACTCCAGCATTGTTGCTGGCTCTAGAGACAATTTAATTATCCCAAGCTTTTCTTAACTGACCTAGTCAAATGAACCTGCCTAGCTCTGTCCACAGTAATTACCCACGATTTGCTAATTCATGTGGAGAAGAAATTACTCCTTGATAGTCTGTTAATCTTTGATTCCCAACCATGAGCTCATTTACTCCAGGCTTGTTCCCTACTGGCACCAAACGGAGAGCATTGCATTAGTTATTTTCAGCTATTAAGGAACTAGTTATAATTAATGTTGGCTTTGACCATAGCCTGGTTTCAGACAGATGCCTTGGTGTGGGGGCTGTGTCACAGCCACGTTTCTGGGATTTGGGAGCACCCTGCACATCCTTGTGGCAGGGTCACAGCAGGGCTGGGACAAGTGGGACCAACCCTCGGATCATGGACACAGGGAAGAAGGGACCTGCCACCCTTGGACGTGCTGGGTGACCACGGCCCCCATGTCTGCGAGCAGCATCCCACCCTTCCCTCATTGCCAGAGAGGTGGGAAGGTGTCACTCTGGCTCCATGTGGCCCATGGGGCAGGGAGGGCATGTGACCATGGGCGGCCCCATGGGGGATGGCATGGGGGGCACTGCCGCTTTCCCCTAAGGAGTTGTTTCCCATTTCCAGATCTTCTGCCCATTCCTATGGGCACTGCTGTGTGATGGGAAGCCAGTGAGCCATTGGATGTGTGCAGGGATGGATGCTGGGAAGAAAGGAGGAAAATCAGGAGAGAGGAGAAGGCTTTTGAGGAGCAGGAAAGTAAAACACCTTTTGCAGCCTCCTGCCTGAGCTGCTCTGTCTCCAGTGCCGGGGTCTCTCTGCACCCCAGGGCAACCCCCAGTGCCTTCCCTGGGGTCCCCAGGGTGGAACAGGAGCTGGAAGCAGTTGGGTTTCACCCATCCTTGAGGGTTACATTCCTCCTACCCCGCCTTGCTCTCCTGGGACCTTTCACATCAGGATCTCCTTCTGCAAACCTACCAGGAACTGGTCCCTGTGTCACCAGGAGCTGGCAGGGACCCTCCTGCCTGCCCACCCCTCATCAGATGGAGGTGAGCTCCTCTTCACCCCCCTCCACCCTCCTTTCCACCCTGGGCTGGCTGCTGACACCCCTTGCGGGACGGATGGCACCGCCCTCCAGACCTGCAGAAAATGAGAAGCAGATGTTGCTTCAGCAGAGGAAAGGTCTCAGGATATGAAATAGTTTCACCTGGTGCCTTCATCTTCTGGAAAGTCACACGTGACAATTCCTTTTGAAAATGATCAAAGCCAGGCACGGCGTTTCCTCTCTCCTTGCCGATCTACTCCGCTCTGTTTTATCAGATGGAGTTTAAAGCAAGAGCATGTTTTATTTTAAAACAGACTTTTAAAAATATTCTGGTCTTTTAGCTTGACCATTCAAACCATCTGCTTTCCAACATTTCAGATGTTGGCCCAGAGAAGAGGCCTGGTGTTAACAATAAGCAAAAGTACCTAATAATCAGTTTAATACAATGCTGCACAATACTTATGGAGTTGGCATTCCCAAAGTTATTACCAGAAGCCAAATCTTAATCCTTTTTAAGTTGGGGGGAAAATGGATCAAAAATTAGAATGATATCAAGCATAAAATAATCTTCTGTCTGTATTGCACTGATAAAAAAAAATAGAATATATAATTACCATGTACAAACTGCTTATGTTTGTGATTATATGTTGCTGCCATCTCCAGGTCCTCCCGGTAAATGACTTAATTGGGCTGTCCTGATGTATGGATGGAGAGCAGGAATGCGTGCTGGATCTCACAGGGATTTGTGCTGGATCCCTGCACCGGGAATGCCTGAGACAGGGGCAGAACTTTGCTCCTCCTGGAGATGCTGCAGAGGGTGAGAGGGGCTGCTGGGCCCCCCTAGGGCTGGGTGCTCCCACCTGGGTGGCTGCTCCTGGTGCTTCTTTTTTCCTCCTCCTTTACAATTTCCATATCCCACCG
>WBMY01003228.1:191320-290954 GCA_013397315.1 Donacobius atricapilla | reverse complement strand
TTTTTTTTTTTTTTCCCCTGGCTATTACTGGGTAGAGTGAGAAGAAAGTCTGGCAGAAGAATGGCCCGGAGGCTCTGGGACACCAGTGGGTGGATGTGGCATGAGATTTAGAATTTTGGAATTTAGAAAGTGCGTCATGCCTGGAGGGACATTGAACCAACAGGGGAATGGGCAGGGAAGCACAAACGACCCAGTGCTCTGCCTAGACACTAAATGTACTTGAAAATCAAATCATGGGATTATATCCACAGAGGAGCAGACTGGGCAGGCATAAAACCAGGTTCAGAGCTCAAAGAAAATTGTGAGAACTAAAAAATCAGCTCAGAAAGCTGGCAAAGGGAAAAGGCTGGGGCTTCCTGTGGCTGTGAGTGGCACCCAGATGGATAAGGCACTGCCTTGGGAAAGAAAATGAGAGGCAAAATTTTAAGGGATTAGAGGAACATCTTCCATTGGCACAGGAAAGATAACAGGGAACAGCCCGATCTCAGGAAGGAATTGTATCCATGTGTGGGATAAATGACACCAGAAAGCTCGCCAGGAAAAGGGGACACCTGAAGATTCCCTGGATGGTGGCTCCAATCTGCACCTCTGTGCAGAACAGGGAGCTGTGTGTGACAATGAGCCTCTGCCCAGGGATAGCCTGGGAACAAGCACGGTGTGTGTAACACACCAGGATCAGGGGATTTTTGATGTATGAAAATGCCTCATTCGCTTTCTGCCTTTTCTGCCACATATCAAACCACAATACCCCTCACAGCCTCACGCTCTTCTTTATTGCCCACTGTATTTATTACAGCTGAGGAAAGAGATTTTTTATTTTCTGTTGAGTTTTGTGTTGGTTTTATATGTATATTTGCTAAATTTAGCCATTTTTTCTGGTGAGGACGTTCAGCAGCACAGAAAGCAATGCTCTCAGATAAGTTCATCACTCTCAAAAGCCTCTGGTGTCATTTAACGAGGAATTTTTGCTCGGAAAAACATTTCAATGCAAATGATGGCCATTACTACAATTAAATATTTATTTTTTGCCCCCAAATGTGAAGATAATTTCATAACTGATTCAGGAAGGTGGACAGCCCATGGCAGGGAGTAGAGCAAGATAAATTTTAAGCTCCCTTCCAACACAAATCATTCCATGATTCTGTGGTTCTCTGATTCTCTGACTCTGCTCTTAAAGTGCTGTTCCAGAAACTCTAACTGGTTTCAAGTTCTTGGGCTGAGAATTTTTCTTAATAGCCTCTAAACCTACAAATCAATATGTGAGGTTTGCTAAACAATCCAGCCAAATCAAAAGTATATTTGGAACCTGAGAAAGTACTCTCTGCACTTTTTTACCATTTACCCAGCACTAATATTTACCTGGGATTAATTCTGCTCCCTTCCCATCCCGGAGCCTTCCTGCTAGGGGGGAAGGCTTGTGAGATGCTGTTGTTGCTTCTAGGGGATGAAAACATTTTGGATCAACATAATTCATTCTCTGATTTCCCAGGATCCAAAATCTATTTGGTGTAAAAGGTCAGAAGAGTTTCCAGTCATGCAAACAAGCTGCCAAATATAGACAAGCAGAAACACGTAAATTCAGTGACTTGGGCAATTAACATTTAAGCTAAATTAAAACTAGAAGTGGTGAGGATGCATGAGCAAGGACTGTACCCATCACATCTCTCCAGGCTGGCACAGCACAGCCAACACAAATCCTTCAGTCCCACCTGCTCTCAGGTGGTTTGTCACCAATAAACTCCCAACAGTTTATAACCAATAAATCAATAATTTGAGTAACACCTTTGCAACAAGTTTTGGCTACTGCATCACAGACTTATCTAAAATGCAGAGATCCGTTTGGGACACTGCTTCCCATGACATGGTTCCTTTGGCCATGCCAGGCTCAGTTAGTACAGGGATGCCAATGTCCTTTCCTCCATCTCATCTTCCCTGTCACTACCCTTGTATCCTTTCAAGCTGGGAGGGAGCTGGTGGGTTCAGCGCCATCCTCCTTCCCTCTTCCAGATCAGCTCAATCTCCTGTGGTGCCCTCACCTCCACCTGGCCTCCTCTGACAGCAGGGATGGGGAAATCCCATCTGCCTTCTCTCTCCTTGGCTTTTCCTTTATTATACTGTGGGACCACCATGCTCCCACTGCAGCTTTTCCCACTGTGACTGCAACTGGGAATCTTTCACTTTCTCCCATTTTTGCCAAGCACATCTGAGCTGGAGCCACGCTTCTGAGCTGTTCCTTGCAGCACATTTGGGGTTCAGCTGGGCCAGCAGTTCTCTGAGTTTTGGGGTTTGCCATCACCTTCCAGACCCTTGTCATCTTCTGAACAGAGCCCCATAGCTGGCAGGGGAGGGATGCGCTCCCTGGAGCTGCTTGACGGCCTTTGTGTGGGAGAAATTCCACACAGTGCAAACATCTCCTCTCCGGTGCTCAGTAAGGTGGGGCCGAAGGAGACAGGAGGGACCTTTTAATGAGGGGGGTGTCTGAAGGACTTTGTGAATGGACTGGGAAAGTCATGGGCTCGGGATCACATTGCGCCCGCTGAAAGAGCCCCGTAAATGGAGTCATTCTTGGTGGCAGTAACTGATCCGCCTCCCGGCTGAGAGTCATGGAGATTAGGCATTAATTGAGCACGGGCTCCGAGGGGGGAGAGAGCGCGGGGTTAGGGTGGGGAGGCAAAGGAAACGCTAGAATGGGAGCACAGAGAGAGGCTGTTAATAAAGACACAAGGGCAGCTGTGCACCGAACGTGGGGGGATATAGGATTTCCAGAGCCGGGCTCGGCTTTCCACTGAGAGCTACCTTTCATGGGATGTAACCTTAGGAGTCAGCCCCAGAGCCAGCGCCACTGCGGCAGCACTGCCCTGGGGACAGGGACCGGGACGGGGACAGGGACAGGGTCAGGGACAGGGACAGGGACCGGGACAGGGACAGGCACAGCCCCGCCTGGCCAGGGGGTCTCTGGCAGCTCTGTCCTGGGGACAGGGACAGGGACAGGGACAGGGACCGGGACAGGGACAGGCACAGCCCCGCCCTGGCCAGGGGGTCTCTGGCAGCGCTGCCCCGGGATCTGCACGACTGGGAAAGGAATTGCATCCATTGCTTCCCACCCACCCAGGACCTTGGGATTAACGGGTCGGGAGCGGGGTGACGAGCAGAGTGCTTCGGGAATGGGGAGGGTCGCGGGGAGCCGTGCCCAGCACGGTTGGGGCTGGGTTTAATCTGGAAGTCAGGGCGAGACAATGAGTTTTCCTCGTCAGAGCTTTTCAGTTCATTACTCTGCCTCTCTCTTTTCTGCAAATAAGTAAATGCACTTAACAGGTTTCTGCAGGTCACCTAAGCTCCCTGTCGTGTGTGCACTCTTATCCCCTGGTAATTGCAAAGTGCTGCTACCGATCTGAAATGTCAAAGAAGTGATTTAAATAGGAATTTACATTTGCCGCAAACGAGGGCGGCACACGCAGACAGGGACTGCAGCCAGCTGACACCCAGCACTGCCAAACAGGGCCCTGGGCTGGGGTTGCCACCCCCCCGTGTGTTGGGATGCCCAGGAACTCACAGAGGAAGATACTGAGACTTGGAAATGATCCTCGTCAGAGCCTTTAACCTCCTTTTGCACAGATAGAAGAGGGTGACCACAGTTTGCTTCTAGGAGTGAAGGGACTTTGAGCCATAGAATCCTGGAACAGTTTGGGCTGGAAGGGACCTTGAGGGTCACCTCATTCCAAGCCCCTCATTTACACAAGACTCATGCAGGGCTTTTCCAAGGTGTGCCTTCTCTGCAGCTCTGCGCTGGCTGGAGATGGCTCAGGGTGGAACGAGCTTGATGGACCCATGTGTGTGTGCATCTCCACTTGCTTCCAGAGCTGCTGAATCCCCCACGAACAAACTCCAGCTGTGATCCCAAGTGTTCCTGCATGTTTGGCAGACAGAAGGACACCCTGGGAAAAACCTGGAAGCAAACCTCCCATTGGAAGTGGTGATCCTCTGCCAATTGCCAGCGGGTAGAGAAACAGCCAGAGATCTGGGTGGTCCCTGCAGGCATTAGCCAGAGCTGAGATGGTGCTGTCCCTCCTGCAACCAGGCATGGGTCCCCACTTATTTTCCCTCCCTGAATTTCAGGATCACATGGAAAATTGTGAAATTCCCACTTGTGGCCAACCCACACTTTAGCACTGCTGGCAGCCGCTGTGGTCCAGTGATGAGGGGCACCAGTCTGTTTAGACAACCCTCACATCCACATATCCAAACTTTGGAGGCGTGGATTTTGCCACTTTGGCGTCCAAAGGGCTTTCATTAATGCTTTGCTGTGGCTCTGATACGGCGGATAATGTGGGTTTCCCAGTGGAGCATGCATTTCCTCAGGCACGTGGAGAGCTGGCACCTTTCCCTTTCCTCCTCTCTCACACTTTCCACATGAGCAGTCCCAGCAATACGCACAAACCCATTTAGCAAATGGATTTTTTTTCTTGTGAAGTGCTCAAAAATAGTCACCCTTTATTATTAAAGATGATGATGGGCGTTTCATGACTCAACAGTCTGAGGGCGAATCTGCACCCGGGATATCAATAGTGCACGTAAGCAACTGCAGCAATCGATGGTTCAAGTATATTTCTGTATTTACTACATATTCAATCAACTAACTCCCGCTCTTTTATCAATACATTAGCTGATAATAAAGCTCTGTTTGCTATAGAAAATGTTAGACACCGCATAACAAATAATTGAACCTTGGTGAGTGTGGGTATTGAGCTGCAGAGCACAGTGGGGGGGATGATACCCTCCTGGTTATCCCACCTTGTTTGATTAAAGGCAAAACAAAATGCCGCAGATGAGACATTTAAAACACCCTGTGCTAATACAGATCTGAAGCCATCAAAGTGGGAAAGATTAAAATGAGCTGGTTCCTGATTTCCAGTGGTATTTGAAGCTCCTGCTTGGATTGTGCTGTTCCCAGGGCTTCTGGTGGTGGCAGTGGCCAGACACAGGTGAGATGCGCACAGCTTCCCTTCCCTGCCTCTGCTACAATTCTGGAAAGGTCCTGTAGCCCCCAGTGTTTGCTGCAGGTGACTTGCAGCAGGAGAGAGCAGTGGGATTGAGAATTCGAGGTCTAGACTGTTTCCAGTCCTGGCACAGGCTGCCCAGGGCAGCAGCAGTCGCTGTCCCTGGAGTGATTTAAAAGCCATGAGTGTGGATGTGGCACTTGGGGACATGGTTTAGTGGTGGTCTTGGCAGTGCTGTGGGATGGACTCAATTATCTTAGAGGGGTTTTCCAGTCAAAAGGATCCCATGATTCTGTGATTCAGACACATTTCCCTGGGACAGGCATTGGCTTTGACAATGCTCTGGTTGAGGATGCCTTGCTGGACCCATCTAGTTCCAGAAAAGGGAACAACAGGAGCTGGTAGGTCTGGGGCTCTCAGACACCCTTGAGCAGGGATATTCCTGACTCCATGGTGTTCAACTGAGCAGTTCCCAGCTTTCTATCCTTCTCCTTCGGGGAAAGTGGCAGGCTGCAGACACATTCAGGGGAATCTTGCTTGCATCCCTTTAGGCACACAGGGATCCTAAGCAGGCAGGAAGGAGCTCCTTACAGTTTTCAGGGTGTTAATGAGCAGTGTGGGACAGATGTGAGCAAACCACGGTGCTTGGTGTTGATTCCTGGGTCATTAATGCTCACACCCACGGAGGAACAGTCAGGGTGAGTTGCAGCTACAGGGCTGCACTGCCTGGTGCTTTGTGTGTACAGTTCTGGATATTCTCCCAATTCACCCCTACCTGGATGGGTACACGGTGGCACCTGAGGGCAGCAGTGTCCCCAGTGCATGCCACTGATGGCCCAGCACCAGCCACACTGTGGCCTCTGCCCAAAAGAGAAAGCAGCCAGCTTGCAATCAAATGTGAAAGAAGAGGCTTTTTGTGCCGCTTTTAATTAAGCTGGATAGCAAAGCCTCTATTAAGTGTGAGGAATGTGTCCGATGAACAAACACACTGCATTACTACCAGCTCTATTTTATTTTTATCATTGTTATTATTTATTTGTCTGGAGCGCCAGTAGCCCATTGATCTGCTCCTGAGGAGCCTGAGTGAGGCTGAGCAGTCATAGATCATCTTCAACAGAGGCTGACACGGGCATTTTCTGCCCTAAACCATTTACTAGGAGCGTGTGAGCTGTGGCACAGTTTGGTTTGAGAAGGCTTTGCAAGGGAAGCAGGTGATGGCAGAAAGCCTGGTCCTGCCATGGTGTGAGGCCATGTGGGAGCTGAGGACTGGCTGCTCCTGCATCCCCTGGGATTTTTGAGTGGCACCTGAGGGGTGACCTGGTGCAGCCTGGGGAGCCAGGCAGGCCAGGGGATGCTGCCTCAGGTAAGTCACACCCTGACAAGGATTTTGGACTTGCAGAGAGGTTTGGAGAAGAACAAAGAGCTCTTTTCTTGTCCAGCCTAAGGGTCCTGGTGTGGGATGTAACCAGAGCGATGCAGGTGAATAACCCCGCTACAGTGACCTGGAGAGGGCAGGGTGGTCCTGCTGCAGCAGGGCAGGGGCCTGGCCCCAGCTTGGGGTGAGAATGGAGCATGGGTGGAAGCAGGGGGTGGTTTTTTCCCACAGCTCTGCGAACATTAATTGCTGCAATCCCTTTTTGAAAGCGAACGGCAGAAATGCAAAAGCAGGGGAAACAGGATGCCTAAAAAATTGAAAACCTTTTCAAGTGCAGAGAATACAGTGCAAAGGAGTGAGGACGGGCTGTGAGCTGATCCCAGCTTTGCACCCACCAGCTCGCTGCAGCCGTGTTTGCTCTGGGGGCTGGCGTGCCCCAAAGCCAGGCACGCTTTGGCTGGCAGAAAGGCCCCGCTGTCCATGGCTCCAGCCCAGCGAGATGCTCACACGCAATTATCATCTTCCTCGGAAGCAGCAGCACAGCCCTTGGGCTGGGACCCTCACCCAGCCCGTGCTGAGCTCACACTCACCCTGCCCGTCCCCAGAGCTGCGGGGTCCCCGCAGTGTCCCGGGAGTGGAGAGCAGAGCACACATCCCCCGCTGGGGCTGGGGCCACCGTGGCCGTGCTCCATGGACAGAGCACTGACCGGCCGAGGCCTCTGTGTCCAGATGCCTGTTTACATCCCTGTGCTCTGGTGCTTTCCGAGGGGGAATGGCTGCGTCTTTGTCCCTGCTGATTGCCCTCGCTCGCTCGTTTATTTGATCGTTTCAGACAAGCAGCCTTCACCTGAGGACATGTCAGGGCGCTGCTGGTTACTTGTCCAAAGGGGAAAACATTCTTTATCTCCTTCAGTAGCTCGTGCTTTCTGAGGCATCAACACCCCGCGCTGCCGGGGCCGCAGCCCCTCGGGTCGCACGAGATCCACGTTTTGTGTAGTTCAGTAACTCTGCAGATGTTCTCCATTGACATGATCATCCCAAGGAATAAAAATCTGCAGTGTTTTCCCCGTGAAAAGGGGGTTTCATTTCCAAGTGGTGGCTTGGTGTGGCAAAGGGGAAGGGCATACCAGGGCCTGTGGCATGGAGCCGGCTGGCACTGCCAGCACCGCCTTTGCCCACGTGTCTCTGCTCAGAGGGGGCTGCGGGAGAAGGGGTGACCCACAGCGGGTGGCAGGGAGCCCTGGCCATCACTGTCACAGCTGCTGGGGACACCCCTGCGCTGCCACCCTGCATCACCCCGTCGGGGAGAATGGGGCACCCACGGCTGGCCCCAGGCAGCCGAACCACTGAGCTGAGACAAATCCAAGTTGCTGTTCATCCCATGGAAACACAGGATTTTCACAGGGCCTTCGGCTCAGCTCGCAGCCGGCTGAGGCTCCCGCGATGGAGACAGGGGCTCATGAGCTGCTGCCTGCCCCAGCTGTGAGCTCAGCACAGCCTCCCCCAGTGCCACAGGAGCTGCTGGAGAGCCCCTGAGTCTGGGCAGAGCTGGGCTGGCAGCGCAGAGAGCCGCAGCTGCGAGGTGGGCAGGGCAGTGGGAGCGGGATGCCCAGATAGGACAGACATGGGATGCACCAACAGTGCTCCCCTACAACCAAACTCAGGGGTCACCACAGCACCCTGCCCTCCCCTCAGGGATCCTGGGACAGCCCTCAATCCCCCAAACACCCCACATGAGCAGAGACTTGGGCAGCGTGCATGTGTGTGTGTGTGTGTGCGTGTTTAATAAAATACAAACTTACATTTCCCTTTTCAAATGGAATTAACATACTTTATTGCCAGCTATAAGAATTATTCCTTAAGGGTAAGAAGTTTATAAAAAATTTAAAGTAACAAAGGCAAACTTATAAAAAATTCATCTTTTCATAGTGATTGCTCTATAAAAAAAAGAGTAGGTTTAAGTGAGAATACAGAATTCGCAGAATTAATTATGTAAACAGAAAAAAGGCACAACAGCTGAGAACTAAAATAATTAGCAGCAGAGTGTCCCTGCCAGTGGCAGCCTGGGCCAGCACATTGGCTGCGTGAGGGTAACCCACAGTGACACTTGTGTCCTCAAGTTATTTATAACATAACTCTGCTGAGGCTCAGAGCAGTGCTGGCTTTATTAACCCAACGGTGAGTGTGGGGAACACCAGCTTTTCTCACCTGTGTGTCGTGCTGGGATCTTTGTCCCAAGGGTTCTGCAAGCTGACGTTGGCTCAGATTTACTGTGGGCTCCTCTGGAGGAGCTGCTGCAGCCCCAGCAGTGCTGGGAGCCCAGGAACTCATGGAATTATGGAATCCCAGAATGGCCTGGGTTGCCTAGCCAAGAGTCCCAGAAGAAAGAAAGAAAACCCCAGATCCCTACCAAAAGAGTACCTGGAGGGAAATCCCAGCCCTCTCCTGAAGCTTCCAGCCCTCCAAGCCAGGACAAGGCTGTGGCCAAACCTTCTGGACCTTCCCTCCATCCTTGGCAGAGAGCAGAGGAGGGGTAGGAGAGGGGAGACAAAGCTGGGTGGGAGAAGGAGAACCTTGCCAGGTAGTTCAGGTTGTCACCTTGGCTCAGTCTCTGTCCCTCTGCTTGGGCACAGCAGTGTCCCCAGAGCACCCCAGAGCACCCCCGATGCCGACCCCAACCCAGAAAGACACAGGGGATGCTGAGGGGGTGTCCTGTGCTGGGTCTGTCCCCACCCACCCCTCAGGACTGTGGGAGCTGCCTCTCCCCGCTGGGGGACCCCAGCCTGTGGGACCTGGTCACCAAAGCCCGTGCCTGGCTGTGCTGCCCTGCCTCCTGTGCCCAAATCAGTTGGGTTTAATGATTGCCTTGCTCCATCCAGAACAGCCAAATGCAAGGACAGGAACAGAATGAGCAAGAGCCTTTCCATTCACAGGCACATTAAAGGTGTCATTGAGATGCAAGGCACTTGCTCATTCCAGCCTGCACTTTGCATTATTTTTCACTGTAGGAAAAATTTCAGGAGGAGAAAAGAAACTTAAGGAACACATTTAAAAGTGAAGTTCGATAGAACAGGGCTGCTGGGAATACAAATGCTGCTCGAGTTTCCTTCTGATTCCTTCTGCTGGCTGTCCTCTGCCAGGAGGCTCTGCTGGCCCTGCCCTGGAGGTGCTGCTGTCAGCACGGCTCCCATGGATGTCCCCAGGAAGGGACAACGAGTCCCACAGCTCCCGTGGGTGTCTCCAGGAAGGGACAACGAGTCCCACAGCTCCCGTGGGTGTTCCCAGGTGGGGATGGTGAGTGCCACGGCTCCCGTGGTCTCACGTCCCCCCTTGCAGGCTCAGGAGCTGCAGCCTGAGGTTTTCTCTGTGCTCTCAGCAGCGCAGGACATGCAAGGAGGACACGGCAGAGACACCCATGCCCTGGCTGGAGGTGACACTTCGGGTGTCACAGTTACTCTGAGCCTGTTTGGGCACAAGGCTACAGCTGTGCTGCACAGTCCCACCAGCTTCTCCGCAGCGGCACGAGGGGCAAACGCCAGGGGCCTGCCCCGTGCCACTGCTGCCGTGACCCCACTGGGCATGGGATGGGCAAACACTGTCCTCTCGGAGCAGATCCCCCTGGGAAGGGACAGGGATGGGGACGGAGATGGGGATGGGGCCAGGGGTTGGCTTTGTCTCCCCTCCTGCAGAGCCTCCCCACTGCCGCCACCCACGGAAGAGACAGAAGCGTCACTTGGATCGGGAAGGAGCAGCTACATTTAGAAAGTGCACGAAAGGCAGCGTTCGAGTTTCACAGGAGCCCCTCGCCCACTCCTTTTCTCACCCGCTCAGCTTAATGCATTCCTGAAAAACCTCCTTTCCTCATCCGTCGCTATTTTTGCCTCCGAGCTGTAGCATGAGTAGGCGGGATCATCTCGCCATGCCCAGGTGTGCTGTCCCAGGGGCTCGCTCAGGCTTTGCGCCGTGAGGAAGCTCCATTACCCCATTGCCGGCCCACAGTGACATGCCGGGAGGGATTTGCCTTCCCTCCTGCAGCCCCTTCCCTGCCCCAGGTCCAGTTTTCCCCTCCACGTGATGAAGCAGTTCTAATGGGAGCCCGGGAGAGTTTTGCTCCACGTTGCCCTTCCCTGGCAGATATAAGTGATGCAGAGCCCGGGATCGCTGGTGCTGAACATCCCAGCCCTGATCCCTACGTGGAGACACGGTGACTGTGAGGAGAAACAGGACCCAGAGGGTTTTGCTCAGCTGTGAAGGGCCCAGAGAAATGCAGAAGCCCAGGGCAGCTCCTCCTGAACCTCATGTGGGCAGAGCAGGGACCAGCTGCTGCTGTGGAGAATTTCCTTGAGGATGCAGGGCTGGAATGACATCCCCCCCAGCCAGGTAGGCTTCTGCCGACCCTCGATTCGAACACCTCCCTTTCCCCCCCTCTCCTCTGCTGACAAGTGCCAGGCAAATGCTCCCAGTGCCCTTTCTTGGCATTGCTGCCCCTTCCTCTGGCTGCTCTCTGAAGTGCATTTAATGAGGATTTTAAGTGGTTCCTTCAGGCAGGTGCCGGCCAGGCCAGCCCTCCAGGACCAAAATCCACCCTGGAAGATCTCCTAATGAACCCTGCAGCCGGAGGAAGGAATACAGACGGGTGATGTGCCCCCTTGGGAGGGCTCCGAGCGCTCAGCTCCGGCTGCTGCCGCGGCACCGGGGCCAGCGCCAGACGCAGCCGGAGCAGCAGGAGAGCAGGACGGGGCACGATGAATATTTCATGGTGCAACGCCAGAGCTTTGCATCAGCGCCAGAGTGGAGGGCTCAGCACTCCCGATGTTTGATCCCGCACACGGAAATGTCAGGGCACCCGAGCCTGGGGCACTCCGCAAGGAAGGAGCGACCGCTGCGCTCCCACCGAGCTGCCAGAGCCGGACATTGGCGGTGTGGCACAGCGGGGACCGGTGTGGGTGGGAGGACAGGGGCTGCTCTGCCAGCGGTTCCATTTCCAGGCTGATAATAACTCCCGAGGTTTCCTTGGGGCTCTGAAATTACATGGCTAAAGAGAAGATCTCCATCGTGAAGGGAGAGTAGGAAAGGTTGGGCTGACCCTCCCATAGAGCACTGGCCACAAGCACTAAAAGGTCACTGCGAGAGCTCTCACTGCCACTGGCTCCTGGCTGTGGGGGCTGGCAGGGACAGGGACCTGCCCGACAGAGGTGGCTGCTGGCACCAGCCCACCCAGCACAAACCTCTCTCTGGGAATGTTTGCCTGGTGCTAAAGCCCAGGTTCCCCATGTCCCCAGGAGTCCTCATCCCTGGTGGTGTCTAAGGAATGCCTGGACTCAGAGCTCTGGGCCGAGGGTCAAGGAGGGGATAGATCACAGGTTGGACTCGATGGTTCGTAGGTCTTTTCCACCCTAAATGACTCAGGGATTCTGGGATTCTGTGGACCCTGTGGCAGCCGGCAGCCTCTGCCCTCCCAGAGATGTGGAGCCAGGCTCTGTATCATCACCTGCTGCTGAATCAGCCCGGCAATATCCCGGCGATGCTTCAGAGCTGGAGAGCTCTCAGCTGGGAGGTGCTCCCTGCCACTGGCATCAGTTCAAGCCGCCTGGTGAACTAAATTGATTTTTTATAGTTGCTCTGGAGCAAGTTAAATGAATCTGTTAGTAGCTGCTCCCTGCTTAAAGCTTCCCTCAGTGCTGGAACTGCAGCCCAGCTCTCCATAAAACGGGGGGGCTGCTCCAGCCGTGCCCCCGCCCCCGAGCGGTGCTGCTGTGATTAGCTGCCTGCTGCATAATTCCACATCATTACTGCTTGCACTCGTGCACTCCGAGGAAGCCATCAGAGGAGTGAGCCGTGCTGGGCTGGGAGAGGAATCTGTGCCTCAAATGGGAGCCCTGTGCAAAACACAACGTGCAGGTGTCCGCACACTCCTGGTTTGCATCTGCACCTCCTGTGTTAGTCCAATGTCAGCTACAAGTGTTAAATCACTGGGAGGCAGCCCAGCTATCACAATCCTGCCTCAAAGATAATGATATTAAAAATTAACAGCAGTTTTACTTTCATTTTATAGAGGTTTGTTTGGATTTTTTTTTTTCTGGAACATTTCCCCACATTTCTGTGCAGTAAAAGGGCCGGAAACCCTCTCCCATAAAACCAGTGCAGGTTGAGATTGATAGGACTCCAAGACCTGAAGTTTTGGGAAAACAAAGGTCACCCCTTGCACGTGTTTGCTTCTCAGAGAGGGACTGGAGGCTGCACTCAGGCTCGGGGGGGCTCGATGGTTCCTGCATCGCTGGGGCTTCAGACACAGCAAGAGGCATCAAGAGAGGCAGCACTGGAACAGGCCCTGCCCAGCGCCAAATCCAGCCCAAATCAGCCACAAAACCCCTTGGTGGGTCTGTTCAGGGCCACACCACAGCGGGGCCACCTCATGTCCCATGCCCAGCCTCGGCAGCCGGCACTGCTTCCCCTGAACCGGTGCTGGGGCGGGGGGATGCTGAGCCGCCAGAGCATCTCTCCCAAAAACGGGACTGGGGGATGCTGAGCCGGCAGAGCATCTCTCCTAAAAACGGGGCTGGAGGATGCTGAGCCGGCAGAGCATCTCTCCCAAAAACGGGGCTGGGGGATGCTGAACCAGCTGAGCATCTCTCCCAAAACCGGGACTGGGGGATGCTGAGCCGGCAGAGCATCTCTCCCAAAAACGGGGCTGGGGGATGCTGAGCCGGCAGAGCATCTTTCCCAAAAACGGGACTGGGGGATGCTGAGCTGGCAGAGCATCTCTCCCAAAAACGAGGCTGGGGGATGCTGAGCCGGCAGAGCATCTCTCCCAAAAGCAGGACCGCGATGGAGGAGCCCCGTACCGCGGCTGGCACCATCACGGGCGGTTTCTATCACTCCGCACAGCTGCTGAGTGCGCCTCTTCCTTCCCAACAGCTGCTGGGATCTGACCCTGTCCATCAGCAGTGCCAGGAAAGCCAGCGAGCTGCCGGCAGCCGCCTCGCTGACATCGGTGTTTTCAAACATGCAGGCAGCGATGTGATCGGCGCCGTCCCCAGAGGCCGCGCTCGGGGCCTCGCTGCGCGGAGCTGCCGCCGGTGCTGCCAGGAAACGCTGCTGCTGCTGCCGAGCGCAGTTTAACTCTTGAAGAGCAGCTGAGCCGGGCTCGGGCCGTGCTCTGCTGGCTCCGCGATCCCAGCATCCCGGCAGCGGGAAGAGGGGCTGAAAGAAAAGGGGGCTTTGGGGATGAAGGAGGCAGAGCTGGAGAGGGCGAGGCTAGCGGGAGGTTTCTGGTGGTGCTGCCATCGGGCAATGTGGGTGCCGCCATCAGAATAAGGCACCCTCTCCCCCAAACCAATGGGTGGGGAGTAAAAAAAAAAAAAAAGGGGTTTGTTGACTTGGGACAGAAGATAATTAATATCGATTGAAGGAATATAAATGTCACCAAGCATTAGCAGGACTGCCAAGGTATCACTTAAGCAGCAAACAAAGGATGCCTGCCCTGGCTGGAAGCCGGGAGCAGACGGTGCAGGGGAGACACCGGGAAGCTGTGCCGAGCTCCCCACGGAGCCAGCCGCGGCTGAGGGAACCAGTGCTCATGGAATTCGAGACTAGTAGTGCCCATCTGATGGTGCCGCAAAGCCCTGCCGGCTGCTGGGTGGCGATGGATGGCAAGAAATGCCCCCAGGTGCCGGGCAGGGCCACACGGAGGGGAAAAGCAGCCCCTCGGCCATAGCTCGGGGCTATCCCTCATCCACATCCCGCAGCCCCATCCCTCCGGCAGCCTCTCGCACAGGAGGGAAAGGTGCTGCGGGGTGTCCGCTGCCCTTCTCGCGTCCCTGGCCTGAGGAAGCCGTCGGGCTGCGTCTCCCTGCACCCTCGTTAATTTGAACAACTATTTACTTAAGCCCCCATCCCCCTCCCCAAATTATGCATGCGGCCAGCGGGGCTGTGACTGCGGCATCGATCGGCACCACTTCAATACCCTCATTGAGATTCCGGGCACCGGCTCAGGGACTCTATCTCAGTGTCTGGTCAATAGCTTATATTTTTAATTTGTCGATAATCAGTCAGGACCTTGGTCTGAGTGCTGCCGAGGCTCGCTGCTCAATGGAGAAGGTGAAATCACTCAAGCAGGGTCATGTTTATGGCCTGAGCTGAACCATGGGAAATGGAGATATCAGTCAGGCTTATGAAAAATAACATGCTATATTATTTTTCATAAACCTGACAAAATCTTATTAATTTAAAGACAAAGATAAGGCACCCAGCTGGCAGCGCTCACTTTCTCTTCCCTTCCAAGCATGCTGAGCCCTGGGAGGTGCAAACCACCCCAAAATGTGCAAACCTTGCACCACCACCACCGTGCAGGGCACATGCCCAGGAGCAAGTGGCAGCCCCCGAGTGTGGCACCATCTCACCTGTGCCACTTCTTCTCCCCATTATCATCATCATCGTCGTCATCATCATCATCATCATCATCATCATCCCCTCGATGACTTCAAACGCCAGGTGAAGGCAGTTCCTTCAGCCCAAGGAACAGCAGCAGGAGGGAATCAGGCATCAGGAGCAGAGTGGGAAACACAGCTCTGGAAGGGGGGCCTGGCTCGTTTAGAGGTGGTGCCCAAGGACTGCTGCTGGGAGCGCCAAGGTTTTCACAGCAAGACATGATTTTTAATAGGAGAAGAAGATATGTTTGCAGGTGAGTGCTGAGCCTCAGGGCCTTTTCTAACTCATAGTTGGAGTATTTAACTGGTTTTAAGGCTTCTTTTGAGAATTTGATAAGAAAAAAAGGTGATTGTCTGAAACTCCTGGCTTTTGGAGTCTGCATCTCTGAGCAGTGTCACTGAAGGCACACTGTTAATGGTGTTGGCTCTGCCATAAATGTACCTGTGAGTTTTTGGAGCAAAGGGCAGGAACGAAAAAAAAAAAGGAGCTTGAAGTTGCAGTTTCAGCCTTTAAAGAGAAAAATGTGCTCTGTAGGGTTTCCATCTGAGGTGTGTGAGCCCAGGAGCAGCATGTACCTGAGGTGTCAGCACGTGGCTGCGACAAGTAGAGTGTTTATAATTTATAATTTTTAAGGAAACCAGCAAAGCCTGGGAGCTCCAGCTCTGTGGGCTGTGGTACCTCCTGCGAGTGGGGAACTCTGCTGGGGTTTTGGCCTCTGATGGACTCGCCCAGCTCTGAGTGGGACCAGTGGCCTTGTGCTGGCCAGGTCCCCCTGCCCTCTCCTCCTGTGCCTGGGCAGAGAACAGGGCTCACTGCAGCAGCTTTTGAAGATCTTGTTAAAATACAGATGTGGAGATGCAGATTTTCCTGCCCAATTTGTCTGCAGTCCCTCAGCTCTCATGCACTCAGTTCTACTTGAAACGGCCAAAAAAAGAGGTAGAATAAACTGTTAGAAACCCCCAAGGCAAGATGAGCTGACAAGTCAGGAAATGCATATGCACACCTGGAGAAGCAGTAACTAAAAAAAAAAAGCAGGAAAACCCGGAACATTGATCAGGGAGAGTTGAATTGGCTTGGGAATGCCGGGAAGGGAGCTGGGAGTAAGGGAGGGAAGGGGCAGGTGTGAACATGAGGGTGTTGCCTTGCAGGGGTGTTAGAATTGTAGAATTCCAGACTGGTTTAGGTTGGAAGGGAATTAAAAACTCATGCTGTCCCACTCCTGTCATGGGCCGGGACACCTTCCACTAACCCGGGTTGCTCCAAGCCCCATCCAACCTGGCCTTGGACACTTCCAAAGATGGGGCAGCCACAGCTTCTCCAGGCAAACTCCTCTAGTGCCTCAGCAGTGCTGGTGACTCAAGCACTCTGTAATTTCCAGAGGTGGTAAGACATCACCAAGAGCTCGGGGCTGACCTGTGAGCCCCCTCTGTGCCCCACACATCCCCACAGCCATGTCCCCTCCCTGCCAGTGGCTGGCCCCGGCACCCCCGTGGCTGTGGCTCAGCAGGCTGGGCTGGGTGGGAGGGGGGCTGCGCTCCTGTGCCTTGTATCCACCAAGGAGTCCTGCTCCCGTATCTCACACTTGTCTCCTTCGATTTCCCTGACAGCCAATTCTGGAAAGTTGGAAGGTGTGCCATTATCTGGGACTACATTATGAAAGTGTCGCGCGGGTGATGAATGGCAGCGCTCAGCGGCGCCGCGGAGCAGCGGGGAAAGAGTGACATTAGGAAAGATATGCTTTTTATGGTTTCTTCAATAGGGAGGGCTCTTTGGAGGGCTGTATTTCAAACCAGATAATCAAACACTCTTCCTGGCCTCCCAAACTTCGCAAGAAAGTGCTGGAGAAGTGTCCTGGTAGGGGGGACAAAGGGGATGGGACTCATTTCAGTTCCTGCTTTCCTGTGACTGGGAGCCCTTGGGCAGCAGTGCCCCACTTCCCTGGCACTGCCTGCTGCCTTCAGCCTGGTGCTGCTGCCTGTCCTGCTGGGGAGGGGTCTGTGCCAGACTTTGAGGGGTCCTGCTGGGTGGGAAATGGCTCCAGGGTGGGTTTGTTCTGCCGGAGGGACTGGAGAGAAGGAGGAGAGTGCAGGGAAAGCTCTAGGAAGAGGGTGGGAACTTGTTAACCCCACAGCTCTACAATTTCTCATCCTGGGGTGGTGAGACATCACTTGAGGGCTGCAGGGCTGGAGGAGAGGGAACCTGGGTGACATTCCTGCTGGCTGCAGCAGCTGGTACTACCCCTGTGTGTTCCATGTTGGGCACTTCACACCCTGCATGTGCAGTTCCCAGCGAGGCCCCATCTTTCCTGCCCTTCCCAGACCCCATGGCCATGCTGTGCCCATCTCCAGAGCTTCCCACGCACCTCCTCGTGCTCTGCCATGGGAGCAACTAATAAGGTACATGGGCACATCATTTAAAATGATATTTAGTACCACTGGAAAAACCCTGCAGACCTATTGACCACGCAGTATCCCGTGTCAGTGCATTTTACAGGGAGTGAACATCAATAACCCTGCACAGGCCGTTCCTGCACAGCTCACCAGTAAAACTCAGCTCAGGAGCTGTGAGTCCTGTTGGTGTTCTTCCTCTCATGTTGAGCCCCGAGCCTGGGGGAATCCACAGCACTGTTCCCAGCATCTCCTGCTGCTGCCCAGCAGCAGATGGCTTTTGGCCCCACATTACTTAAGGAGAGAATTGTGGAAGAGTTTGGGTTGGAAAGGATCTTAATGTTCATCCCATTCCTCCCCCTGCCATGGGCAGGGACACCTTCCACTAGCCCAGGTTGCTCCAAGCCCCATCCTGGCCTGGCCTTGGACACTGCCAGGGATGGGGCAGCCACAGCTTCTCTTCAGGCCCGTCTATGCCAGGGCCTCCCCACCCTCACAGGGAAGCATTTCTTCTGAATATCCAGTCTAAACCTACTCCCTGTCAGTGTGAAGCCATCCTCCCTTTTTTGTCACTCCAGGCCCTTGTAAATAGTCTCTCTCCACCTTCCTTGTAGGCATCCTTTAGGCACTGGAAGGCTGCAATTAGGGCACTCCAAAGACTTCTTTTCTCCAGGCTGAACAATCCCAATACTCCCAGCCTCAGAGGGCAGTCGGGCTCATTCCTTTCCTTCAGAGAGGTGGATGCCCTGTCCTAGATACCAGAGAACCTCCCTGTTTAATAAGACAGAACACCAGCAGCATCACCCGGCCCAGAAAGTGAAGGCTTTCTTCTTTTTTTTTTTCCCTGTTGCCTTCAGGATATTAATAAAAACAGATTAATAAAATCAAAGGCAGCTCAATTAGACAGGGCATCAAGGAAAAAAATGTTTGCTGTACAGTCTTTCAATTTCCATGGCAGTTCTCACGCTGAGAAAATCTGTCTGCAGTTTCTGATGAAAAGATAGAAAGCTGATGTGTGAAACACAGGGGAGGGATGTACAAGCACGGCTGCCTTTGTGCTCCTCGTGTACAACACTCCTGTGAGGTGAAATTCCCAGGTTCCCAGCACGGGGCTGTCCTGTGTGTCCCTTTGGGGATGGCTGCAGGATGGTGTTTGATGAGCTGGGGTTAGATAAAGGTGGGGGCAAGGGGTTTGGAGGGGGTGAGCCAGGAGTGCCTGGTGGGGGAGGTCACCTGCTGCCAGCCCTGAGGGTGGGCAGGAGCACATCTCCTTGGGGAAGGATTCTGGAGAGGCTGGGTGCTCCTGGGGTGGGTGCCAGGGCTGGCAGAGGGCTCACTCTGCTCTCCATGGAGCCTGCTCTCCAGGGCACTGTCAGGAGCTCTCTCCCGTTTCCTGCTTCTCCCAGCACTGCCTCATAAGGAAAGCATTTATTTTCCCGGTGTTGCTGGGTTACCTCCATTAACCTGGACCCTGTTTGGAGCAGCTCAGACAGTCTGGCAGGGCTGGGGGAGGCTGGGCTGGCTGCAATCGTAACACACCTCCAGCATCCCTGGCTGCGGGATTGGAGTGGGTCTGGCAGCAGGAATGATCCTGGAGTGCTGCTGGTGGGGAGGGAGCCCATCTTTGAGGGGAGTGTCCCATCCCAGAGACTTTTCCAGACATGTGTCCCGCTGGAATCTGGTACCTGTGGCTGTGTGGGCTGGGCTATTTGCATAAGGAGGCTGTAGGGACTTCCCTCACCCAGAGCCCCTGTGCAGCAAGAGTGAAGGCAATTCCAGGCACGTTTCTATGTGCAGGAAGGCACCTCCTGATGATTTTCTGTTGGGAAAACTCCTTCTTGGAGCTGCTGCCTCTGTGTGTTACTGCTCCAGTCACTGCCTGTTGAGCATGGAGAGGAACAGGGACAGAACTGTTCCCTTCTCCTAGGCTGAGATGTTCTCAGCCAACACATCACTTAGGTTGTGGTGGTATTTAAATTCTAAAAAGTTTTTTAAATCAGGAGAATCTGAAGCCAGACAAAAGGCTGTCGCTGAGTGAGGACACTCATCACCCCCTTGGAGCAGGGCTGGGCTGGGGCCTCTGGTGGGGCCACAGGGTGGGCACAGCCCATCACATACATGCACCACAAGGTGCCTAATGGATCTGTGTCACCCCTGAAGCCTTTCATTTTTCAGGGGTGAAGGCAACAGCAAGAGGCCTTGGCTGTTTGGAACTTTACAGTGCTGTGTCTTTTTTTGTTTGTTTTAAAGGCAGCAATAAATCCGGATCTGGTTTTGCAAGTGTGAACAGGATCTGGTCCCAGGGAGCTGATCTGGAGTGTGCTGCTGAGCCAGAGAGAGCCTGGCACAGTCCCTGAGGCTGCAGGACGGAGGAAAAGGTGCCTGGAGCTGAGCCCTGAGCAGCAGGGGCTGGGGGGGATGTCTGTGACCCCAGGCAGGGTCCTCTGGAGCTGTGTCCCTCACTCCATCAGTCCCAGGGGAGGTGTTGGGCTGCACGTGGATCCCTCCTGAAGCACTTTGTGGAATGATGGTAATTATTACAGCACTAAAACAAAGCACCAAAAGCTGATTGCTTGGGAGAGATCACTAACTATCTTTGTCTAATTACTTGGCTCCAATTAACATTTTACCACAGACTCTCTGCAAACACTTTTCTCAGAAGAGGAGGCAAAAAAAAAAAAGCTACAGAGTCAACAGCAACATAAAATAAAAATACAGTAGCCTTCGAAATAGCCCTTGACATCTCACTGGAAAAAGAGGGGGGAGAAAGTCTTCCCACCCAGGAATCTGGTGAGGGGAAGGCTGGCATAATGGGATGAGGGAGGGGATGTATGGCAGGGAGGAAGGAGCTGGAGGAGCCCAGACGCCCTCAGCGCTTGTACTGGGCTGAGGAGCAGTGGCAATGGGGCTCTGGGTTGGGCAGAGCCACCTGCATCCCACCAGCATTCCCAAACCGTGCTGTGCTGGGGCCTGGGTGGTCTCCTGCCTGGAATGAGCTGGGGATGAGCCCAGTCACTCCTCGGGAATGGCCGGAATGGCTCCCGATGTGCCCAGGGGAGGATCCCAGTGCTGAGAGACAACGCCAGGCTCGGGCTGGTTTCAGCAGCTGCAGTTGCAGGGCAGAGGGAGACAGCCCAAAGCCTTTCCAGATCCTGTTTCCTCCTTGCCCAAGGCCCGGGAAGGGCCGGGACAGGCGTCCCCCGAACGCCCAGGCTCAGCAGTGCGTGTTGCTGTGCTTCCTGGCGCTCCCATATTTACATACATCCTATAATTACCATCTGCACAGCCAGAGGCATTTGCTGGGAAATGGGTTGATTCCATCTGTTGGTGCAATTTTCTCTGAGGAATTTGCATTGATCACTTTTTTATGCAAAGCTTTTGTATAGTTCATTTTCCCCCTATTTTTTTTTTTAATATAGCTAAATAATTTTAGGGAGGGAAGGGGTCTCTGGTGGCAGAGTGAGCACTGGCAGAGACCCCAAGTCTTGGAACAAGTTGCTGCTGTTTTCTCCCCCTGTTCGGCATGGACTAGGGAGTTCAGGCTGCTCCAAGGTGGCATTTCTCAAATATTTATCGTTTTCTGTTATACTTGAGGTGGTAACTCATCCTTATTGTGTTGACCTTCAGTTAGGAGGAAAAGGGTGTGGTAATTAGTCAGCCAAGTGATTCCTCCAGATCAGAGCTCAGGCTCAGACCTGGTGGGACCAGATGGGACTTTTTGCATATTTTTGACAGCTGTAATGAACAGGGCAGTGTGTACGGATCAACTGGCTGGGAAATTCCCACAGCCTCCAGAGCTTCCTGAGGTACTACAACTGCTCCCAGTTTCCCCAGGTTTATTCTGTCTCATCTCGTGGGCAGGGGTGAGTTGGGGACAGGACAGCCCCGGGGTGCAGCACCCTTGTGGCTGGGGTGCTGGGAGAGCTGTGGGATGCAGGGACACCCTTCCTCAGGGAATGTCACCAGCTGGCCCCGGTGACAGAATTCTGCTTTGGGACTGTTGGATCACAGAACCCCAGAATCATTTAGGTTGGAAAAGACCTCCAAGACTGAGCCCAGCCATAGACTGATCATCCCTTCATCACCAGCCCAGAGCACTGAGTGCCACGTCCAGGCCTTCCTTGGACACCTCCGGGGATGGGGAATCCAAACCTCCCTGGGCAGCCCCTTCCAAGCCCTGACCACTCTTTCCATGAGGAAATTCCGTCTGATGTCCAGCCTGACCCTCCCCTGGCACAGTTGGATGCAGTTTCCTCTCCTCCTGTCCCTGTTCCCTGGGAGCAGAGCCTGACCCCCCCCGGCTGTCCCCTCCTGGCAGGGAGTTGTGCAGAGCCACAGAGTCTCCCTTTTCTCCAGGCTGAGCCCCCCCACCCCAGCTGCTCCTCACAGGATTCACTCTCCAGACTCTTCCCCAGCTACGTTGACCGTGGTAGCTTTGGGTCCCCCCCAGGGTCCCGGGCTGGGAAGTGTCGATGCCATAAAGGTGGGCAAAGGGACACTGAGACCCTGGGGGCTCCCAGTACAGCCCAGCGCCTCTGTCTGCAGGGCAGCAGCTCCCAGCAGTGAGGGGAAAAACTTCACAAAGCTCTAAACAAGCAAACCCAGCTGCTCCCCTGCCCTGCGGGCCTTGATTAAAGAAGTTATTGTAAGGAGGCGGCTGGACTTGCTAACTGGGGGGGTTAACGGGGATCAGCCAGGTTCTGCCTCCTGAACCAGGGAAATAAATAAATAAATAACTCCATGAAATCCATTGTGCTGTAAACAGTTCTCAGGAAAGAGCAGAGAAAATGAAGTGAACTCTTCCAATGCATCATGGAATATTACTGTATTTCACTTACTGTGGCACCAATTAGACGAGAGCCTGTTCTATTAACGTGCACCCTTGCAGATCCATGCTAAATTAACTGCTGGATCTTCACTACAGCAGTAAAGCGATTGATTTCTCCCCTTAATCAGTTTATTTCATTAGTTCTACATTTATTTTTACATGCATTTTGCCGAGCCGCAGTGAAATGACCTATCAAGGTATGTGACATCACGGACTGATTTGAATATTAACCAAATAGCTATTACAGCAGTGCTGGTGCTTAAAGATCATATGTAAATCAAATGTCAGGGGATAAAATTGCAGCGAGGGCTGTCAGAAAACAATTTAGCAGTGGTTAAAGGGACAGCTCATGGCTGGGGAATGGTGAACTCTGTAAATGGATAATCTGCTTCCTGGTTCCACAGGAGCGGGGAAGTTTTCCCCACACTGTAATTTTTGTTGTGTTAAATTAGCTGCAGTTCGAAATCTTTCCCTTTTGTATTGAGCATCTGGCTCCTAAGCACAACCGTAACTTTAAGGTTGAGCTGGGCACAAAATAATTTCCACTTCTGACCCAGGAAGCTGAAATATGTTAAATATAAATTGCTGTTAATAGCGAGAGGCAAAAATGGCTTCGCCGGTCCTGTAATTATGAGGAACACGCTCCCAAGGGAAAAGGGAAGAAGGCTGGAGACTGGTGACATCTCCTCTCCTCTTTGGGAGGCAGGAGGGTGAGCTGCTCCTTTTCTCCTGCGCGGGGAGGAGCTCTGGGCTGTTGGGGTGGTCCCAGGGCAGGTCTGGGAGCAGCAGGGTGTGCCGCCATCGGGGCTGGGGGGATGTGTCCCGTGGCTGGCTGAACCCCCTCGCCACGGGCACTCTGCAGGGGTTCCCAGGGGATGCTCCCGGACGTCTGGGCTTGGAGCTGGGCTCACCAGAAATACCCTCCTCTGTGCCAGGAGTGCCAGGCTGGTCCCTCCTCCCCTTGGCCATCCTTGGGGCACAGCAGAGCCTCTCTCAGGGGCAGGGGGGTTGGCTGTGGGCAGAGCAAGAGAAGGGGGTGCAGAGCTGTCCATCAGTAATGAGGGGTCCCCTGCTCTGGGACACTATGGGGTCCTAGCACAACTGGGGACTCTTGGTCCACCAGCACCACCAAACCCTCGCGGGGGCAGCTGCAGCCCCAGCTGGGGATCTCCAGCCATGGGCTGGTGCCATTTGTGGGCTTGGAAGTTTAGAAACGGAGCGGTTTGGGCAGCACACTTTGTAGGCTCCAGGGCAGAGCTGTGTGGCACTTACAGCACCCTAACCCTAACCTTAATCCTAACCCTAAACCTGTGTTTGTCTTCGAACCAGCAGTGGGGAAATGAGGCATCAATGACCAACAATCTAAGGCAGCCAAGGGAAAAGCAGTGGCAGATCCCCCTGCCCAGCAAACGAAGAGCAGCAGGTTGTGATGTGTGCTGTGCCATAAAGCCATCCAGTGCTCCCTTCCCAGGGTTTAAATCCAGCTCCTGCATCCCTGGGGCACCATCTCACAAAATCCGTCTGCACTGAGTAAACATTGAAATTATATAATTAGACCCCCAGAGAAAAGAATTCTAAATTCATGGGAGCTTAAAGTTAAGAGAGAAATATTACCGCTCTTCTGCCCTTCCCTCTCATCTCTAAACATCAAGTGGTGCAGCAGGAGAGGAGATTCCAGGAGGGAGGGAAGGCTTGGGAGGGCTGGATGCACCTGAGGGTCTCATAGAGCCCCCTGTGCTGGGGGCCTGGTCCTTGGAAGGGCTGCAGGTGCCAGGGTTCAGCACAGGGTGGGTGGGCTCCAGCAGCTCCTGGGCTACTGGGGGACAAGGGATGCATTTGGCCTGGGTCTGCTGGTGTCTAATCAAACGCCAGTGCTGGCAATAACCCGGGATTATAAATGGGAATTGTACTCCATCAAAATTGATTCCAGGGTAAATTGAATATTGAGTTAAATTCCAAAGCCTGGTGAAGGCTCTGTCTTCCCAGTCCAGCACTGAAGCAAATCCATCGTGAGTCTCCTGGATATACCGCGCCGCTGTCTGACCTTGGGTTACTGCAGTAACCTTAAGTGCACAGTAATACACTTTCAGTCACTGTTCAATGCTCAGGGGAATGGTTTAAGGCCCTTGGCTGGAGCGAATATTTTTATGCAGGCTATAATTTCTTTTAAGACCTTCACCAGCAGCCAGGCAGCCTTCAGAGCGTCCTTCCCCCGGAGCAGCGCGGGGTGGGGACCCCGTGGAGGAGACCCCCAACCTGGGCCGGAGGGCTGAGACAGCACTCCAGGTGTGGAGGATGCTGAGTGCAGGGAGGGGCTCAGGGCAAGTGAGGAGCTGTGACCAGACCACTCTCCTGGGTGGGCAGCCCTCCAAGAACTTCCCATGGCCTCCTCCAGCCAGCTGAAGGTGGACATCGGGCTGTGTGCGGTCTTGAGGGTGTCCATGGGGAACAGGCAGGAGAGGAGGGAGAAGAAGCAGTGCCTGAGAGGTGACGCATGGCTTTTCTTCTCCCCCTCATTCCAAGGTGCCAGCAGCGGCCCCTTTTCTCCTGGGAAAGCTTCCCCTTGCTGGCTTTGGCCCCAGCTTGGCAATGTGCCACCACAGAAGCCCCATTCCCATGCAGCCCCTCGGCCTTGCTGCTGATGGGGGCTGTGGGCTGGGAAACACTGGTGTAGGCAGTCTCTGTCCATCCCGTGGGGCTGTCAGGGCTGGATCCATCCCCGTGGTGAGGAGGAGAAGGAAGAGGAGGTTTTGGCATCTCTCTGGTGATTTCTGGGCTGGGCAGCCTGGCTGCCCCATCCCGGGCTCTGCAAGGCTCCATCCCTGCTCCCTGCCTGGCTTTGCACCTGGGGCCTCATTGGAGCTGAGATTATGCTAAATTCAGTTAAGCTGGACAAATGCTCACTGGAGAGCCAGAGAAGAAACCTCCGAACTGATTTTCATCTGTGGATCAGGCAAAATTTGATTCACAGTTCAATTCTCCGAAGGGGAAAATTTGCGCAGAATCCCTGCTTAGATTTTATTTTAAGCAAATCCTATAAAAATCCATCTGAAGGAGACGGTGACTCCATCTTTCAGATCCTGCACACTGTATCTGGAAACACGAGTTCTGCTTTTATATAATAAAAAATGTAGAGTTTCCTCATGTTGCCATATGTTTTTGCATTTATCCGTGCACTTGCTATAACCCTCTCCGCGGTGTGTGCCTACAGAGCTCTCTGTGTCAGCATTGAAATGCAACAAGCCGGTATCATTCATGCAAAAAATGAGCCTAAAATCTCCCTGAAGAGGGGAATATAATAGAATACAATTGTATCATTTAAAAAACTTTGCATCATATTACACAGTCAAAAAGATAATGCATGCTACAAGGGAGGAAGCCGATGAAATATTGGGTTAACTCTTTAGTTGCCCTTGCTGCAGCAAATGGCATCAGCTCAGCATCCCTTTCCTGGCTCAGCACCTTTCCTGCTCAGCAATCCTTCCTGGCTTAGCATCCTCATCCTCCTCATCCTGTTGTGTCCCTGTTGATGGCCTGCGGCCATTCTCAGATGGGATGCGTTCCTGCCTCTGCTGTGCAGCCCTTTGCTTCCAGTTTCCCCTTGCAGGACCAGGCAAACTGCCCATCCATTCATTCCCTGCCTCCTGGTTTGGCTGGAAAACCCTGGGGAGATGAAGCCTGGCACCACAGAGCTGTGTGTTTAGTGGGGGGGTTACTCCTGCTGCACGTAGGTGCCCGATGGGCACCTTGGACCGGGTGTTTTAGGGGAGGTGACATCACCCACCTGGTCCTCCCGAGTGCCCAGGGCAGCTCTGGGCCCGTGGGAACCCCTTCACTCTCCAACCCTACCCTGCTCCTCCCTCGCTGGCGTAAAAAGGAATATTCTCTTCTCTTGGAATACTATCTGTTCCCAAATCATGTATAAAACATTTGCAGAAACCACTTACTCCTCATGTATTTTTTATGAGTCCAATCCAAAGTTAAAATATATAAACATAAAAATATCAAGAAGTACTTTAGGAAAAAAAAAAAAAGTTATTTCATAAAATATCAGGAGACCAATTTAGAACCTTGCCAGAGCCGCTGCCCTCCCTTGCAGCCCTTCCTGACTGTTCTGCCAGCTTCTCCCATGAGCAGGGACCCTTCCCAGAGCTTATCCAGCCCCTCAGGCAGGCTCAGCCTTTCACACTTGAGAAACAAACCCCCAAATTCTATTTAATCCAGGGGATAATCTTTTTTTGTAATGTTCCAAGACAAAGATGGGAAGTTTTATTTCCGGAAGACCAGATTAAGGCGGTTTTGTGCTGGCAGGAGAGGCAAAGTGCAAAACCCAACAGATCCTTCAGCCTGGGCTGAAGCACCCGGGGGAGTGGGGCCGAGGCAGGCCCTCCCTGCTTCCCAACCCCGCTAACGAGGAGGAATTTACAGGCAATCCCAGAGCCGATGATTTATTTTTTCCTTGTCAAGGACGTGCATCCTTGAAGCCTCCTCTCACCGTGGATCATATCAGCGCTGCCAGAGCGGTGCCGGGTGCTGCTCCATGGGGCTGGGTGTCTGCATCCCAAAGGGGTTCCCAGCCCGGAGTGGTGCTGGATGCTGCACTTTGGGGCTGGATATTTGCATCTTGAGGGTTTTCCCAGCTGCAGAATGCCCGATGCAGGACTGGGTGCCCTGAGGGACTGGGGGGCAGCAGCTCAAGGGTGAAGCTTTGGGATTAATCTGCCCATGAGGGTTCCTGCGTTCGGTGCTTGTTCCCAGCCACAATGAGGGTGGCAGAGAACTCCATCCCCCTTGGCTCCACACCCTCATTCCTGCCACACCCCTCCAGCCCATCCTGCTGGTGCCTCCCCCTGCCCTGGTCCTGTCACAAAATCCAGCCCAGCTGTCCCCCCCCCGCTGCTCACCCCCCTCCAGTTCCTCCTGAACGACCTCAAGACCTCCGAAGCCCTCCACAAACTCTGCTGGTCAGGGCTGCCTCTTGCCGTCAATTCCTGGAAGAATTCCTGGAAAAGTTGCAAATGGTTTTTTGCCATTTTTCTCCCTAGTGAGCCGAGTTGGAGTTAATTGGGGGAGTTGCCGCCTGAAATGGTCACTGTGTTACGTTTGCTGAACACTAGGTGCTTGCTTCCCTCACAATAATCTCTTTGGTTTCTGTTTTGCCCTTTCTTGTGTTTAACTGGGGAATTAAAGAGCCCAAGCCCTCTGCAGCCCCAGTCTTTGCCTGAAGTCCTGGCTGTGGGTCTGAGGGGTCTCCTGGGGCCTGCACAGCCCAGACCTGAGCTGAGCTGAACCTCCCCAGGAGATGTGCTCTGGAATATTGTCCAGCAAAAACCCCAGACAGGGCCATGCAAAAGGCCTCCCCCTCTCTGTACCCTCCTTCCTGGAGTGGTTGAATCCCTCCTCAAAAAATCAGAGTGTTATTTCATGTCAGGGCAGTTTCCCTAGAAATCCCTGAGACAAAACCTTGCTTTGGTAGGTAAAGATTGCTACTTTTGTTAATTTTGCCTCTAAGCATTATCAGTTAAATATTGTTTCTTTAAAAATGTATTTAATTTAAACTAAAATGCTGGAAATTTCCTTTCGAGGGCACTTTTTTTTTTCCAGGCACATGAATATTAATGCCTTTCTCCGAGAGATCTACTTGAAAAAAACAAGAATAAATTAAATACCTACAGATTTTTCTAATTCCTCTTTTTGGTGACATGCCGTCATTACATCAAATTACCGAGATGTGTTCCCTTTTTTTTTTTTTCTTTTTTTTTTTTTTTGTGTGTGTGAAAATTATGGAATATAAAGTATATGTAAATGCAGCAAAAGGCTGTGAAGAAAGAACAGGGACAGGGGAGGCATTAGGTATTCAGCCAGCGTCGTCGTGAGCCAATTAATCAAGCAGTGGCGAGGAAAGATGCAGAAACGATGAGTTCGCCCTTCATGTTGATGAGGCCGGTCCAGGGCAAATGCTGCTGCACCTGAGCTCGTAGTTAGGCATGCAGAAAGGAATCATGGGAATATCTTCACGCCTTTGTCTTTCTCGTGAAGGATGGAAAATGTCAAGCTGTTGTTTGGCTGCATGTGGGAGACTCGCTGAGAATTCACAGTCTGGCGAAGCGGCTTTAACTCTTTGTGGCCGGGCTCTGCCGGCACATCTGCACTCGGTGCCGTGGGGCTGGGGCGGGGAGGGGGCTCTCCACTTGGGAATTCTGTCCTCTGCTCCTCCCCTCAGCTGTGCCCTGGCCAGGGCGTGCAGGGGAAGCCCCCAGCCCACCCTTTGCTCTGCCAGTGCTGTTCTACCCACCCACCTCTGTCCATCCCCATCTTCCCGCTGGATCAGCGGCTCAGCACAGCACCAAAGGCCCTGCCAGTCTCTCCCCTGATGTGTTCCCCCTTGCCCTGGACATGCACACTATTTCCAACCTTGCCAAAGCCAGAAGTGATGTCAGGTTGGTGCTGCTGGTGTCTGCAGGGGGTGCCAGCCCGCGGCCCTGACTGCTCCGTGTCACAGCCAGGGGTCCTCTCCTTGTTGTGCCTTTGGTTCTCCTAGGATGGCTCCTGGGGGGCTGGCAGAGGTCGGGGGGTGCACAGAGCTGTGGTTGGCAGCGCTGGGAAAAGAACCCTGTTCCCAGGGATCTGCCGTGGATGTCCCTGCAATGTGGGATCCCACGTCAGCTCAGGGAGTGCCCCAGAGCGAGAGATGTCATGGAAGAGCTCTGTGCACCCTGGGCAGTCCCAGCACGGGGCTGCTCACACACGGGGCTCCTGGAGCCATCGCAGCATTTCCCTGCCCTGGATCAGAGCTTTGCACCTTGCAGAGGCAGCATCACAGGGATTCAGATGGGTGGACAAGAATTCCTCAGACCTTCATCCATCCTCCTCACCCAGGCAGAGCGTTGAGAGTCTCTGATCTGTCTCCTTGCTCTCTTCTGGACTCTGTCCTGGTGGCCCCTGTTGCCAAACCTGGAACAGCCTCAGCTGCTCCTTGGCATTGCTGAGTTGGTGACAGAAATTGTATCCCACCCAACACACATGATGCTTTTCCCTTTTCCCTGCAAACCATTTGCTTTTCCTTTAGCATCGTGATATTGTTGGCCTAATTTCAACTTCTGATCTGGAATAAGTCTGAGATCCTTTCCTCCTGTCACACCAGTAATTCCCCAATTATGCCGAGCTCCAGGGGCCGTACTCTGCACCTGGACCAGCAGATAAATTCTCATTTCTCTCAACTAACTCCAGCATTTTCCAAGACATTTGCCATTCAGATTCTGCTCTCTAATGCATTCAAAGATTGCAAATTTAATAATTATATTTTTCCCATCACACAGACCAGATAGTGAATGGCACTGGATACAGAACAGAGCCATCCAGCAGTTCTCATTTCATCCAACCATCCCTGACTAGTCTCTGACTGCACTTTTTCAACTGGTTTTACCCTCACCAAATAGTATTTTCATCTCAACTGTGATTCCTCAGCTTGCTTGTGAGAATGTCATATAAGACGGTGTCAAAAATCTTATTAAAGTCAAGATATGACATTTACTGCTTCTTTTCTATCCAGAAGGCCTATTACCCTGTCGTAGATGAAAATTAGATCGGTTTGCCACGATTTGTTCTTGACAAACCCATGTTGGCTGCTACTCACCCTGTTATCTTCTTGGTGCTTATAAATAGTTTGTTTGATCATTTGTTCCAATATTTTTCTGGGAACTGAAGTTGAACTGACTTAAACTGATGATAATTTCCCAGCCTCTCCTTCCCCTCTGCAGAGCAGGCAGAGCGGAGCAGCGCTCAGTGCCTCTCGTGCCCACCAGGGACCACCAGGAGCCACACTGGGATTCCCTCCTGCACTTTTCCACGCCCTGGCATTCACTGTTCCAGCTGCCTGATCAGGGCTTGCCTTTTTTTCGGTATGGAAAAGCAGATTTACAGCCCCCGCCTTCCCTGCATCACCCCTCCATCTCCTTCCCTTCCCACTCCTCAGCACCAGCTCCTTCGGGTGGTCTCCCCTAGCACAGAGCAGGGAGATTCTCTGTCCTGTGCCTGGCCTGGGGACAGGGACCCTGGGACAGGCACCCCTTGGTCCTGCCTGCCCTCGTGGAGTGGGTGATCAGCACAGGGGTGTGGATCAGCGCTGCCTTTGGGGAATGCTCCTTGGGATCCTCAACACTGCCGGGTTCAAACAGAGCGGGAAGGGATGGGACCGGGGCTGGGGAGAACACAGAGTCTGCTGCAGGAGGCTGCTTTATATGGAGAAACCTTTCCTTGCTTCTAATTAAATATAAAGGCTATCTTACAGTTATAATTAGTACCAGGTGGCGAGGGATTAAAGGGGCAGCATCAAAGGCTTGCCTGGGAGACGTAAGGGCCAGGTTTGCTCCATCATAAATCACCGGGAATTTCTGTTCTTTGGAAACTCCTCGTTGTATGAGGTGCTTCCAGTGCTGCTGGGCTCCAGTCGGAAGCTCTGAGTCTTGCAAAATCCCTCTTCCTCTTTTAAAGCAAGGGAGCAGAAGGACAGTATTTAGCAGACATGGGTCTGCTGGGATCAAAAGTTTCTCTGGGTGAGTTGAGGGCATCCAGAGAAAGCTCACTGGTAGTGGCATCCCTCCCTGGCTCTGGGCTGCACAGAGTGTCCTCCTCAACAGCCAGGCAGGGCTGCAGGCAGGAATGCAGGCATGGATGCAGGCAGGAATGCAGGCAGCAACCAGCAAAAGCAGCAGCAGGAGTTTGTGGTGCCTTGGGGTGGGTGATCCAGCCCAGCAGGAGGCAGCTGGGTGTCTCCCCCAATCCCAGGCTGTGATTTCCCTCTGTTTTTAATTTTATTTCCCACCTCATTTGCTTTGCTCTGCTCAGACCCTGCAGAGCCCATCAGCGCTGCAGAGGGAGCTGACAAATCCATTGCCCGTGATGGATCGTGCAGCCTCCTCCCCAGCCAAGCCAGTTTTGTTTGGCCACCCCAGCAGCTCCTGCCTGTGCCCCCTGCCCACGCGGGCAGACCCTGGCCCCAGGAGCCAGCCCCTGGCAGCACCCATGGCTGTGCCAGCACTGGAAGGGGCTGTGTCATTCCCACCCTGGGCTGCCGTCCCTGGGGACAGCCAGACAAACACACAATGAGCTGTGGCACAAATGGTGTTGATAAAATATTGCTCCTCTGGGACCCTCTTGCCGACAGCCATTGGGACTCTACCGGATGCAATAAAATGGAGCTGCTCTGATGCTCCTCACACAGTGCTGGGCCTGTTCCTGGCTGAGCTGGGCTCACTGTGAGGAGGCTGAGGGAGAGGGAGCTCTGTTCCTCCCATTCCTGGCTGGCACAGGCAGCCGCAGAAACCCTGTGTGGCTCTGCCAGACCTTTCGGCGCATACAGAGCAGCCCTGAGCCCCGGCTGCGATGGTGGGATGGAAATGTGAGCTCTGCTCTGGGATCCTGGGGATTCTGGAGTCAGGATGAGATGCAATAACATCATTGTTGGACTTGATCTAAAAGGTCTTTTCCAGCCTTTACCGTTTTGTGATTCCTGCTGCCTGCACACCCCAACCCCGCGGGGAATTCTCACAAAGGATGGGGACACTGTCACCAAACTGTGGCTGGGGGAGCCACGTCCTGCCTTGCTGCAGATCCGGCCAGTGACTGGGTTTGCTGTGAGCACCCACCTCTGGCAGCAAACCCTGGGAGAGGGAAAGCACAGCCACAGCTGTCCAGGGGAACACCAGGGGAATGGGAGCCCCGTCGCCAGGAGCAGCCTGTGCTCCGATTGCAGCATAATTCATTTCACAATGTATAAGAAAAGTTGAGTTATTGGGACATGTGACATTTATTTAGTTACATATCTCCTGTGGGAGGTTTCCGGGGCCATTAATGTAGTGTATTTGCATGGCTAGTTTACATGCCTTTGCTTGTTATTGCTGTCTATATTCCATGCACCTCACACTCAATTTCAATTCAAAGTTTGGCAGTTGAGGTGTCACGACTAAAAAATGGAATGGCCTACCCTCAGAAATGAAATAATTTTGTTGTTCAGTTCCGAGCGATTTTGTAATTTCATGCTTGTGTATGATAATTTTATGCTGTCCTGCTCCACGTAACTCAGCTCTGCCAAGCCCTGACAGGTGATAAATACAATCTTTTCCACCTGGCATGCGACAGGCCGGGATGAGGAGAAGGGGGGAAAAAAAAAGGTGGCGATTTCCCATCTGAGGTCGTGGCGCAGCCGGAGCTGCCGCAGCCCCAGCCCTTCATCATTTCACGCCTGGATTCCGGCACTCGGCCCCTCAGCTGCGGAGGGGGGACCTGGGGGTCAAGGAAAGTGTCCTGGCGATGGAATGCTGCTGGAGAGGAGCCAGGAGTTGTGTGTATGAGGGGGAAAGTGATGACTTTGGCATGTCCCCGCGTGAGGGCTCCGGGACGTGGCTGTGATTTAGAGCCCAGCCTCTCTCTAATGGAGTTCAATAGAACCGTAACCTTTTGGAGAAATTATTTTTACAAATCTGTTAAACATTTGAAAGACAGCAATTTCCAATAAAAGAATATGAGTCCTTAACATTTATCACCGGGCTACAGATTTTATAACTGTTACTTCATATTGTTCTTGTAAAAAATGTTTCTCCTCCTGAGAGCAGATGAGTCAAAAGACTATTAAGGAAATGCCAGAGGTACAAGGGGGATCTAATGGGTGCCAATAAAATGAAAGCAGAAGCAAACCATTTAAATTAAATTCAAGTGGTGATGAGAATCATCATTCCAGTGACAAACCTGGAAAGCTAAACACCACTTGGGAGCTGTGCAGCCTCTCTGAGCCACAGCAAATGCCCTGCCCGGCACCAGTAGGATGCAACCTGTGGGATCAGCATGGGGCCAAGCCCAGATCCATCCCAGGGCCAGGCAGGAATGGGCAGTGCTGTCAGGCCCTGCTCCATTCTGGTGTCAGACAGGGGTTGGCAGTGGTGCCAGACCCTGCTCTGTCCAGTGTCCGGATGCAGGCAGGGATGGAGCTGATGGATGCTAAGTACCCCTGGTCAGCAGGCAGGAAAACCCCTCCCAGATTGGACACTTTTGGGGGAAGCTGCTGAACTGCAGGAGAGGAGCAGCATGAAGGGTTGAAACTCTCAGAAATATGTTTGGCAATTCCCTGCTGGAAGGGCTGAGACACTCTTGTGGGAAGAAACCCTTCAGCAGTGGGAAGGACAGTGCCATCTCTCCTGGGGTCTTGGCTTGCTCAGGTTGTGTCTCCCCTCATCCCAGCTCTCATGGTGCCATGTCCCACCCTCATGCTCCTGTTGCAGGGTCTGTGGGATTTCCTGGGTGCCAGTGTTGGGTGGAGAAAAACACTTCATGTCCAGCTGCTGACAGCAGGAGGAGAGCACAGCTGGGCCAGGGCAGTGCAGCCCCCTGCATCCCTCCATGCATCCCTCCCTCCATCCCTCCCTGCATCCCTCCCTCCATCCCTCCCTGCATCCCTCCCTCCATCCCTCCCTGCATCCCTCCCTCCATCCCTCCCTGCATCCCTGCCTGGCCTGTGGCCAGCATCCAGCCAGCACAGGTGTCTTGGCCACCTCCCATCTGCCACCCAGCCCACGATGGGAATCGCTGCTTGTGTCTTCACCTCAGTTGTGGAAAATTGCTTCCAGCCCTGAGCCACCAGTGAGGGCAACTACCCTGCCACTCCTTCTGAAGTTTAAGCTATTTAAGGAAAATCCTGGAAAAATGCAATGTTTTTTGTCTTTATTTTCTCTTTCATCGTGGGCTGGGGGGTCTGTGGGGAAGGTGCTGCATTCCCCAAGGGAAGGGGAGGCTCTGCAAGCACCAGCTGGGAGCACCAGGCTGGATTTTGGGGCTGACCCAGCTGGCCAGGTCAAAGCAAGGGGGACAGCCAGAAACCTCTCAGCATCCTCGGCTGAAGTGGAGGGGGAATAGCTCCCTCTCCAAACAAGCTTGAGAGCAGCAAAATGTATTAACTTAGTGAATTATTTAATCCCAAAGCTAATTGGGAAATATGTTTTTAAAATTCGGGTATTTTATTTTATGGTTCTCAAAAAGATATTTTGGGTTTTGAAAATTATTTTCCTTTTAACAGATGTTTTAACGTATTTTCCTTTTAAAGCAGACATATGTGCAAAGACATAAGCCTGTACACAAAAAGAAGGACTTGGTGAGAATCATGGAATCATTTAGTTTTGAAAAGACCTCTAAGGTCACGGAGTCCAGCTGTTAGTGACAAGAGAATTATTTCTGTTGTCTTTTCATGTTCACATCCCTTTCCCTCTGGGGAAAGAGTGGAAAGGCTGAGAGCTCTGTGACCAGTCCAGAAGGAACACCTGGCTTTGGGCTCTGCACACAGGATCCATTCTTTGGGCGCCTTTTGGAGTTCCCTGCGGAATTTGTGGCAGGGGAAGGGACGGGGTGGGAGCCTGGGTGCTCAGGCAGGGCAGTGGGTGACCCCATACAGGGCTGCCATCATCCCCTCCGCCCCAGCAGGTGCCAGCTGTGCCCGGGAGGGTGACAGGGCGCTGTCCCCCCTTGTCCCTCGGTGTCTGCGCTAATGACTCGCAGGAGGGACAAGCGCCTGTCACACCCCGCGCTCCCACCCCGGCCGTGTTGCCTGCAAATACATTTTTCTAAGGACACACATGAAAGAGATTCTGAATCAACATGACTACAGCTCTGTTAACGCGGGCTCCCCTGAACCAGGAGGTCACCTCACATCGCTGTGCTCACAGGACCACAAACAATGTATTCAGCACGAGCAGTGCATCAGTGTCTGCGCCGGCCGGGCCCTCCACGGGCACCACTCCCGGCCTCCTCGGGAGCAAGCTGGGGGAATTTACAGAGTTCTTATTACTCTGAGGGTATTAAGCATAGCTGGGAAGTGCCCAGGATAGAAAGGCTGTGAAAATCTCCCGCATGTCCCTGACAGGAGGCTGCTCATGGCACAGCAGTTACAGATCTGTAATGTGCAATTAAGGCTTTCTCGAGGGTTTATTGATGTATTTGTGCAAGCTCAGCCATTCTCGGGTGGCATCAAGAGCCTCCTGGTGAACCCCACGCTTGGTCTTCCTTGTCTGTGTATCTCTTAAGTGGGGGGTTATTTCTGTGATGAAGTCTCAGCCGCTGGGGATGCTCCAAATCTCCTCTGAGGCTGCCCAGCCGAGCCAGCAGCCGTGTGCTGTCACAGCTGGACATAGCACAGGACACAGGGCACCTCCCAGGCAGGATTTGGGCTCTGGGTTGGGAAGGACTGAGGAGCAGCCAGCAGGGACATGCTCTAGGTCATTGATAGCAGAGGGCACCCCACACTGCCCTGTCCCCACACCAGGCAGGTCCCCACATAGAAGTTTTTCAGCAGAGTCTCCTCTGCAGGGACACAGGAATCCTTCACACATGCCCAGCCAGCACCAGTGTGTTTGTGTGTGCTGGAATATTTAGGGAGAAGGAGCTGCCTGCCAAGGATTTGCCTGAGCTGGAGAGATGGCGCGTCCAGACCGGACCTGATCAGAATTGATGAGCCTCTGAAAGTCTCCTGATGCATTTCGCTGGTTCCTAAATAAGGGAACCTCAGAGCTCCAAGCTCTAAGCCATAACTAAGGCTCTCCAGACACTCTGCTTCCAGTTCTACTAAGCGCTGTCATCAAAAATCATCCTGGGCGCTCCTCCTCCTTCCCCAGCCCTCACCCAGGCTTGGGGAAGCCATGGGAAATGGAATTCAAAGCATGCAGGGAAGCATGGTTAGGGTCAGCCCAGGGTGTTCCATCACCCCGCTGTCCTCCATGTGAGCCTCCTTTGTACCTGGCAGCACTGAAAGCATTTTTACCCCAAATTTTCACCCACTGCCGCCCTGGGGAGTGTGGCAGTGACCATCACTGGAATTTCAGTTGTACTGGGATTAATCAAGCAGGAGCTCAGGATTCACAGTCACCAAACCCATTTAGCCAGCTGGGAATGAGCCATTTCTCCCACGGCATGAGAATTCCAGGCATTTCTTCTGGGGCTGGGGCTGTTGGCTCTGACTGACCACAGGAGGCTGCTCTGGGGTTAGAGGGCATTTGTCACTTGGGAAAGGGGTTGTCAGTCCCACATGTGTGTGTGTGTGGGGCTCTCCCACTGCTCCAGCTCCCTCCCGGTGTCCCAGCCAGGAATGGCCCATGCCACACCCCTGCGCCCAGCTGAGCGAGGACACAAGGTCCCTGAGGTTGCACTTTGGAGCGTTTCAGCCACGGCACCAATCCCAGATGTGTGAGGGCTCATCCCCTTCCCCGGGCTTCCCAAATTAACTCCATATGTAACGCCGCTCCGAACGGAACAATAAATTAGGGTTGATTGTTTTTTGGCTTTTTTTTTTTGTTGTTGTTATTGTTGCATATTTTTGCATGTCGCATATTTAATGCCTCTCTGAAAATATAAATAAAACATTCGTAACCATTAGAAATCCTTAGAATCTGGGAAGCGCCTAAGAATTTATTTGTTTGCTGGAGGATCATACATATTGTATTAAAACTATATAAGGGGTTTAATAAAATGGCAAAAATAAAGCAAGAGCGAAGGCTCTCAATCTGCGCTGAGAGGAGGGAAGTGATCTTTCTTTGATGCCTATTAAATGTTCCAGCAGATGAAACCCTATATTCTGCCAGGAAATGAGTTTGCCACGAGCCGATTGGGCGCTGTCGTGTGTGCTCGACTCTACCACTGTCATTCCTCTTCCTCGAGCAGCAATACATTACCCCGCCTCCATTTTTCATTCCTCACTGCCCGAAATGCAAATTTTCTCTCTGTTGTTTATATTAGGTTTTCAAATATATGGAAATCCAGATATCTGGAGGAAAATGTCAGGGCCAGGAATACTCGTGATCTGTCTTTCCCCCAGCCTGACACTTTTCTCCATCGCTTACATGTGAGCCCGGGAGGAGCATTCAGGGGTGAGGGCCAGGGGTGCTGAGGGGGTGCAGGGGGTGCTGAGTGCTGGGGGTCACTGTTTGCGTGGCTTTGTCACCTCTGGAAAGCTGAACATGTGGCCTGGGGAGCAGAAGGGACGCGTTGTGCAGGGATGAGCGAGGGGATGATGGCTGAGCAGGGGCTGGGGAGAGGAGTGGGCTCTGCCTGGGGCCCAGCACCCGACTGGGCACTGCCTGGTCCGGATGGACATTCAGGTGGTGGTCACTAGAAAGGGCTCCCAAGTACCCTGTCCTCACAGCCTGAGTCTGCTGGGGTTAGGAGCGGGGCTGGGTGCCCTGGGGATCAGCAACGAGCTCCCACATCCCTACTGCTCCTGCTGCTGCCACTGGAGAAGGGAGGTGTCAGCAGGCACCAGGTGGGAACAGATCCTGCAGCTTCAGGAGGAGTTTATGGCCAGATCAGGCTGAGCTGCTGCAGTTCCCCTCAGGTTTTTCAAGACAGAGGTCTACAGATAATCTAAATAAGGGCAGATGTGGCTTTGCAGAGCAGAGAGCACTGCGGCTGTAAGCTCAGGGGTGCTTGTGAACTGTGCATCTCACCCCCCTGACCCTGCTACACTTTTGCCATGGTGGTCCAGCCCTTAGGGCTTGTGCCTCTGCTGGTTTATACTGCGCAGACCCAGATCTGCCTTGCCCTCAGCCCAGTTTCAGGCTGCAGCCTCTCAAAAGCTCCCCACTTCCAATCTCCCAGTGCTCAGCCCGTGCTGGTGTCACTGCTGTGGCTGGGGGTTCGATGGATCAATCCCTGCCACCAGGCACCGTGCCATGCTGTGCCAGCCAGAGGGAAGCAGTGGAGGTGTGAGGGGAAGGGACAAACTTCCATGTGGGCACGGACTGTGACTGACACACTGATAATGAACACGAGTTGCATCCATTGCTCCTCTATGAGTAAGAGCTATTTTAGGCTCTGGCAGCTTGAGAGGATGATCTGAAGGCAAAAATCGCTGTCTCCCAGTGCTGGAGAGAGCCTGATGTGCCTCATATGGTGTCACCACAATTCTTCCAGCAGCTGCAAGGAGGTTGCACATGCAGGAAAGCGTCACTCGAGTCAGCACATTTGTTCCTGGGTTGTTCCTCCATGCAGGGACTTTAGGAGCTGCGAGAACAAAGTATAACAGCAAATCTCCCATTAATAGGGGTTTATGTTCCCATTTCTGAATGAGTGCGTGAGACCTGCCCACGCCAAAGGCTCCTGCGCATGGTTGTCATTGCTCCTGGCACAGCGCTCATCCCACAGCCCCACGCAGCGAAACCAGCCCCAGACAGTCCTGATTTCAGAATTCAGCGCCCAAGAGGAGGCTCTGGGACTTGTTGGACATCTCTGAGCACAGTCTCTGCCTCCTCCATTGGCCCAGCTGCAGCACTCGAATGTATTTGCAAAGGGAATCATGAAAGGTTGCAAACACAATCCGACTGAAAGCTGTGTCGGAATAATTGTACACACAGAGAAATCTTTTCATCTGCTCACTCAGCTCTGCACGAGCACTCCTCCAGCACAGAGCAGCAAAGAGGTCACACAGTTTTAACACACACAAAGGCCACGGTCCTTTCACCTGGATGTTTTGACACCCAGCAGAAAACAATATTTCTGAAATCACAGGAGAAACTCCAGGATTAAGAAACAAACAAGCAAGAAAAGCCACCCCCCTGTGCTGAGTCCCAGCCCAAGCACACACAGAGAAGCAGCTACTGCAGATCCTGCCCCCAGAGCACACGGGAGGGATGGCCCTGCCTGTCCCTGCCTGTCCCTGCTACAGGCTGGGGACACTGGGGCTTTGCACGGGGACTTGGCACAGGGATTTGCATGGGAATTTGCAGGGGGGATTTTGCACAGGAGCTGGCTCTGCTTGGACCCCCTCTGCCACACCACCATGCCTGCAGGTGTTCAGTGACATCACAGACACACTGGGAGATGTTCACCTCCCTGTGCACCCTGGGCACAGCACTTGTGAAACCAGCCTGCGCCCCTGCGCTTCTGTGATTCAAGAAACCAAATTTCCATGCCCAGGTTTTTCTTCCTTAAGTGTCCATCAGAAAAACACCTGGCAAAGGGACATCAGATCCAAGGGAATTTCTGGGGAATGGGGCTTGCATCCTCCATCACCTCAGCTGGAGACGCTGGCATTTCCCACAGAGCAGAGTTAATATTCTCTGTGCCTGCAGCAGCGGCAGCTCCAGCCCTCTCCTCCTCAGCTCCCCCTTCCCAGGCTGAATGTTTTGGCAGACTTCTTGTTCCAAACCAGTGGACCTTGTAACGCCTCAGAATGCATAATCCAAACCTCCCTGCCTAGGAAAGGCAGGAGTTGGGACAAAGCAGCATGCATCTTCTATCCTTTAGTTACCAGTTCAAGCTGTGTGGAAAGAAAAAGGGGTTTTCTCTATGTTCTCATTTTCTTCCTGCTCTGCCCTGCCCCGCTGAGTCCCCCAGACCCACACAGGCCTCCAGGAGCTCCAGGGCTGCATTCCCTGTTGGGAACAAGCCAGCTCTCCATCCAGAAACATCAAAGAACATGTTCCCCTAGTGTTCCATGGCTTGTGATCCCTGCTAAAAGGCAGCTCCAGCTTTTTGAGGACCTCAGAGCCTCTCCAAGGCCACACTAGAGTGATGAGGGGAACAATTAGGAGTCTGTGACAGGAGAACATTACCACCCTCGTCTCCCAGGAGAGGGGAGCCCAGGTGAGTGCTTTGCCTGCCCTGCTGCCTCTGAGCCTCTCAGAACACAGAAACAGCTACTGCAGGTCCTCCTTTCCTCTGAGCAATAAAATGATCACAGTTTAAAAATTAAAAACTTGGAGAAAAGGAATTCCTTCGGCCACGGTGAGATCCTGAGCACAGAGAGCAGATCCCTCACAGCAGAAGCTGTCACACACTGTCACTGAGGGCAGAAAGCACTGCCCACACGCTTGACACCAGCACAGGCAGTTTTAGGTTGATAGCAATTTGCAATGGGTTTATTTCACCAGAATGAATTAATACAGGAAAATAATTTGCAGATTACAACAATTCCTTCAGCAATGTATGACTCAGAGCCAGGCACACAGCCAGCACTGAGACTCAAATTATTTGCAGCTCCGCGCTCTGGCAAGGTCTGGTTTGAAGCAAATCCTAATGAGATGCACGACTTCATTCTGGGCCACGTGAACACAAGAACCTGAACCTCATCCTGATGAACCACTGCCCTTGACAGCCCAAATTTCCAATGCAACTGGGGCTCACTTCCTGCAAGTGAAGTCACCAGAGCCTGGGCTGTCCCTGCGGGTGCTGCACAGCCCCCAGGACCTGGGCAACGATGTCAGGTTTGCCCCTCAATTCATTGCAGCTGCAGGTGATGCATCAGAGTGAAGGCTTTCCACTGATGATCCATACAAACAGGCCATCCATCATTACTGAAGGTCAAGTTGCAGATGAATTCTATTATTTTACAATCATGTACTTCCCCCCACTTGCCCTTGGTTGGGTCCCCAGCAGAAGGTGAAGCTCTCAAGAGGTGTTTCCAGCTGCCTGGAGCTTGGTGCTCTCACCGGAACAAGTGGTGGTGGAGCACAAGGTGTCACAGGTGGCTCTTCATCCCCTCAGAGGCTGATGAAAATAAATCCCAAAGGAATGTGCCAGCGCTGCAGGTGGAACACGAACTCCTTGGTTCTGCAAAGACCCCTTGAAGCAGAGAGCAAGCAAAAACTCTTTTAGTTCATGAGAGCCTGTGGTGGATGAGGATTCCAGGTCTGCTTGTAAGCTCTCCCAGAGGTGGCCCCTCAATGGCTTAATGGCTTTGGTGACCAATCCAATTCCCCAAGTTCAGCCTCAGGTTGGAGTACCTGAGTAACACAGGTTCCCTTGGTCCAGGAGGCAGGAGACCAACTTATTTCAAGATTTCTCTAACTCACAGATGTCCCTGGACATGTTTCCTTTCTGCCACCAGCAAGGCCTGAAAATAGGGGCCCAACTGGATCATGAAGGTGCTAAAGCTGGAAGAACAGTGGAGTGAGGGAAGGAAACAGCCAGGCACAAACTCAGTATGGGCTGAGCTGTGCTAGAGAGAACCAGGAAATGTTAGGGTGTGTGTTTAGGTGACTCGTTGTGTTCCACCTACTTCAGCCCTGTCTTACAGGAGTGAGTGTTTAGCCAGGCTGGTCTGGAAGCCCAGCTTTAGGAAGGAAAGAGTCGTCCTGGGGCTCTTCAGCTCCAAGTCCCAGGCTGGAGTCTCGGCATACCTTGGGCCTGTGGAGTGTGGGAATAAAGCTTCCTCCTCCTCCTCCCCTGCGCACAGGATGTGTTCCTTTTTTCTGTCACAGGACAAACCAGAACAGAAGAGCTCCTGCCTGGCTGTGCCTCGCAGAAGCGCCGTGTCTGAGCACACCGGGGTGATCGGAGGTGTCATGCGTGCATCATTTAAATTAACGTTACTAAAACAACAATGCTATTTTTAATATTTAAAGAGCCCCTTTGAAGAGTAGGAGAATCTGTCACCTTTCCTGGTGGATTTGAATCCTGTGTTCTGAGGTTTTTTCTTCTCTGATTAAAGCAGTTGCCTGCATGAGGAACAGCTACACATGATGTGCTGGGAGGGGGTGTGGGACTGAGGCACATCCCGGGGAGCAGCTCCTGCTTGTGGGATGGATTTTCTGGGGGTTTTTTTGTGAAGTTCCCATCCCGGCGTTCTCCTTGTGCCAGAGGCAGAGGACAGCGGGCCAGGCAGTGCTTTCCTGGGTTCCTGTCCCTGGCTGTCCCCGCTGAGATGCTGACAGTGGGTTTGGAGCATCCCGCACCTGTGGCATCACAAATGGCATCACTCTTTGGTTTTGGTTTGGTGGGGAGATACTTCCTTCCCCCCCTCTGCCCCCAGTCCACTCTCCAGTCTCTCTAGGCATTCAAACCTGATGGCACCCGAGTCTAACCCTGACCCAAAACACTCCTTATCCTCTGGAAAGGGATTTATTTTTGTGCAAAACCCACGTGATTCATCCAAGAGAGGTCCAGCTGGTGCCAAGGGCGGACAAGTCCCTTCACCTGCCCTGCAGGTGTCACCACTGCTGCTGTGGGAGCGCAAGGCTTGGCCTGCCCACTCTGCTGGGTGCTCCTGCTGAGCTGCACCACCTGCAGTTGTTTCTGCTGAGTTTTGCTCTGCTTTCTTTTGGGCCAGGCCTGCAATTTGTCAACAAAATTCTGATTTCCAACCTCCTCCTGGTGGTCTTATGTCTTGGACAGCCATAAATATTCTGCAAATACAGCAGGTTCTCCCTAACCCTGCCTTCTCCTGCACTGCTGACATTGGATCAGAGGAGCTCCTGTTCATGTGTCCAGCTGCTTTTCCCCCTCCCTGGGTCCCCAGGACTCTGACGAGGTTTGCTGAGAACAAGGAGTGGGAGCTGCCTCCTGAGCTCTTGTGGTGACCAGGGGCTGGGATCCAGACAGCCTCTAACGTGGGCTCCCAGGGCCCTTCCCCTGCTGGAAATGCATCTTCCCAAGTGGAATGCTGGGAAGTGGAGGAGAAGGGCCCATTGCGTGGCGGCGGCAGGGAAAAGAAAATAATGTTATTGGAGGGAAAAGTCTATTAGGATTCTGCGGCTCCGAAAAGTACATAAGTCTGAAGTAAGACTAATGAGATCTTTACTGGTGCGGTTGGGTTGCATCAGTGACCCTTCGGAGGATGCAATTGCCAAAAGCTTTCAGTGTAATTACCACGCTAATGGTCGGCAGTGACATCACGTCAGCCCGAACGCGATGTTTGTTTTGGATGCGTTTCAGGAGCGGGGCTTCTCCGCGGCTGGCGGCTGAGGCCCATCAGCCTTATCGCCTGCGCTCTGCTGACCATCCTGCAGCTGCCTCCTTGGCTGCTGGCTCCCCTCCAGCCCGGCCCCGGTGTCCAGCATTCCTCTGCTTTTTAAGGCGCTTCTGGGACCGCGAGCCGAGGGCGCCAATTTGTCAGCACCGCTGGGCTGGAATCGGCAGCGGGGGAAGCTGGGGGAGAGCCGCACATCCCCTTTTATTCCTCAGGCATCCTTAAAAGGCTTTTTCTAAACACTGATTTACACTCTGCTGGCATGGCCTGGAGCACACCTGCACCTCGTAACCTTTGGACAATCCCCGCTCCCGGCGCGCATCTCACAGCCGGTGGGGACAGGCTGAGCCCGATCTTCCCCGGCGCCTCTGGGCTTACAGGAACATTTTAATTAACCTCATTATCCGGGATCATTTCAGCACTCACACAGACAGGGTTTTATTGCTCCGAGGAGGGCTCTGGCTCCCTGGGGCAGCTGGAGCCGGAGGGGGAGAATTTTTGTTTCTGCAAGGGTGGGCGATGCCGAGGCTGGGAGGGACTGGAGGTGCCCAGAGGTGGGGGCTCATCCCTGACCCAGCCACCCCTGGGTGCTCCTGGAGGAGAGATCTGAGGGAGAGGCAGCCACAGGGACCGGCTCCCCCTCGGCGCTGCTCTGCCGGGTGCTTTTCTGCAGGGATGGGGCCGGAGGAGCCGGCGGTGCCTGCAGGATGTGCCCCTGCTCCCTCTGCTCCTCCCGGCACCAGCTGGGGACGGATTGACAGCGGCTTGTTAAACCTGACAGAGCATCACCTCTAAGGAGCGGGAGAAAGCAGGNTAGCTAGAATTTTAAAAAAAAAAAAAAAAAAAAAAAAAAAAAAAAGGGAGGAAAAAAAAAAAAGAAAAGAAAGGCAAGTCATGATTTCTGCCTTTCCTGTTCAGCTCCTCTGGAAACAGCATTTAAAAACATCAAATTGATAGTCCTGTCAGCTGTGCCCATGGGCTACTGCTCCCTGCCCAGCCCTCCCACCGGGCTCTGCCTTTGAAGGCGAAGGCACCGCTGTGTGACTGTCCTCAGGGACATTCATTTTCTCTCCTACAGTCTCGCTGGTTGTCACCAGCAAATATCCAGCCAGGCTCCCATCGTCCCGCAGTTCCCAGCGGCATCCTGATACAGGTACCAAGTACCGAGGCTGGCCCATGGCTGCCTGCAGCACCGGGAGCACACCTGGGGGTCACAGGGAGACCAGAGCAGAGTGTGCCGGATGCCAAGGGGGGGTTTCATTCGCTGCCTGTGATTCCCTGACAGGCATGCGGGGTTTCCTCGCTGTGGGACTCCTGCCCCCAAAGCAGGTGAATGGGGGTGGGCAGTGCTGTCTCAGGTGAAGGCACCTCAGCAGCAGCCACAAACCGCTGATCTCCAGCAGAAAGGAGCTGTGCGAGCAGTAATTAAAAGAGCTGCCTCTTCCCTTCTGTGGAGGCGCAGCTGCCAAGGGCTGCCCTGTGCCCAGTTCATTCTCATCCTGCCCTCTTCCCAGTGCCTCCAACACTGCAAGCAATGGGAGGGACGGGGTCGGCTCTGCACGGGGAGAGGGGGCTGTTCCTGCTGATATTGACTGTGAAAACACCTTCTCACTCATTTCTCAATTCTTCCCAGATCTGGAACAGGAAAATCTCCACTGTTTGTTAGATTTTTTTCCTTGGAAAACCCTCTTTTTAAAAATAAGGGGAAAAAAAACCACCCCAACATAAACTTCCTTTACTGGTTTACAAGGGCAACTACCCCTTGGAAAAGGCTCTGAGCAGCATCTCTGAGGGTCTCACCATGGCAGGAACCCCTGGCTGTGCCTCCCTAATCCTCAGCCTAAGGGGAGTTGCACCCACACAGCGAGAGCCCAGCTCTGGAGCATCGCAGCCCTGCTCTCCTTCAGCCTCCTGACCCTGCTGTGCCCTGTCCCCTGCTCTGTCCCTGGGGTCACCAACCTTGTGGCCTCATTTGCAGCCCCCTAATGAGACTCGGTGGTCCCCAGGCTCTGCTGGTGCAGGGCAGCATCGGCACCAACTCAAGGTCTGTTCCTGCTTGAGCGATCAACATCATTTCCATACTATAATTACATTGCCCAATCCTCTCCTGATTTTACTGCTATCTTGTAAGGCGTCCCGGTTGTGAGTAATTTAAAGCTGTATGAGATGTCAGGCTCTGTGAAACAATCACCCCTCAAAGAAATATGGGCTGAGATAATAATTGATAAGTCCCATTAGGCAGCGGGGCCCACGTTTCCCGCTCGGCCTCCTCCACCGCGGCCTTGCTCGTTCCCTCAGTGCCACCTTTGCTGCTCGGCATCTTTGGGAGCTGTCCCAGGAGCTGAGGGGAGATTTTTGGGGTGGAGGATCTGGGGGAGAGGGTGGTTCCTCACCTTTGGAGAGGCTCAGCCACCTCAGTTCCGGGATTCCAATATTTCAGCCTGATTTACAGGTGTGTTGGCGCAGAAGGCACATCAGGAGTGTTGGTTACCACGTGCAGTGGCTCTGTGGGTTTGTCTTGGTGGTTTCTACCTGTCCTCATCAGCAATCAGTGGTTTGGTTTATTTCTGTCCCTGGTTTGTGTTTTTTAACACCTTGTCTCCAAATTTTTAATGGTTGTACGGTTTACAGACTCCCTTTAAACTTCTAAATTTTTAATTAAAGAATAGAGTGTAAACTTTACTTTGTGTTGTCTGCAGCCAGGAGAGGTCTTACCCGTGAGCGATGAATTATGCAGGTGTGAGGACAGGGCTGGCTGGTTTTGATGTGCTATTTCATAATTGCATAAACTACTGCACTCCCAAATCAGACAAGCATTATTTTACACATTCAGTAGCCTTAAAAAAAAAGTGACAGCTAATTTGTGATGTGCCATAACAAAAACAGAAAACAAAACCCAAACCAAAAAACCAATTCCAACAGGAATTTTTAAAAGTTATCAAAGCTCAGGCATTGTCTGCAGCAAAGGTGAGCAGTTTGGAATGGGAAAATCTTTCTGGAAAAGATATTTTTTTTCCCTTTACATTTAGGAAGAGATAACACAAATTGAAAGACATGGCCATGGAGGACTCAATCTGGGGAGGGGTTCTACCTTCAGGGCAGGTTTGCCCTCTGTTGTCAAGCAAGACTCTCATTTTGTGAGACCTGAGGCACAAAATGAGCATTCAATCCTCTGGGATGACTTTTGTGGTGAAACTGGGAGCCCTTCATGTCGACTTTGACCTGTTTGGAAAAGAAGGTGCTTTCCCAGGAGGGAGTTCAGTATTGGAAATCTTTCATTTCTCTCCCAGAGTGAGCTCTCAGAAATGGAAACCTGCATTTCCCAGAATGGAAATCCTGGAGAAATGTTCCAATTCATAAACACAGAAACAACCTCATTAGAATGACACGATCTGACAGCTGTTAAAGCATTATAATAAACCAGAGGAAATAAAGAAATATCCCTTGATTCATTACTATCTTTGAAATGTTCAAGAGAATGAAGAAAGTCAAAATGGATCAGTTTTGATCTTGGATTATTTCATTGAAAAACTCATCAAGCTGAGGCAGTCCTGTGGGGTGTTTTGATGTAGATCTAAAAGTGCTTTTGCAGGAAACATCTGGCATTGGAGGGATTTGATGGTTTCTCTGAAGAACCCTGTTGGTCAGCAGGGCCCGGCCACCAGCCCTGGTGCTGATGGAATTACACAGAATTACAGAATATTTGAGGTTGGGAAAGACCTTTAATATCATTAAGTCCAACTGTAAATCCTAATGTTTATCCTAATGGATTTTCAGTTAGAAATTCCCACCAAAGTCCATCAGCTCTGCCCCACTGATGCCAACAACTTCTCTGGAGATGGCTTGAAATCCTGCATTTATAAATAATGTACAATTCCCCCAGCAAAGCCACCAGGTACAAACAGGGGCCGTCCCTGTGCTGTTGAAGCTCCTTGGGAGCTGCAGCGGCAAAATAAAAATGCAAATGTTTATCTCGACTTCTCTTTCAGGCTTGAGTGCTGGTGAAAGCAGCTTTACAAATTCCAAATCCATTTCCTCCCTGGAGAAATCCCGGCACTGTTTTGTAAGCAAAAGTAAAAGTCTTTGCCACACAGCTGCTGTGGAAGTTTTGACAAGAAAGCGACTGCTTTTCAAACACCTGGGTGGGAGCATCGATCGGGAATCATTCCCTGTTTGCCAAGGACAGGCTCTGGCAGCATTCCCTGCTGGAATAACAGGAGGCATCTGGCATTAAACTCCCTCCCCTCACCATGAGAGCTTGGGCTGCCGACGCCACTCCCACCAGGTCACTTGTGGGCTGGGATGTGCCGTGGCCATGGAACAACCAGAGCCAGAGCCATGGCCAGAGAAAATGCCCATTTCTCTGGGCTGAATAACAATAATCATAAATTTATGTTGTGTCTGTAACATATTATATTGTTATATTAAATAAAATCGTTCCAACTTGCTCCTTTGGTTTCTGCCTAAGCCCCCATTATCACCCAGCTCCTTGCTCCAGAAGAACTGAAACTGGAGAAATCAAAAGGGGCTGCAATTTAGGATTTCAGAAGCTGAAATCTGGTCATCTGTGAGCTGTGTGCCCTGAGTTGAGGGATGGAAGTGGGGCTGCAGAGCTGAGGTTGAGCCCAGGGGTGAGTCCAGCACTCTCTTTGCTGGGAGACTGACTCTCACCTGGCTTTGCCTGTTCCAGGTGTGCTGCCTTCCCTTACAAATCATCTCTCCTACCCCTTTCTCCCTCTGCCTTGTGTTGCAAATTTGCTGCTATTAATTAATTTATAATTAAGTTCCGTACAGCAGCTCTAGCTCTGAGAGCAATGATTTCAGATAATCTCCATTTGTCAAAATATGTCTGTCTGTGCTCAAAGCCACGAGGAAAACACGAGGAGCTCCAGGGGGTGAAATGGGGAACAGAGACAGAGGAGCAGCTCAGATGAGGAGGGGCAGAGAGGGAAAGCAAAGCTCTGGATTTGGCAGTGCCCAGCCTCCTCCTCCTTGCCGGACTCCAGTGCTCCCAACAGACGGAGCAGGGGGCTGCCATGCCCTCGAAAGCTTGGTGTAGATGGAGCTTGAGCGCAGCTGAATTAAACACTAACTAATCCCTGCAGGAAGTGTGGAAAGTCATATTTAATCCGTGCCAGCCCATAACCCGTTTGTGGTCTAATTGCTGCCCACTAAACAAGCAATAGATATCCAATTATGGGAGCGTGTTCCCATTGTCCCATATCCTGCCGTAGCTCAGAGGCTCAGGGAAGCATTTAACTGGTAATAAACAAGGTGCACGGTTTAATTTGAAAGGTTATTGCAATTTCATATGAGTGAGTGGTGAGGAGCATTCGCAGGCAGAGTTGCAGGAACCCTTCTCACGTGTGTGGCAGCCCGGGGCAGGCAAGGTGAGTCCTGGCTGGGTTGCTGTACTGCCAAATGGAAGGAATATGGGAGCTGAAAGGGACCCAGGAAGTCAGGAAAAAACCCTGTCTGTTACCGTGGACAGCTCACAGAAAACTTCTGTGCAATGAGTGGGAACTGAGGAGAAAGCAACAGGTCAGAGTCTGCAGGGAATGCGGGAGAAAATAGTGCTGGAAATATCCCTGGAGCTGAGCCTGGCCCGGCACAGTGTCTGCTGTCCTGATCCCTATGGAGAACAGGCAGAGCAGAACTGCAGCACTGGGGATAGGCAGGGATGAAGGGCTGTAAGAACTTCCCTGAAGGAGATCCTGGCTGGGCTGAGACAGTGCAGCACCACTGAGATGGGAAAGGGCTGCAGAGNCTTCCTTCCTTCCTTCCTTCCCAGCACTGTCTCTTCCAGGGAGCAGCAGGAGCAAGGAAAAACAAACAAGCCTAACGAAGTGCTTTGGCAATTATACAGACAAACAAATCACTTTCCCAAATTGCTTCTTTGGGGAATTACAGCTCCTGGAAATGAAACACAAACAGATTATTAAAAAAGAGCTTCCCGTTGGGAGAGAAGCAGTATTTACCAGAGAAGATGTGCCTAGCTGGACCTCTAATTGCTGTTCATTAGCTCATATTGATTTAATTAGTTGCTGCACTCAGGTCTAAATTGCCTGCTGGCCTCAACAGGGATTTAGGGGCCAGGGCACATCCCTGACCTGCTGGGCAGCGATGAAGTGGGGTCCCCTCTGCCACAGTGGGGACACAGCAGAGGAGTGGGGTCCCCTCTGCCGTGGCAGGGATCCCCTCTGTCCCAGTGGGGACACCGTGGCAGGGCAGGGGTCCCTTCTGCCACGGCAGGGACACAGCAGGGACGTGGCAGAGGACTGGAGTCCCCTCTGCCATGGCAGTGGTGGGCAGGGACTGTGGCACATCCTTTTGGGTTGCTCCTTCCAGGGAGCCTGCGGCATTATCGAAGCGCTAATTAACAGAAGCAATTAGAGAGGGTGTCTTCATAACATGGAAGTAAAGTGTCTGAGGGCATGGTGAGATCCATCACTGGGTGGCTGTGGGAGTAGGAGGTGGTGGGAAAGCAGGGGCTCAGTGTGAGGCTGTGGGTCACGGGCAGTTTTGGGGGTGCAGCCCTGCCCTCTGCTCTGGGACATGCTGGGAATGCACAGCCCAGCCCCGGGCTCGCAGCCCCAAACACTTCCCAAGCCAGAACCTGAGGACTATTAACTTCCCTGATTAGCAACCTTTGGGGAGTGGCTGTTTGGCAGATCCTTGCTTTCTAATTGCAGGTGATTAATGGGAAGCTGCAGTTCTGCTCAGAAATATCTGAAATTCCCTCTTTAAGGAAATCCTGGCTGGTCAGGGAACTAGGGCTTGCACCCCCAGCCAGCACTGAGTTCAGGACTGGTGCTCCTGCCACAGAACACATTCCCTGGATGGAGAGGCAGCAGCAGGCACAAGCTGGAATCCAAGGAATCCCACCATAAGCTCCTTCCCACACACGCAGGCAATGCTGCCTCATCCCAGCCATCATTCCTGCAGGTTTTATTCCTGCAGCAAGAACCAGGGAACACAGAACTGCGGGAGCTGAAGGAAGAGGCCCAAGGGCAGAGGGGGAAGATGCACTGTGAGCCCTCCTGCCTTGCAGTGGGATTGAAGGGAGAATTGGATCAGAGGACCTGGAGGTGCAGCCGCTGTTAAAAATGATCCTTTGTGCATCAAATCAGTATTCCAGGGGCTGCTCCAGATTCAATACATCAAAGGTTGAAGGATCATACAACCCTATTAGCTCCAAACTTTAATTTCCCTTCGGGGCTGGTGTGTTACAATGCAACTACAGCAGCAATTACAACTTTTCCTTCACTGACAACTTGTTTAGATCAATAATGTCCTCAGCATCTTGAATCGAGATGGGCTCCATCAGCTGGACAAGGAAAACAGCCAGAGCCCATGCTTCTCCCCCGTGACTCCGGAGCCAGGGCTGCTCCCCTGCCCAGTCTGGATTCCTGTGCCACGGCAGGCTCAGGCACCTGCAGGATTTTGCAAAGTTTGCCCCTCTCCCCCTCTCCTCACCCAGCTGAAGACCCCCCGGCTTTCTGCTTTGTCTCTATAAAGCTCCATCCCTTACTGGTGCCACAACCTTCCAGCTGCCCCTCTGGAACTGGGGATGGGGATCAGGACTCCACAGAGCATCTGTGCTGCCGTAGCAGGGTACTGTGTCTCTCATGGCACTGACACACTCAGGGCATTGTCACAGGCCTCACGGGGACATGGCTCAGTGCTGGACACACACAGCCCCTGGCCAGGGCCCTGCCTCCCCTCACAGCTCGGGGATGAGTTTTGCTTTCACGCCTCTCACACCCAACATTTCCACCCAGACAAGGGAGGGGAATTCGAAGCCCTCCTCCCTTGTACTTGGACAAAACTGTGACACCCCCCGCGACACCCACCAGGGCAAGGAGCAGAGATTTGGTTCTGATCAACACCTGTAGCACCAAACCTGCTGACACAGTGCCCTTAGTGGGACACGGTGCCCGTGTGCCAGCCCAGGATTGCAGTTCCCGGCCGCTGGAATATTGCCTGAGCTGCTGTTCCCGCGCGCTGTGGCACGGAGCCAGGGAGCACAGAGGAGGAGCAATAAATCTCCCCACTGAACGAGAGATGACTTGGGAATTGGAAAGGAGAAAATCCCAACAGGAGTGAGTGTGGTCTCGGGCTCTGAGACAGATGGGCTGGCAGAGTCATAAAGAAAGGGGTGTTGAGCTCATGGGAGGCCGTAATTGTGGTCCTGCAGTGAGGGAGAACACAGCTGATCCCTGGGAGGCTGGACACCCCCCTCTGGGCAGGCAAGGATGGTGATTTAACATGGGTGTGTAGGACTTTTTAACGCAGCAGATGAGCTGAAACCATTAGAAATGCCCACGGTTTTTGCTGGCACAAACAGGGGCTGGCGAGCCAGCGAGGGCAAGGATTATTCCAGGCTCTGGGTGGGAGCTGGGAGCTGGCAGGCTGCACATCAAGTTTATAAACCAGCAGAGAATGAACTATTTTGCAGAGCATTAGAGGCCAGGGAGATGGCCTTGAAAGCCCCAGAGTGTGATGGATTGGCTTTGTGTCCCTCTCACTGGTACAGGCTATTCCTCCCAGCAAATGTGCCAGAGTGAAGCTCAGGGATGCCTCATCAAAACAAAGGCAGAAGTTTAACATCTCACTGGCAAACGTTACAGACCTCCCTTCACTGAAGCCAACAGCCTTGTTTGGGAAAAAAATGGGATTTAACCTTAAAACAGTTGGCTGAGCTGAAAACTGCAGGCCCCTGAGTTAGCAGAGGGGCAGAGACAGCTGTGCCTGTGGGCACATACCTGCGCACATCTGGACATATACCTGCACATCTGGACAAGACTAATACATGATCAAATGAGTCACACCACTGGCTTTTTCACAGGGAAACTGGTGTTTGCAGGTTCAGAGGATAAATTTTTGCAAATTGAAGTTTTCCCTGAGGTGGAGCAGATGAAAGGCTGTGGGAGAGGATGTTTAGGGGCAGCATCTGGTCTCCTGCAAGCTGCATGGGTGGGGAATTCCAGGTTTGGACTCTCCAAGGGCAGAGGCTCCCACTGGGCTTTGGGAGGCTCCTCCTAGCCCAGGTCAGAGTGTGGCTGCGTGAGGAAAAGCCAGGGCCCAGCTCTGAGCAGCAGAGGCATTAAATGACTTGACCAAGGTCAGGGGAGATGTGCACAGGCAGGGGAGTGAGGCTCCCATGACAACACAGCCCTGCCTCTGGCACAAATCCCACATCCCTCACCCTTCCTGCCACCTCCTCCTGCTGCTCCAGTGCCCAGGGCACCACTGTGTGCCAGACCCCGGGGTGGGGACAGGCCTGTCCCTGGCAGACCCAGCCCTGCTGACCCTGATCTCTCCAGTGGAAATCACCACCCCAAGGCTCAGCAGCACTTGCTGTTCTCTCAAGAGGTCAGGAGGGCTTTGAGGAATGTTGAGCATTTGTCAGAGAGAGGCTGGTGCTTCCCTAACTGTGGGAATGGATTGCCAGCACGTACAGAAACAGAGCTGGAGAAGCCAAGGGAGCATCAGTGTAAGCTGAGGGGAATTTGAACTTTTCCATGGCAGAGCTGCTGCAATTCCCACCAAGGGGTGAACACACTGAGGTTTGAGTACAGAACACCCCGAGACAGCCAGAGGTCATTCCTTGCTTTGGAAATGTTCTTGGGATGGGACAAACAGTGCTCTGGCCAGTTCAGATCTGGCAAGGACGGGAGGCTCCCGACAGCCAGGACGGCACAAGCAGATGGATGTGGGATGCTCTGAGCCTTGGAGCTTGAACACACCTGGACTTTGGCCAGGGATCTGCCTGCCATGGATGTCCAAGGCTGGTGTCCAACAGCTTTTCCTTTTCCAGACCACCTGACATGGCCTTGCAGGGTCATTGGCTGACCCCGAGAGCTCCTCAGCCTGACCTGTCAGGGCTGCTCATGGCTGAGATTTTGGGCTGAGAGCAATGCTGAACTCTGTTCTGCCAATCCTCACCAATTCCCAGCACGATTCCTGCATCAGCTTTTGGATGCTTCAGCCCCCTCTCTGTGTTTTATCACACCCTCTGCCTGATCACAGGCAGAGAGGTGCACGGTTTGCTGGGTTTGGGAGCTTAAGGAGGAATCTTTTGGTTTTGTGTCACCATCCTGGGGACACAGGGAGCTGCAGCCCCGGAGCACTGCCTGCACCAGCAGGGAAACACTGGGATGATCAACTTCTGTCGCTAAAGAGATAAAGTTTTACTACAGAGAATGACTCAGTATTACAGCATCTATAAAAGCCTGGGAGGTGTTTGTGAGAGGTCGGCTAGTCCTGCTTCCACCTGGACCCGTAAATCCAATAAAAGGTTGGTGTTTCCAACTGGGTCACTGTGGCCTCATTACAAAAGTCCTCAGGTGCCAGTTCTCATGAATAAACAGTTGTTTTGTGGATAAAACAAACCAACATGTTAAACACCCTTTACAGCTTAAAAAGTTCCAACCGTTATGCAAATGGACCTGTTAAATGAAGAATATTCCTAGGTAAAATAATTATGCAGAGCAGTTTCCCCTCTGCATAAGGTGCCAAAAATTATCTCAGTGATGCCAATTATCTGCTTGTTAGCACTGACATTATCATAGTCATTACACAGAGCTGGTGCAGTTTATGTAAGATCTACACTGTGTTCTATTGTCATTTTTTTCCTCTATTTACAACTCTGTATAATAAATGTCATTTTTCAAATGTTAAGGTATTTGGTATTTAGTCTATCATTAAGGCTCGGAATATGTCTAGCCTCCAACAGGAAGGCTGGTTGTAACACCCTGTCGTACTAAAAATAAAAATAAAAGGGGGAAAAAGGGGAAAAGTCTGCTCGGCTTGGATGGGGAAGATGTGGGAATGAAGGAGTTTGAAAGAGGGGACTTGTAGCTGGAGGGTCCCCAGGATGGGATGCTCCCCAACCCATGGTCCATAGCAGGACCACAGAGGGGCTTGGAAACACTGCCTGTGCCACCAAGGGGTGTCCCTGAGTGTTTTGAGAGAAATAAATTCGCCCATCTCCTCGATTCTAGAAGGGCTTTTGAAATGTGCTAAAACCAGCTCTTAATTATTCTGAAATTACTGACAACTGCCTCCGCAACAGGTTATGAACCATCCCCTCATTATATTATAGCCACAACATTCCTATGAATCATTAATTAATTATCCTCGGCTCTCCAGCATGAAAAATTGATGTCTAGAGAAAACAAACAGAAAAGGAGAAACTGAAGACAGGCACAAACAGGCGAGAAAAAAGAAGTCCAAACGATCAGAGAACAGGCAGGGGACTGGGAGGGAGAGGAGGCTGAAGGCAGAGAAGGGGGGCTGGAAATACAGGAGCAGGATTCTGCCAGCTCCTTTGGAACCCTACAGCAATTATGGTACCTGTTACTAAAAAAAATAATAATAATTACACTCTAATTACTTTGACACAAGAAATGAAGCAGATTGTTATCAGAGTGAGATAAACAGAAACTTCAAAGCAGTTTTACTCTAGAAGTCATTTACATGCGAGGAGCACGTGTTATCTTGCCTGCAGGGGCTCCAGGATTCGCTCCCGCTTTGCCCCCAGTCCGTGTGGGACCGAGCTGGGCCGGTGTCACCCTGGGAATCGGCTCCTGCTGACCCTTCGGACCTGTGCCTGCTGGTCATGCCTGGCCCAATTCCCCTCGGGATGTGCCCCGCCAGCTGTGGCCGCTCGTAGGTGCTGCAGATGTGCTGCGGGTCCCTGCAGCTCCCGTGTGGCCGTGGGGACAGCAGGGCACCCGTGAGCAGGGCAGGCTGCCCGGATCTCCTCCTTCACTGAAAGGTCTGGCAGGGTGCAGGTGACTCCTGAAATGCCGAGGATTGCAGGCACTCTCTGGTTAAAGCAGAGAGAAGGAATGGTGTTAGTCACACAGCCCTGCCGTGTGAGGGGACACACCTAGGGACACGCAGGGCCCTCCCAGGATGCCCCACCAGCGTTTGGGGGTGGCTTTGCTCTGACACCCTGTCGCCCTGATTTTTCAGCCTTCTCTTCTATTTCACAGTTTCATGGTTTGGGTTTCTTCCCACGCTCTGGTCTGTAAACACCAGCCAATGTTTTTGTAATTTCAAGGAAAGTTTTCATTCCTGCTCTTAGAGATATGAACAGCTGATGGACAGTTGTCTTGACCAATGGGGAGAGGTGTCAACCTTCTCCCCCCCAAATCCTGGCCTTTGTAGAAATACTATAGGATGGAGTCAGACCTTTTTAAATAAATCGGTTTTCATACCTTCTGATCAAAGTGTGTGTGTGTGTCTGTATGTGTGTGGGTGTGTGACGAACAGTGTAACACCCCACTAACAGGCTCCCCAGGGAAGTGATGGAGTCACCACCCCTGGAGATGTTCAAGCAATGGGTGAAGTTGGCCCTTCATGATACTGGCATGGGGCTATTGGAGGACTTTTTCAGCCTTAATGGTTCTGTGACTTGGTAGAAATGGATCTGTCCCCTGTCAGGCTGGGACAGGACCTGGGCAGGTGCTTTGCCTCAGAGAAAAGCAGCTGCTTTCCCTCTCCGGACGTTTTGGAACAGTGGGATGGATCCTGTCTCTCAGCGGCACCCTGGCTCTCCATCCTGCGGCCACGGGGTGATGATGATTATGATGATGATAATGAGGATGAGGATGAGGATGATGATGATGCCCCGATGTCCAGGAGCTCACCCGCCCACCGGCACCGCACGCTCCGGGACATTGCGGCTCCTGGGAGAAGGGGTCAGCTGGGAGCTCCGCCCGCCTGCAGCCGCTTCCCCGGGGCCCTCGCAGGGCTCTTGTTTTTATTACCTTTCCTTTGGTCTCTGAGAGAGAATCACACGTCCCTTCACAAGTGTCCCCTTGTAAAGGAGGGAATGCTCAGAAACGCACAAACCTCTGAAGTCTAAATGCCTTGAGATTGTTCTGCCATTGCAGCTTTGATACAAAGAAAAGTCTGATGGAAATGTCAAAATATTTGATATTTTACAGCAAAAGGAAAACAGTTCTCCTAATGGAAACTTCGCTTCCTTGTGCCTCGGCGCCACTTGTTTGATCATTGAAGGGCAGGAAAATAAATGTTTCCTTGTAGCTGTGGATTTCAAATTCCAATGTAAAATCCAAGCAAATAGAGGCTGACCTGGAGAGCCGTGAGGAGGGAGTTTAACCCTGCGTTGGCTGTGCTCAACCACGGTCCCAATGCTCCCAGCACGGTCTGTGGCACAGCAGCACTGCCAGGGGTGAGTGGCACGGACAGGCACCTCGGTGCCACTGGTTGGTGGCCCTGGATGGTGACAGTGCCCGAGAGCACAGTTTTAAATACTGAGTCCAGACGCAGAGGGTGCTTTGGATGCAGAGAGTGGGATCCATCTGATGGACAGACGGACACTGAGTCCCTCACGCCCCGATCAGGCAGGGCTGGGTGGACACACGGCCCCAACAGGAACCTGCAGCTCCTCACGGGCCAGGATTTTATTAAACAAACAAACTGGAGCAATTCCTCCAGATTTACGAACACTTCCTCTGCTCTCACTCCCATCACCTGCTGCAGATTTACAGCTCTGCATTAACCTCGTGAGCACTCGTAAAGCTGGCTGAGATAATGTTGGCCAGGAGGGTTTTATGGGCAAGTCATAATTACAAAATGCCGAAGAACTCCGGGAATCTGTTTATTAGTCCTTAATACTTGGTCAACAGCTGCACTGTGCACCTCATCCCTGCCTTGTGGAGCACCTGCCTGCACATCTCCTCCTCAGATCAATTGTTCTCCCAGGTTTTCCCTTTATTACTTTCCTTCTAAAAGAATTCAGCACCTGTTTCAGCAGAATACAGTGTGTCTGGAACAGTTTACAGCCAGGTCAGGCCCTGTGGGTGGGCAGTGCCTGGCAATTGCAGGCAGTGGTGCCTGGGGATGCTGCCAGTGACTCTTTCCCATCCCGGGGCATCCCCGGGGCATTCCCGAGCAGGTCCCGGGGCGGGGGGCCCTGGCCGGGTGGGAGCCGTGTCTGCAAGGAGTTCTCAGTCAGGGAACAGGGCTTTTCGTGCCCCCTCTCCGTGCAGAGCAGGTCACCAGCACATCCCAAATCCCCCTTTGCTGCGACTTCCTCGGATTTGAAACTCAAACAAGGCGCATGAATAATGTAACGCACTCCTTCTTCTCTTCTTGCCTTCAAATCCTCAGAGGGTGAGTGAAGCTTCTTGTCTGCCTCATTAGCGGCTGTTGAGCCATTTGATTTCTGTAACAATGAGTGCGCTCGCCAGGATTTTCATACCCGTTTGCGTCATGGAGTCAACACGGAATTTTTCTGAATTCACATAAAAAATTAATGGCGTAATCTGCATCCGTCTCTGTGGCAGGGAAGGCTCCTGTCCCCGCTCCTCCCTACAAATGGGCAAGGACCGGGACGGCGCTGCTGCCCCAAGCATGGCCATGCAGATCCTGGGAGGGGACAAGGACACTGGGCTGCCACACGGGAGCAGCACAGTGTGAGGTCCTCCAGGGTCCTGTGGGATGGGACTGGCCACGGCCACGGTGGGATGTGGATGAGGCCCACCACGGAGCAGGGAAATGGGAGGTTTCAGCCCTGCAGGGCACAGGGAGTTGACTTTGGTTATGGTGTATTTGGGTGCTGCAAGTGAAATAACAGATATAGATAAGAGGATCTGCTTCATTGGGTCCTGCTTTTCCAGGGTTACTCAGGATATTTAATTAGAATTAATTTAGGGTGTGAATTAGCTAAACCTCATAAAACATCCTCCCGCAGTGAAAACTTTGTTTAGCATTAAAGTGAGCTAAACCTGAGCATCAGGATTTCAATCCTGACTTAATGTCCACAGAGGAGTTTAATGTGGATTAATTAAGCCCTGTCCCATTTTCGTGGCTGTTTAATTCGGATTCTTGTGTGAGCACCCCCACTTTGGCAGCAGGTGCCAGCCAGGTGTGGCAGGGCAGGTGGTGCCATCAAATATTCTGTAACGGCTACACCCACCCCAGAACCCATTGGTCGAGGTACAAATGAGTATTTTCAGGAATACAAATTCCCTTCCGGCCAAACCTTGGCCTCGTTGGTGCTGTCCTCAATGGGAAGGAATATTCCTGCAGAGCTGCTGTCTCTGCTGTGGTCTGAGAGAGATTTGCTTGAAACACTCTCAACAGCTCTCAGAGCATCCAGGCTCACTGTGCCAGGGCAGGACAGGGATCAGCACTGCCTGATGTGAAAGCAAAGGGATTATCCGAGGGAGATGGATGGGGAGAGGCTGATAACAAACCTGCAATGCAATCAGTGCCTCTGATGGTATCACAGGTGGAGAGGCAGAGGCCGTGCAGCTGCTGGGGTGCTCAGAGCGTGCAGTGGTGCAGCTTCTGCAGTCACTTGTCTTTGTCTGCTTAGCTGCTATTTTATTTTATTTTATTTTATTTTATTTTATTTTATTTTTTAAATTTTACTTGAATTTATTTTATTCTATTTCTCTGTGTTTTAACAGACAATCAGAATGACCTCTGTTCTTCACTGTTGAAGAGCTCGCAGCCTAGCTTGGCAACAGGCAGGAGCACAGCTGGGATTTTGGGAAGCACTTTATGGGGACCTTCACAGAATTATGGTTGCAAAGAGAGAATCGCACTTGCAGCAAAGTCACTGACAAAAAAATCAAGGGTACCTGCATGGGGCTGACTGGGAACACCTTGTGCCAGCCCAACGCATTGAAAGACACTCAGAGACGACTCAGGAAAATCCAGCACCTCTGAACAGAATTCACAGCTCCATGGGTAAGATGGGAGTTACGGAAAGAGCAGAGTGGAATGGGCACAGCTGGAGGAGGCAGCGACCTGCAGTGCCCAGCCATGGCTCTGGTGGCAAGGGTGTCCACAGGAGGGACCTTTGTAGGAAGGTGGCAGCAGGTGACAGGTGACACGGAGCAAAGCCCTGCTTAGCAAACCTCTCACAGCTACCCCCCGAGGCAAAGCCCGGGTGGCAAAGCCCCTCTGCCCTCCCTGGGCACTGCCAGCCCTGCTCCCCCCAGGGACAGCCGGGCCTGGCGGGTTCCCCACGGCACGGCCCTCACTGGGATGCCAAAAAACACGAACCCAGCCACAGATTCTGTTCCACCTGTAAAAATAAAAAAGTTATAAAATCCTGTAAACCACGACTGAATTTCCCCACAACGAAGACGCCTTTGGTCTGGCACAGGCGGGTGATTGGTGCCGTTTCTTTTCTGCTGCAAAACGCTTTTGACGGTGTCTCAGAGTCTGTCAGTGGGGGTCACTGGGGATCAGTCCTGTTTTCTGTATGTTTTACCAGCCCATATTTCCCATTTATGACACATAAAGCTTTGGATATCACCAGAGGAAATACTATAGTGAACCTCTAATAAATTATTACAGGCATAAGCAAACTCCAGTAATTTATGGAGGGTTTTGACTTTAATAATGTTTTGTCTTAGATTTGGCCCTAATTATAAATCATTTGCAAGGACAGTTTAAAATATAAGCAAATCTTATATGGCATTCTTATTATCTACTTAATATCTCAGCCCCAAAGATTTACTGGATTGCATTCTGGGAATTAAGCAAACTAGGAAACTAAGTAAGAAAGAAACACAGGAAAATTATAGTTTTGTCATAAAACTTTGATTGATCAATGATTATTGTAAAACTCTGGTAACTATGCAGATGCCAACATAAATCTGTAACAGAACAGGATTTATTAGGGAAAATACTATATTTTCCACTATTTTGACTATAGTGTTAATATGGGTCTGGCAGATTTACTGTGGTTTTAGCTTAATTAACTCTATTTGACTGTATATACCCTTATAATGCATGTATCCCAAGGTGCAGCTGCTGCAGATCCAGTTTTTCCCTTCGGCTGTAGTTTAAGGAATATTTAAGCCTTGTCAGTGCTCTCAGGCTCAGTCAGGCTCGGCAGCACGGGGCACATCCTGGTGTTTATCCTCTCTGAGAAAGCAGCGATTCAACAGCATCTCTCTGATGGGCAGGTGCTCCCTGGGAATACCTTTCTCCTTGGAGTTTGCTGCAGGCGCCCGTCCCTGCCACTCCAGGTAACCAAAGCTGCCAAAACTCGGGGAAAAAAAAAATCCATGTATCCCCCAATTAGTGCAGTGTCCTGGGCAGGGATCTGTATCCATCGCTGGCATGGGGTGGAAAAGGGCAAGAGCTCCTGAGCACAAAGCTGCGGCAGTGGGGGACTTGTGAGACTGCGTTCCAAAAGGAGCTGGGGGCCCCAGATCAGAGCGTTGCAAAAGGTTTCTACCAGCAATGCAGAAACACCCTTTTCTCCTTAGGTTTTGTCCCTTGGCGAGCCCCCAGCCCCTCCCCGTGCCGGCCCCAGCGCTGTGAAATCGGGGTTTGTTCCGTCCCTGCCGCTTCCCCGGGTGCCGGTGCCTGTTTTGCCTCACCATGAAATTACCAGACTGCCCTTAAATACACTCCTGCAAATGAGGACACCGGAAAAAATGCAATAATTGTGACAGTAACTCACTAGGCCAAGCCTGACATGTCTCTAATTGCCTGCTAAAATTGTCTCTGTCTCCTAAAGTGCAAATTATCACCCGAAATGACAAGAATAATGAATGAGTAACTCTGATGTAATGCAACAATTAGCCCTTAAAGACACTGTCTAATATGCTAATTCTGAACACCCACTCCTTGTTATTAAGTGGCTGATAATTATTTAATTATCTATCTGCCAGGATGATTTACTTGGTTTATTTAGGTGCAGATGCAGGGCAGGAGCTCTCAGGTTTGGGGTCAGGAGCAGGCAGCCCCAGCGCCGGCCGGAGCTCGGGCTCATCCTCCTGCCCGCCTGTCTGCTCTAATCAGCGGTGTCAGCCCCGGCAGCAGCAGCAAACAACCGGGCTGTGCCGGTGTGCCGAGAGTCCCTGCTGCTCGCAGGTCAGCGAGGTGTCAGCCCGGCTCTTCAGTGAGAAATTGCTATTTCTGCTTTTATTCCGTGCTGTCAGAGCCGTCCTGCTGACGGCTGAGCCCCCGCGGCCGCCCCGCGCGTTGGTTTCTGGCAATCTCACCATGATCGCTTTGAAGGTGTGGAAGCCTCTCTGCGCTGGAAGTGTCTGCCAGCCCTAAAGAGGGAAGGCGACGGGAGCAGCCAGCATCTTCCTGCAGTGCTCTCATATCCCCGAGAAAAATCCGTCAGGGAGAGCAGGCTGAGCTGGGAGATCCTGCTCACGCCACCCTGGGACTGGCCAGAGGAGCGAGATGGTCTTCAAGGTCCCTCCCAACCCCAAACATTTAGGATTCTGTGGAAATTTATTGACCTGGCCCAAGCAGTCTGACTTGGAGCTCAGTAGGGCCCACGGGAATGTTTTGGTGACAGAGGGTTTGGGCTGTGTGACACTCGGGACAGAAACGGAAGTTATTGTGGCCTGTGCCTGTGGAGGGATGCTCCAGCCTTAACTAAAGACAAACAGGGTGAGGAAAGATGGAGAGTTTCCATCAGAGACTCAATTCCTTCTTTGTTCAACTAATTCTTCTGAAAAATTCCGATTAAGCCCAACCTTTGCAAAAAGAACAACTTCTGTGAGGTGTAAATAAATCCTTTCTTGCCCTGAGCTCTGCCCAGGGGGGACCACGGTGTCTATGAATTAACACTCTCCAGCAGTCAGAAGCTTCTTTAATTGGCAGATATCCCGAATCCTGCCCAGATATATGTCCCACATCCCTGTTGGTGTATGACTAATGCCAGAGACACGCCACAGCTCTGTTTATGGCAGCTCTTCTCTCTCCTGGCCTGGCCTTTCTTTGTCCTGGGTGTTTAAAGCACAGGGTTTGAACCTGAGTGGCCTGTCCCTGGTCAGTGACATCCTGGGGACACAAGGCAAGGGAGCACATCCCGGATTTTCTTCTGGAGCTGCCACATCCGAGTGTGGTGCAGCACCACGCACCCCTGGTGCTTTGGAGAGTGGATTTTTGATTTTTTCCTACAGAACAAATCCCTCTCCGGCCTCAGCAGAGGAGTGATGGACACAGGGGAAGGAGGGGGAGCACCGGGGCTGGTTCCTGCACCCCCTGGCAAAGCCCTCCTGTGCTGCTGCCCAGCTGCAATTAGCACGGCATTATTGACGATGCAGGATGCTCCACCCCGCCAGAATGAAGAGGAATTCTGGTTCTCCGTGTCTGTGGTGAATTTAGTTGACTTTGGAGATTTTTTAATGCAGTAATAACTCCACACTCTCTCTTCCAGCGCGAAGCCGGGGAGCTGTTCATTATCTGGATTCTGTCCAGAAAGGACTTTTTATCATCAGATTCCCAGGACAGGAGCAGAATTTAATCTTCTGACTGCAGCTGAGCCAAAGAGCAAAGCCACCTCAAGGTCACCTGGCCCGAGAGGCGGCTGGGAGGTGCCGAGGGGACCCAGGGAGGTGACAAAGGACGGTGCCAGCTCTGGCACAGGACAGCCCTTGGTGCCCGCCCTGCTGCCATTGATGTAATTCTCCCCTAAAAAGGACACGAGGCAGGGGAAAGGCAGGAGGTGTGAGCTTGTGCCGGGCTCAGAGCAGGGCAGGGCCCAGCTGGGGGGTCTGGGGAGGGGAGAAGGGCACAGCCCCCTCCTCCCTCCCTCTCCCTCCCTGGCACTGCGGTTGCTGCAGGATCCTGCCAGGGGCCAGGCAGGGGGGCAGATGCCATGCACAGGTGCCAGCAGCGTGCAGATGTGCCAGCTGCTGAGCAGGGCTGCCATATGCCACACAGGGGTGCCATATGCTGTGCAGGGGTGCCAGCTGCTGAGCAGGGGTGGCAGCCACTGCATCCCCAGCCTTGGCTCCGGTGCCAAGCCGGTGCTGTCGGCAGCAGGGGAGAGGCTCGCAGGGATGAAGGAGGCTCCCAACAAATCCAGGGATTCCCTCCTTTGCAGTGTGAGCCCCAAGAGCCCGTGGCTGCAGCCTCCCCAAAGGGCAATGGGCTGCACATTGCTGCTCCCTGCATACCTGCAGGGAAAAAAATTCCTAATTCCTAAAATCACTCTATTCAGGAGCAGGAGGGAACCTGGGCTCTGCTGCTGCCTTGGCCAATTCTTCGTTGTTCCCCACAATAATTTTTCTTTCTCCTTTCAAGAAGACTTCTTTCCTCCTCCTCCTTTTCCTGTGAGCCCTCTGATGCGATGAGTTAAATATTAACTAAAAGAAGTCCAAAAATCCTTGCACATCCCAGAGGTCCCGCACTCAGCCCAGGCTCCGCTCAAAGCGGTAACAATTAAGACCTGGACAGTTTGTTTTTTCCTTCTAAACAAAGAATTAATGATGCATGAGGACCTGGGGGGAAATTGCTCATAATTTATGACGGCACTTTTAGGTGAGGGTGGGAAGTTATGTAAAGCAAGGGAAGGGTTGGGAAGGTAAACACTGTGAGCAGCCGCCTGCGTGGCTGCACTGACAATTTCAAATCTACTCCATCCCATTAACCCACCTAAAATAACTGTGATGGTAATAACCCTTCAGACACAAACGCTTGTGCAGACAAAGGTGTTATTAAGTTAAATTACCCTAAAAGTGTCGGATTGACAGAAAGGTTCACTCAGTGGTTTGGCTTCAGTGACGTGAGTAAACAGTCGCTCAGGCTTTGTTCCCGCTTTGCGAGGCTCGGTGCTGGGATCTGGAGCTTCTTCTGCTGGTGTTGAGCACAGTTCCTGCTGGGAAGTGTGTCTGTGCCTTCTGGAGAGGGCTGGAGCCCTGGGATGGTGCCCTGGGATATTCTCAGGGAGTCCTGATGGGCTTCAGCAGCTTCTCAACCCCCCATCCCATATCCTGGGGTCACACAGCCCCTTGCACTCAGAGCAGATCCTTGGGATCCCCGAGGAGAGGGATGCTGGGCGTACCAGCCTGACTTTTGGATGTGCTCCCTTTAAGAATTCCGTCCTTAAGCCAGGGGCTGGGGCTGGACAAAGCGCTGGTTCTCCCACAGTGCTGGCAGTTCCGTGGGAGTGACCTCCGCAGCCCCCCAGCCCTGCAGGGTGACCAGGACCCCTGGTGGCTGCATCCAGGGCGAGTCCCTCTCTCCCTCCGGGGGAGCAGGGATGATGTTCTTCCCCCCAGTGCCTCCCACGCAGCTCCTTCCCCAGCAGCCCCAGCCAGAAAAGTCTGAGCTGCACCCCCCACCATCCCCTCAGCAGCATCTGCCTGAGGAGCCTTAATTAAAGTTCTTCCCTCGCTTTTATTATCCAACACGCTCGGCTCGGCTGCGCAGCTCCGCTGAGAGCCCTCAGCTCCAGTCTCGAGTTGAGTTGGGAGCATATTTTAAGAGAGCAGCCAGAGCATTCCTGTTCCCGAGATGTCCCGTCCTCCCTGATGCAGATTCTGACTCCTGTTCCACACTCTGCAGCAAGATAAGCCATAATTAATAATTAATACCATTATTTAATCCCTTACATTCCTGGAGATCAGCCTGTCCTGAGGATCCCCTGGCTCGAGCCATTCCCGGGGATGGGCAGGGAGGGCAGAGGTTCCTCTGTGTCCTTGGCAGGGACTCTAAGGGCCCTGGATTGGAGTTAGGTCAAAAAACCGGGAGTGATGCTCATGTCCCAGGCCCCAGCCACATGGGACAGAAAAGGAAGAGACATTCCAAGCTCCTGTCACTGCCGAAAGCTGTCAAACCACTGGGGCCAAAATGCATGGCGGGGACTGAAATGAGATTGACAGGAATGGGTGGAAATGTGGCTTTTTCAGAGGTGCGGAAGGGGTATCCCCATGGGCCTGTGTCACCCAGTGGTGGATCTGTGACCCTCTCCGTGACATGTCCACCTCCATGCTGGGACACCTTGTGGAATGTCAGGCCCCAGTGGGAACTTTTCCAGCCTCAGATCCCTTCTCCACCACATTTTCTTGGGAAAAAAAACAGACCATCTCAGTGGTTACAGACCACAGTAATCTGAGGGAATTTTAAAGCATTCCCACATCTCTCCAGGTTTTGTTGAGGAGCGTTCCTGGCGCAGGACCCAGTGCAGAGGCTGCTGGCTCCAGACCGTGCAGGTATTCCCATCCCTTCCCAGAGCCACAGGGAATTCTACACTGCTCTCCCCCCAGGAGGAACTCCAACAGGTGATCCCACACTGTTTCCTCCCACTCTCTCTCATTTCTCTCTTTTTTCAGATGTTTTTTCCATCCTGGAGGTACCTTTGAAATCTCCCAACGTCAACTGGAATCAGCTCTGGCTTCTGCCTGGGCTAATAAATTTGAAATGCCACATTCTCCCAAACTGCATTATTACCGTTTATAATTTTGATTGTTCATTTGCATACGAAAATGAGTCCTGTGACATGCGTGAATTTTATTTTATTCTTGGACTAATTATAAACAAGAATGCCACATTATTTACATAACTAATTATTGTTCCTTCTGTTCTCCCATTTTGAAATCACAGGCCCATTCTCTGCCGGTTAACGATGCAAATGAACAATCAGAGAACATTTCCAAACTTTCTGAATTTGTCCTATTGGCATCAAATACAAATTCCTTTGAATGGGAGATAATATGCTTTTCCATTTTAATGGACGTAAATTAGGCTGATCTTAATTTATAGTTAATTTGAATGACTAATTTCTGTCTACCTGGGTGTATTTTTTCAGAGGCCAATCGTAGATGTTTATTAACCCATAAATCTACTTTTTGCTTGAAACAAAGGAAAATTTTGTCCCCAAAAAAAGCAGCTTTATGCCTTTGTTTTGGAGCAGACGCTCTCCATTTGCTGGCTAGCTGCCCACCTCAGACCTGCTGCTCACCTGGGAGCTCCTACCTGGGAGGGGGACGGGGTGGTACCAGCACTGGGCTGCCCAGTCTGGCCTTGGACACTTCCAGGGATGTGGCTTCTCTGGGCAACCTGTGCCAGGACCTCCCCACCCTCCCAGGGAACAATTTTTTCCATATATGTGGATATTTGTCCCCCCAGGACCTCCTGGCGAGAGTAGGCAGCCCTGGGAAAGCTGAGGCACCTCCTCAAAACAGCCTCTAAATAAATGTGTTCCTTCAAAAATAACTCCACAAACGCATCCCTCTGATAATGGCTGAATCGGCTCCCAAGGAGCCGTTATGTTCTGTGTGGTAGAAAATATGAATTTTAAACTGGATCCTAAATACAGCTTTTATAGGGCGCGGCGTCACAGCTCACAAAGAGCCGTCACAGTCCAGCGGGTGGATAATGCACAGCTGGAAAAATTGTCTCCGTTCTCACACGCTTCCACAAGTGATAAATGCCAGGAAGGCGCTGGCAGCAGCCCCTGCTCCGAGCTGGCAGTGGGGCAGGGGGCCAGGCCTGGTGTCCCCAGCACCCCTCAGGATGGAGATGGTGCTCCCCTGGGGCTCCAGAGCCCTACACCAGAGGGAGGGGGAGAACGGGGCTGGAACCTTCCCATGGTGCCAGGACAGCACCAAGGAAAACATCCCAGGGCTTAAAACCCTACAAAGGAATCCCTGAGCTGCACAGTGGCTTTTACTCCTGCATGGACAGGGGTGTGTTTATACTTTACATGTTGGTTTCAATATTAATGTCAATAACAACAGAAAAACTCCTGTGGGGATGTGGGAAACTGTGCTTAAAAGTTCCTCGTCATTCTGGCAAATTGTCAATTCCACACGAGAACTTTCTGTAATACCAAACTTTTATTTTATTGAGCTTAATTTTTTTAATTGCCTCAAGTACAACATCCCATGAGAACAGGCCAGTGGGGAGAAACCTCTGTGTGAGGGTGGTGGCACAGGGTGTCCAGAGAAGCTGTGGCTGCCCCATCCCTGGAAGTGTCCAAGGCCAGGTTGGACACGGCTTGGAGCAACCTGGGACAGTGGAAGGGAGTGGAATTGGATGAACTTTGAAGTCCCTTCTAACCCAAACCATTCTGACATTCCATGAATGCCTGGGGTGTCCCTGGGCTGAGATCTGCCACAGCTCCCATTCCTGGACTGAGAAGAAAACCAAATGCATCAGCCCAAGTTTTTATTCAGCGTTTCTCCAGCTCTGATCTCTGCACGACAAGGAAGGGGAGCTGTCCTGTCGCTCCTGTTTAATGTAACGGGAGCCTGGAATAATTGTTCCTGGATTTTTCAGGCCAGATTCAGCTCCTATTAAAGTCAATAATTAGATTTTGATCACCCGTAATTGGAAGTGCTGCCCAGCCAGCTGAGCTGTCTCTGCACGCTGTGCACGCGGCTGGAGCCCAGGGCCTGCTCTGCTGCACAGGAACAACGGGCACCGCCAGCAGTTCAAACCTTCTCTGACTCTTTCATGCAAAAGCCAAAAATCTGGGGAGCCTCTCCTCTTCCCAATGCCCACAAGGCCATCAGCAGCATCTCCACCTGCCCAGTGGGGACACTGCTCTCCCAGACCAGCAGCAGGACATGGGGCCATGCTGGGCTCAGGCGTAAATGGGGTGAGAGGGGTCTTGCACCCCAGGCATGGTCCCAGGGCTGCCAGCCCCTGCCACGGAGCCAGCGAGCAGCTGGATGGGTGTCACTTGTGTTGGCACTGCCCCGTGTTGGGCCAGCAAGTCCTTGTCCTCGCGCCACAGACCCTTCCCACCCTCTCAGAGAGGAGAGAACAACTAGAGCTTATTTAGCTGGAAATTTCAATCGAATTAGTGACCTGCAGCTAGTTTTTTGGTTTTACTAATGCAATTAAAGAAACTAATTGTATTAATCAAAATCATATTATATTGCCAATAATTAAATTCCCTTTGACACCATTGTTTACACTTCCATTGCTTATTAATTAGTCTGACATCGTTAGTCCCTTATGGAATGGGGAACAGCTCCTTGGTGTTGTTGGGCAGGAGCTGCCAGGGATGGGCCAGGGCAGGGACAGGGGGATGGGCAGGGAGTGAATAGGGGCAAGATCCCGGGATTTCAGAGCTCCTGTCCTCAGCAGGGTTCCTGGGAAGCAGCCGTGGCCAGTCCCCATCATGGGGAGCCCAGGGGCTCGGAGCCACCGCTGGAGGTCAGCGGCAAACGGGGATTGAGCCTTTCCCGACAGCTGCTTGTCCTTCCTGGCCTGAAAAGCCTCTTTATCCTTCACACAAAGCCCAAATTCCCTTTCTTCCCCACAGGAGCCAGCAGTGCGTGACTTTCTTCTTCAGCTGCCTTTTGCATTTCCAAGTCCGTCCTCTCCTCTCCCCTCGGACTTTTCTTTGGCCAAACAAAAGCTGCTTCCTCTGTCTCTCGTTTCACCCCTCCCATTCCAGGTTATTTCACAGGGCTCTGCCGAATTCCTCTGCACCAAACCATTTGTAAGTGTAGCTATAAATACAAATGGAGAGGAAACTCTTCTGGATCTGGTGCTAATCAGCAGAGGAATGAGTTGGGAATGTGAAGGCAGCAGGCTGCTTGAGAATGGCTGTGAAAGAATGAAATTCATAATTCCTCAGAGGAAAAAAAGGAAGAAAAGCCAAGTGAAAAGAGCGGACTTTTAGAAAGAGAAAATTCAGACAAAGAGCAGGGAATAACCTCCCTGGAAACAAAACTGGCAGAAATAACCAGGTTCTTAAATAAATTACTGTGATACACACAAACAAGGTATCTCAAAATACAAGGATCACGAGGGGCCACCACGGGACAAGTGCCAGCATTCCCAGCACCAGGGCACAGACATTGCCACTGGGAGGGGACCTCACTTGGGAATTTAGGGAGGGGAGAGGCTCTCCCAGCAGAAGCCGGTGGCTGGGTGAGGGGTGTTTGCTCCATGGTTGCAGCACCGTTAATTCCTAATTGGATCTGCCGTTCCTTCTGATAAGCCCTGCCAAGTTATATCACCACTGCCGGGGTGAATTCAGCTGCTCACGGAGTTGCCATTATTGTAATTATAATTACGGATTTCATGTGCTCCTTCAGAACCCCTCGTGTGCCCCTGCTCCTCTGCTCAGACCACGCTCCCCCCGTCTCACCAGTGCTCCCCAGTTCAGGGGTGAGAGGCTCCCTGGGGTGTGGACAAGACGGGAGGGAGTGATTTGGAGCCCTCTGTCCCATCCTAGGACCTGAGTGCTTGCCCTGAGGAGCTCAGTAAACTCGAACTCATTTCTCCATGGACCCCATCCCACCTCCCTGTCCCCTGCCATGGACCCCTGAGCACGGAGTTGATGTTCCTGGGGGCTCTGTGCCCCCCAGAGCATGGGCACAGCAGGTCTGACCCTGGCCCGCATTCCTCACATCTGCCCAGCCCCACCCCGGCCCTAGCTCTGGCTCCGCCTGCCTCGGGTCCCACTTGTGATTAGAAATGGCAATTCCAGACTGGGAACTTTTAATAATGATGCGCGGAGGAATGCCTGCAAGGCTAAATTGCTTCATTTGCATTGTCTTGGAATATTTTTGCATATCATAAACCCCCGTGTTTTTGCTGTGCCCTTTTCCCCTTGCTCCTCTCCCCGCAGCTTCATTGGGAGCGGGGAGTGCAGAGCCCCACGGGTCGGATCCGTCACACGGATCCGGGACCAGGAGCTTTCCCTGATGCCGTGCTGGGTTTCTGGAGAGGGTGGCGGTCCCCAAAAGCTGCCAGCTCAGTCGCTGGGTGCTTCTGCAGCTCTCCCCCTCCTCATCCCACAGGATCTGTGTCTGGTTGGTTTGGGACAGCAGGAAGCAGATCCTGCTTTGGGGACCGGGGTGTTTTGCTCTCCTGAAGGTCAGCTCGGTTTGCAGAGGGGACAGAGCCACCGCCAGGACAGAGGGAGCAGCCCCCAGCCCTTCACCTTCTCCCTCCCCACACAGGATCCCCATCACCCACCTCCCTTCCCCAGGACCTGACAGCTCTGGGAATGCACCTGGGAACACCTGGGAGATGCCACCTCCATCCTAGGCCACCAAGGAGAGGACGGGAGGTGTGGGATGGCTCTAGGACATGTCATTTCTCGAAGAACAGCTTCAGCTTCTCCAGACTAACCCAAATGTATGCATCCTGGCCGTGCTTTCTCCCTGCCTGGCCTTCCTGCACTCACTCCCAGGCTTGAATTACCGGCAGGAAAGGCGGCCAAGCCCGGCTCAGTGTGCAGTAATGAGCACGGGGCTGATGGATGCTGCCGCACCGTCCTTCCCCGGAACGGAGGCCACAGGGAAAACAGAGCAAAGTAGGAGGAAAATCGGCTGGAATCTAATTGTGGAGGCGGGGGAGATGCAGAGGGAGAGGCGAGATAGCTGTCTGCTCTGCTACACCTTGGAGGAATCATTAACATCTGATTAATTAGTTAAGGGCTGCTTTGCAAGTGTAAAGCTCTGCACAAGTGCAAAGGATAAATGGGATGATCTGGAGTGGCTGGAGATGGCACTCGAGGTGATGGAGGCACTTCAGAGGAGAGGGGGAAGAGAAAGGCAGTGACAGCACCAGACGCGGAGCTGGGACTGGGATCAACTGCTCTGGTCTGGGCAGCACCAGAGGGCTCAGGAAAGACTCGAGTGCTGGTACCAGACCTGTCCTCCTCTTCCTTCCCCTTCTCCTTCCCCCTTCCCCTTCTTCTCCTTCCCCGGATCCTGCCCTCAAGGTGCTGCCCGCCAGAATTTGAGAGAGGGGACAACTAGAAAGCTTTTTGCCAACTCGGTAACCAATGTCTCTCCTATTAAATAGTTAATACACTTAGCTGTATTTTAATAAACTCTGTTTAATGGCCATACATTAATTGTCTGATTAATTCTAATAAATCCTTATTTGAGGTGCTTAATTTAGAGTGTAACTGATTGTCCTGTCACGGTTGGATTATAGAATTGTTGTCTGAAATGAGATAGTTTGGAAGATACTGGACGAAGGCAGAAATATGGGAACTTCTCTGGTAATTGAAAATCGCATCATCATGAGGAGCACTGCCAGCAGTGAGCAGCGATGAGCACGTCCCAGGGGATGTGGGGGCAGGGATCTCACTTCCCCTGAATCCCTGTGTCCTTTAGCAGAGGGACCCCTGCCCTGCCTGAGCCCTGACCCCCATTACCCACGTGGGGCATGGGCAGGGGGCTGCAGTGGCACTGTGGGGACACCCTGGGGACAGGAGGGGCCGTGGAGGTCTCTGCAAACAGCTTGGAGGGCAGAGGTGCTTCGTGTGACGGCCACCAAAGGCACCAGGCCAGGTGGATTTGATAGTAATTTACTTAAAAAGGGAGGTGACATCGTTTAGGACCCGCTGGCTGCGTTATTGAATTTGCCCGCGGCTCCCCGAGGAGCCGGGGGAGCAGCAAAGGTCACCCCGTGTTTACACTCGGTGACATTTCTATGAAGAGCTGTCAAAGACCAATTTTCTCCTTCACTCGTGGCGGCAGAAATGCCGCCTGAGTTGTGCAGAGAGACACACGCTGCCCCAGCCTCTGTGGGACCCGCTGGGCCAGGGAGTTCCCTGGGACCCCCTGAGAACCCCTCTGGCCAAGCCTGCCCCCCCTACCCTTGGGGACTTGGGGGTCTCTGGGGGCTGGAGGGCTGCAGCAGCTCAGGGACCCCTGGCCCCAGTGACTATAAATTAATCAATAATCGATATGGACCTTTTCAAGCCAAATCTGGAATGCCATGTTCAAAGCCCTGCCCCAGCTGCTGTAGGTTGATTTTCCTTTTCAGGAAAACTTAAAAACTCGAAGCCAACCCCTTCCCAGGAGCATGGGAATCAAATACCCCTAGAGAAGCTCATATGAAATACCCTCAGCATTCAGAATTTTGCTTTCATGGCTGCTTCTCCACCAGGTCAGTCCTGGTGTTTCACACCCCTTCCAGGGCCCCAAACCCCACAGCCAGGGCAGCCTCTAACCTCTGCCCCACCCCAGTGGGACCAGCACCCTCCTGGCATGGCACACCCAGCACACGGTTCCTGAAGCATTTTCCCACCCCAAGGAAGGAACAGGAAAACAAACACACCCCTCTTCCTTTTTTCTCCCCCTTCAAATTCCAGATTTCGCTTCAGCGCAAGCTCCAACTTTTCAGTTGATCACGGCCCGTGTGAATTTGTAATCACACAATTAGAAGTGAATATGTAATCATACAATTATCCCCCTGCTAAATTAATATATTAAAATGTTCAAACAATTGTTCCAGTAATTAAACAGACAGATATTAGAGAAAATGAAGGCATTTTAGTCTCGCTCTCTGGAATGTGCTGACCTTTCCCCTTTCTTAGCTGCTTCTCGGGTGGTGTAGAAATGATTGGATAATTGGATGGTTCATGTTCTCCTGAAGTCACTAAAGCAGAAGAAAGACAGAATTGCCCCAAAGTTTCCGTGGAGCTGTGACTGTGCTAATTAGAAAGNCCCCCCCTCTATCTATGGTTAAAATTTAGAAGTTATTGTCAGTAACAATTGTCACTGTCACCCCTAACCCTGGCAGTGCTGGTGAATGTGTCCCCTCTTACCTCTGCCATGCAGGGACACTGACCCACGATGGACAGTGGTGTGGCAGCGCCACCCCTTGCTGCCTGGCCACCAGCCCTGGGCACTGTGGCCACCATTCCAAAATCAGTGCAAATCAGGAACTGTAAGGGAATTCTGAGGGGGCACAAGAAGGTGGAAGGGAAAACAGACTGTGGAAATCTTCTCGTGTGTGTTCACACACACTCTATTCACCTATTTATCTACCCAGCTATTTATCCATCTATATGTCCATCTCTCTCTGTTTAATTGTCCCTCTGTCTATCTGTGTATCTGGGGTTTGTTCAGAATACTCATTTTTTTTACCCTCTTTCCACCTCATTATACTGTAATTTGCCTGCTCCTATCAAGCTTAGAGGGGGATTTGGGACCTTTTCCAGGGATGCTGCACTCTGTGTGTGTCCCCATCTGCAGGTGCTGCCCACCCATGCTGCCAGTATCCAATTTCCTTTGCAATCGCCATGGTGAGGAATCAGTGTGGGATCCTTCCCTCACCTGGGAGGATTCCTCCTGCCTCCTGCAGCCTGAGCCTCAAAGCCCCTGGCTCAAATGCGATGTGACACAACCTAATGGAGTAAATACAGGTACAACAGGCACTTCAGGTGCTCATAAACTGTGTATTGTTGCTTTTTGGATGGTGCTGATGTTATTGCAGATGCCCTGTGAAGTCTGAAATAGGATCGTGGTGACTCCACTGCTGCCGTTCCCAGCTGCTTTCACTGAGGGGAAATGTCTCAGCTGACACTCTGCATCCCCGGCCTTAGAATGTATTTATTGTCTCTAACATTCCATATTCGTTCAGGGACGCAATCCAACATCTCTGCCACCAGTGAGGGCAGCCAGCACACCGAGGGAAGGCAGGACAAGCCCCGTGGAGCTGCAGAACTTGGTGATCCCGTGCCAGGGCTGGGCACCGGCCCTGGGTCAGGGTCCCCTCTGCAGCCACCTCCTCGTCCCCAAGGTCCCAGCCTGGTGCTCGGGGGCTCTGGGGTTGCAGCACCCCAGGGGCTGTGGTTGGAGGGAACATGTGGGTGCCTGTGGGACAGTGGGAGACCCTGAGGGTGCTGATAATGGCATTAGTTGCTAATTAATAGTCCTTTTTTTTGCTCTGTGAGGTGCAGGACCCAGCACTCAGCCCTGCTCTGTCCCCAATAAAATTCACTGACGAGACAGAAACAGCTTCAAAGGATTGACAGAGAAATTGCCGATTTAATGTCAAAAATGTTTCAACAAAACAAACCTGCAAGAGCCCCCATTACTTCACAATTGCCTTGCAGATCCTCGTTAACTTTCTATAAATAAATCCCGAGGAGCCCCCGGCCAGCAGCTGGAGTGCCGGGGACACTCATCAGGGATGAGAGGGACCGCGACCGCACTCAAGGGGTGGCTGCTGCCAGCGAAAACCTCGGCTCCTGGCGGCTCTCGGGGCACGGTGACAGCGCTCTGCAGTCCCCGAGGGTGGGAACGAGCACAGGAAATCCTCCCCCTCACGCCCTGACCCCGCCACAGCAAACCCTTCACCACACACCCCGACCCCGAAGCTCTTCGGCAGCTCAGATCTCCCGAATATCGCATCTCCCAGGCACGAGGAGGAGGATGCTGATGATTTTGGGGCCCAGCCTCGGGGGTTCTGGCGGCTTAGCCAGAGGAGGGGGATGCCCAGCACCTCTGCAAGCCAAACCAACCCTCGGAGGGACGGGAAACGCTTGGGGAGGATCTCAAGGCTGCAGTCAGGACAGGCAGAGCGGTTCCGAACAGCCTCCTGCTGTCATTAGCATATGAATGGCTTCGTTATGTGCTTCCTATTCCTGTTCCCATCCTGGCGCCAGAGCCGGCGATGAGAGTTTTGATTACTCATCTGCTCCGCGCAGGCAGCCGCGGGCACAGCTCCGCTCCCACCGGCCTGAGCCGGGGGCTCCTGGGGGAGCCGGAGGGGACATCGGCTGCCAGCCTGTGCCACGCCTTGTGCCACCGCCCATCCCGCCTCTCCTGGCGGCTGGCATCTGCCCCGGCCCCTGTGCCGGCTGCGGGCACCTCCCGGGGATGTCCCCGCGCATCCTCCCCGGCCTGGGCTCCGGACACCTGCACAGGTGAGGTGTGCGCGCTCATGCGCGCTCCTCCGGGAGTTTTTGGCACGGCTGGGAAGCTGGAGGCGGCCCCTGCCTCCGACACCGCCCGGCGCAGGGTTTGACGTGCCTGGAGCCCACTAAATACACGGTGTCAGGTGTAATTGCACGGTACCGGCAGCGCGCCGGGGGGACGTGGCGAACACATTGGCATGGTTACGGAACACCCGGGGGAGTCTCAAATACAGGTTTGTTGGTCCCAGCTCGGAGGGAAAGGAGCCAAGTCTGGCTGTTGAGGAAAACAAGTGGATGTGCTTGTAGACTCGTTATTCATCTCTGCTCCTGTAGCTCTTGGATCAAGTAACAGGCTCCTCTCCCATTGTAACGGAGCCTGCTATCTACTGGAGCATTCCCTCCCCCCAGAGCCTCACCGGGGCTGCAGGAATGATGGGAGCAGCAAACCGGAGCCAGGAGCAGGGAGATGCCATCCCTGGGCTCAGTGGCCCTGCCTGTCCTGCTTCCTCCCTCCTGCTCCACTCGTGAGCTCCCCTCTCCTTCAGGAAAGCAGCCACAGGTGGGTACAGGCCCATTGTGCCGGGCACTGCTGTGACCCTTGGGAAGGATCCAGGCAAAACTAGGGGTGAGTGCAACCCCTGGAGGCTCAGACAGGTCTTTGGTGCTTTTTCCAAGGTCAAGCCATGACTGGGTGATTGGCAGGGCCAGGAGCAGAGCCAGAAGCACCCACCTCACCCTGAGCATCCTCCAGTTCCTGATTCTCCTTTCCTGGGAAGCACCACGGGCAGCAGCATTTTGGAGGAAGGAGCTGCTGGACACCAATCCCACCAGGGCTGCTGACTGGGGCTGGTGCCAGGGACACTGAGGCAGAGGGGATCTGCTTCGCCCATCCATGCATCCAGTCCCAGATCCAACAGGTGCCACAGCATTCCTGGCTGCCATCTGGCTGGCACGGGGCTCCTATTAAAATGGAGCCGTGGTTCCCTAAGTGAAATATTGATGAAGAAGGCCTGAAGCGAGAAATGGAGTCACCTGACTGTATTTCCTTCCCATTTTTAATAGCTCACCATTTCATGCCAGGAAGACTACAGTGTGTTATTTGGCTCTGAATGAAAATTATTCCAACTGGGGAGGGAGCCTGTCATTTGCATCTTGAATAAATAGGTTCTAACAAGAAGAGATCTGTTTAATGGAGAGATTTGGGGAATTCAGCCTGAATCCTGCCTGACTTGAGGTCCTGAGACAATAATTGGGATGAGCAGAGTAAAGCCAAGAGCTCTTCATGGGACCAGACAGCGTATGAGGGCTTCAGTAGAAATTGAACCATACAACTCTGTCAGTGCAGCTAGAATGGGAAATGGGATGTTTATAGGCCTGGGAATTGGCGCTCCCTGCACAAATTGTCTATTGTGTATAATTATCTGGCCTGCCTTGGAATGAGGGTGGCTGGAAATTAAGAGACATGATCACACGGAGCAGAGATTGCCCCGGCTCAGCTCCTGCCTAGTTCCTGGGCAAAGGCAGAGCCAGGGGGTCCTCACGGGAAGGCACCACTTGTGCGGGCTCCACAATGTCCCCCGTGTCCCTGCCTAGGGACGGGGACCCTCCTGGGAGCAGCTCCAGTGCTCCCCAGGGAGCCTCTGCTCCCACAGGAGAGCCCTCTGCCATCACCCTGTGCCATCACCCTCTGCCCCCTGGACATGCCGGGGGCCCTGGAAGATGGTGAAGGTTCTTGCTCTTCCTCCTCCCTCACGGCCATAGCCAAGGAGCTGGAAGCAGGGTGGGAGCAAACAGGAGAAACAGCTGGAAATGGCCACCTTTGTTCCTGGGTGAAGGGAAGAGTGGTGACACCACAGCGGCACAGCTCGGCTGGTGCCATGTCCCGGCGCTGAGCCACGCTGTGCTGGGAACACAGCTGAGGGACTACAGCTCCCACAAGTCTCCCTGGCAGCACAGCCCCCTCAGAATGCTTCCATTTTTGGCTGTAAAATTTTGGCTTTGGGGGAAAAAAAAAAAAAAAAAAAAAGGCGCTTTTTGATTCAAAGTGAAGAATTTGAAGCACAAACTGCTGCTATTTGCAAATAAAAGAGTAAAAAAGGCCTCTGTTAGGAAACAGTGGGTGCCATGATTGTCAGTGGCTCCAAAACAGATCATATTCCTCCTCAAATTGCTGCAGGTTGACGAGGCAGGATGAGGATGTGTGGGATGAGGAGATTAATGAGAATTTACTTTTTAAGGCTGTTTTAAAGTGGGGTGGAGAGATGGTGGAGCTGTGGGAGCCAGAGCCTCCTGGTAAAGCAGGGCTGGGCGCTGAGCAGGGCTGGGTGCTGAGCAGGGCTGGGCGCTGAGCAGGGCTGGGTGCTGCCCTGGCTCCCGAGTGCTGCCATTCTCCACAGCTGAGTGCAGCAGTGCAGGAGCAGCTCCAGAGATGTTCTGCTCCCCCTGTCAATGTGTACTTGGGGAGTCCTTAATCCACGGGTCGCTGAAGTGATAAACAATAATGTCTCTTTCGGAGCTGTTACGACTTATCATGTTAATGGGCACTTAGGGAGCCTTTAATTGGTGATTTGTGCATGCACTGTCACAAAATTTTAAAACACATTTACCATCATTTCCGGGGTGTTTTAGAAGCACCAGTTCGCTACACTTAGAGATGAGCAAGCAAACCTACCTCGAGTCCCCTGCCCCGCCTGCTCGCCTGTGGCGTCAGGCTCCGTCTCAGGAAAGGGCTCTTTGTAAAACCAAGGCAGTGGCACCAAGAGGTTCCTCTTGCCAAGCTGCTCTGGCAGCGAGCCCAGTGGCTCCTGGGGGGTCACTCACCATCGTTTGCCTCTCCAGCAGCACACTGGTCCTGCGAGGGATTCCCTGCTGTGTTGAAAAGCTCTGGTTGAAAAGTCATAATGCCAAGAGCTCTACAAACATCCATCCCAAAGATCTCATCCATAGTACTTGGGGTTGAATAGCAAACTAAAGAAACATTCCTTACTACCAGGAGCTCTCTCTGCTCTGCCCACCCTGGGGCAAAGGGTTGAACTGGGGAGCAGCTCCTGCTCTCACACGAGGGTCACTGGCGAGCCGAGCCACCCGCAGCAGCACAGATCCCAGAACTGCGGGTTCAGCCTCAGGAGCAGCTCACCCTCACAGAGACATTCGCCCCACGGACACCAGACCCCACTCCAGGGCCCCCAGGGGGATTGGCTGTGGGACCCCCAGCACCTGCCAGGACTGCATTCCCAGTGTGGGGAGCACCAGTGCTGGGAGAAGCCATAATTAATGGCGCCTGTCACGGCTGTCAAGTTCTTCATCATTAGAAATAAAGCATGTCAATGCCTAATTAAAATTCTGCTGATTTTTGAAGCAGTGCTTCCTAACGAGAGCTCCCGTCTGCAGCGCTGGATCCGCTCAGCCCGGTGCCCTCGCTGTCTCCAGGTGAGTTCGTGTCTCACTCTTCCCAGCTCTATTTTTTCCCTACCTCTCCTCCAAGCCCGGCTGGTTCCAGGAGCGGATTGAGCCAGAGGACTGTAACTGATGGAGTTTCCATAGCAATGCTCTTCGTCACCACCGTGCCATTTCCAGCTCTGCCTCCAGCAGATCATACTCTGCTTTCTGTTGATCCAAGGAGCTGACTGGGAGCAGCCCAGAGAGCTCCTGGCACCCAGAGCTTGGCAGAGCTGGGATGGGCACTGCCTCACCAGCCACCAACACCCAGGAATACATCCTGATACATCCTCAACCTGCAAGGACACATCCAGAACAAAAGAATGGACTCCATCACCTGGGGCTCAGCACTGACCCTGCTGCAGGGAGCTGGGCCTGGGGGTCACCCCTTTATCCCTGTTCCCTCTGGCGGGTGTGGAGGGGGGTTCAGAAGCAGCTCCGAGGGGTCCCTTGCATGCGTTGCATGTCCCACGTGCTCAGCTGAACGAGCTGGGATGAGCAGGGGCTTCCAGGGAATGCTGAGTGCTGGGTGTTGTCCTGCCAATGTGAGCTAGTTCGACTGAGCATCATTTGGCAGCTCGGGAGGGAAAGAGCCTGATAGAGTCTGAAAAATTCATTGAAACGTTGGGTTCCAGCCAGAGAGAAAACATCGCTGAATGGCAACATAAAAGGAAATTGTCCCATAACATTCCGAGAGCACTTCAGTATTTGTCCTCTTTATTTTAAAGTGTCGAGGATCTTTGGGAAACACTCTGGAATGGGACTTTTATAGATGGTCTAAATTAAACTTCACTTAATATTATAAGCAATAAATCCTGATTGTCAGGTTTTGTTTAGCGGGTATAAAAATGATTGGTGGGAGCTGTAGCTTTTTCTGAGACTGGAAGATCAGTGTTCTCACTGTGCCGTCTGTCCCCGGCTGCGAGACGTGTCCCCAGCGGGTGAGACGTGTCCCCAGCCCCGGGCACATCCCAGCGGCTCCACAGGCACCTGTCCCCTCTGCAGGTCATCTCCACACTCCAATCATGCAGAAAGATGGGACAGGAGGCTCCCAAACATCGGGGACAGATGTTTATTTTCATGTGATTGCTGGAGCTTTGAGGAAACTAAGAGGAAGACCCCAGGCAGCCACAGGCTTTGGAGACTGAGGGGTACAGGAGGCTGGGAGCTGCTATTTGGGGTCTGTCACACAGGTGGGTGCTGAGAGTAGCAAGGAAATTCCCCAGACACCACAGCCCAAGGACACCCCAAGCTCTATTTTTCAGCTGGTAGGAGACAAGTAAAACAAATAAGAGCATTGAAATTGGAGATACCTTTCTTTGCTTGAGATTTCTGCCCACAGTGGTTTGACTGGAGTGAAGGAAATACATTTGGTCATTTTATAATGTGGGATTTTTTAAAACCCTCTCAAGTATCTCTAGGTTTGGCCACCTGTCCCTTGAGTCCAAAAACCTGAGTCCCTTTGCGTGGGGATTGATCTGATTGCTGTGGCTGTGTCACTGCTGGCCCCAGCTGCCTTTCCATGGAAAGCAATTTCCAGGAATTTCTTCATTGAAAGGGTTGCCAGGCACTGGAAGGGGCTGCCCGTCCTATGGCGCAGTCACCACGTCTGGAGGTGTCCAAGGAATGACTGAACGTGGCAGTCAGTGCTCTGGTCTGGGAGAGAAAGTGAGAATTGGGCACAGGTGGAACTTGGTGCTCTTGGAGGGCCTTTCCATCTTGGATGATTCCAGGATTCTGGAATTCTGATTCTGAGCAAGTGCAGTGCCGACACCCTGGCGAGAGGAGGGGGCCTCATTTTTCTGGAGCCTGCCCAACAGCATCTGCCAGCAGTCTTCAAGATGATAAAACCCAATTTAGTGCCATTTATGATGGAGGAATGAGAGAAATCATGTAACAATTACAGGAGATTTACCCCCTTCTATATATTTGGGCTGAAGGTGGCATTTCCAGTGACATCCCAGCTGTGCCGCCGGGCCACGCCACGGCAGAGGGGATGCAATTTCAGGAGAGATCTTTAGGTGCAAATTGATTTTGCCATGAATATTTATGTGGCGTGCGAGGCTGCGCGCGTGCGGCGGGGCAGGGGGGGAAATGTGGGGCTCGGCGTGGGATGCCGGAGCGGCCGCTCGCCCTCCTCTCGCCTGGAATAATAACTGGAATATTTATAATCTCCCCGTGGCCGCGGTGCTGGCGGGGAGGGGTGTTCCTGGTGCCGCGAGGACTGCGGGGCGGTGGCAGGGCCGGCCCTGAGGCTGATTTGGAATGCGCAGAGCATCCCTGTGCTGCGCGGGCCCCGGCAAGAAACCCGGGAAAGACAAGAAAAATGAAGGCAGGCGCAATCTCATTTTCTGAGGGCTGCAAGTCAGCCAGGAAATGGCTATTATTCCATCGACACTGTCGGTATTAAGTTATTTCCTTCACTAAATACGAGAATGTTCATGAATATCTATTGAGTTCCAGGTACTGGCGGCTCCCAGCACTGCGGCTCGCTGATTGTGGCTTTATATTCCTCCGACAACACACCTCAATCTCACATTGAAGTGAAAGACAATAGTATTTTAAATTGGTTAATAAATCTCTAGATTGATGCTCCTGGAAGGCCCAGGAACTTCATCTCTATTACACGAATAAAAGTGATAACATTTTAACCACTGAAGTGCTAGGAATTTGGGAAGCTCCTTCCCGATGCCCTTCAGGGCGGCCACGTCCCTGCAAAGGGAACGCGAGTCAGGGGCGGCCACCACGGCGCTGCCTTTGGGGGGAAAAGTGCTGGGTTTGGAGCCATGAATCCTGTCCAGGCAGGATGAGGTGATCACCCTGGCTTGGCTCCTTCTGCCTTCCTCAACCCTCTCCTGTGGCCCATATAAGGAGTGGAAAATTCCCCTTTTAACACCAAAATGGAAGCTCACCCGTGGCCCTGCTGGGAGCCTTATTTGGCTCTGGGGATTCCTGTGCACCTCGTCCTGACCCTGGCAGCCCTTCCCAGGAGGAAAAACACACGGATACGCCAGGCTGACACCAGCCAGCCACACCACGCGGGTGCCGTGTGTGCCACACTGTCTGTGCGTGGCTGTCACTCAAGCGCACAGTGTCACCATGGTGGTGACACACACACACACAGTGTCACCATGACTGTAGCACACACACAGTGTCACCATGGCACTGACACACACACACACAAACACACAGAGTGCCACCATGGCTGTGACACACACACACTGTCACCATGGCTGTAGCACACACACTGTCACCATGGCAGTGACACACACACAGTGTCACCATGGCACTGACACACACACACACAAACACACAGAGTGCCACCATGGCTGTGACACACACACACTGTCACCATGGTGGTGACACACACACACAGGGTGTCACCATGACTGTAGAACACACACACTGTCACCATAGCAGGCACACACACACACAGGGTGTCACCATGGCTGTGACACACACAAACACACACACTGTCACCATGGCTGTAGCACACACACTGTCACCATGGCAGTGACACACACACAGTGTCACCATGGCTGTGACACACACACACTGTCCCCATAGCAGTGACACACACACACACACACACACACAGGGTGTCACCACGGCCACGGTACACACACACTGTCACCATAGCAGGCACACACACACACAGGGTGTCACCGTGGCCATAGCACACACACATTGTCCCCATAGCAGTGACACACATCCCACCATCCTGGATGGATGCTCCGGCCCCGCCGCTGCCCCGGCCCCACTCCCCTGGGTCTCCTGTGTCCCCCACCCCGCTCCAGCCGGGGCTGAGCGGTCCCAGAGCTGCCGGTGAAATGTCAGTAGGCAATTTTCCGCTCCTCTCCTCCTCCACATCTCCTTTTGTTCGTGTGCTGGGAAGCAGAGCGTGATCCCTGCCTGGTCCTGGCTGGGGTGGGAGGTGCAGGATGTGGCCCCAGGCTCACGGCGGTGCCAGGCACACACTGACCCCCTGTGCTCACTGTGCTTGGCACCACGGGTGCCACCACTAAACAGAATTTGGAAGAAACAGAGTCTTCTTACTTCTATGAATTCTTACAAATTATAGGGAGATGAGAATATTTTAATATCAACCAGAGTACTTCAAGTACAAAGAGCTGTTCTGAAAATGTATTGAATATTTTTCCACTGATGTTTAGTGTCTGTAAGATTCCTTGGGGAGTTTACAACAAGTGGAATACTTAAGGATATAGTGCCATAGGTTCTTTCAGTATTTTCTTTTCAAGGAAAGTAACCTCTGAATTATCTAGGAAGTACATGAACAACATGAAAGGAAGATTATGCACAGAAAGAAAAAAATATGCAGAGAATTCAATTATGCAAAAAAAGTGATGTGCTTTGCTTAATTCCCCAAACACATCCCACGCAGTAGTCACGGCAGCAGCCCTCGGTGCATGCAGACGAGGTTTCCAGGTCACCCTCCCTGGCTCTTTCTGATCATTCCTTGTTCCCACTGCTCTGTATTGCAAGGCTGACAGGATCAGTGTTCGTTTCTGTCCTTCTCCCGTGCTGTGCAGGGGCGGGGGACCCAACAGCACCCAATTCTGGAGAGACTCTGGGTGGAAAATCCCCCCATTTGTGGAGCTCTGGCTCTGGGGATCCAGGGACGATGGGTCACAAGCCCCTGGATGGGAGGGGAGGTGCTGGGGGTTCCCTGTCCACCTGCCCCATCCTTATTTCCAGCACTGAGGCACTTCCCAAACCTGCCATGGCCAGTTGGGAAGGTTTGTTTTCCAGCAGACAGCACGGCACCAGCTGCCAGCCTCCAGCACATCCCCACATGGTGCAGCTGAGGAGCTGCTCTGCCTTTTGGGGACTCTGATACCCCCTACTGCCCTCTCTGCCCTTGGCACGGCACCACACTGAGCACCCCTGTGAAGTGGGAGGCCCTGGCACAGGGTGCCCAGAGCAGCTGTGGCTGCCCTTGGATCCCTGAAGTGTCCAAGGCCAGGTTGGATGGGGCTTGGAGCAACCTGGGACAGTGGAAGGTGTTGGGGGGGGGCTGGAATGAGATGAGCTTTTAGCTCCCTTCCAACCAAATCCTGCCCGTGATTCCACGATTCCACGAACTTCTGCCAGCGGAGGGACCCTGCAGGTCCCCTCCTTCCCAGGCGGGCTGAGCCCAAGGACTTCTCCTGCCCCTCTGGCACTCCCCACTGGCAACCAGCATCGAGCCATTCCCCTCTGGCAGTGCTGGGCCTGCCTTGCTGTGGGTTCATTGCCCTGCAGACACTGCCACTCGCAGCCCTGCGGCGGCACAGCCGCTGCTCCTCCAGCGGGGTGACCCGGCGGGGCCACAGGCTGCGTCCCGGGGAGCATCCCTGTCCCGGGGCAGAGCTGTGCCTCTCACTGCTGCGCCGAGCTGAGGCACGAAATTCTGCCTCCATCCCCAAAAAAGGTGGGCAGGGTGGTGGGTGCAGGGAGCGGGGCAGGCTCAGCCCTGGAAAAAGGGGGAACCAACCCCCTCTGCTGCAATTCCCCGCCATCAGTGCCAGGGCCGGGCTGAGCTGGCACAGGGATGTGTTTGTTTGTTTGTTTGTTTGTGGGCCTGTTTGTTGATAAATTTGCATGGAGTCTTGGAAAAAAAATAAAGTATCTTCTCCAAATTGAATGACATGAATTATTCCAACCGAACTCACTAATTAAGACCTCATTAGCAGCCCAAATTTGTGATAGATCAGCAGTGGACTTGGCGCAGTGGTTTAATTTAATGATTTCTTGCATTACTTTGTTAATCATCTTTAGTCTGATTTAATTTATGCCAATGTGGCTATCCTAATTTCTAATTAAGGCATCGATGGCAGGGACACCATCACCCCCGCCCCAAGAATTCCAGTCACGGACAGTGCAGGAGCAATCCAGGTTCTTATTATCCCGGGGTGGGTGGGGGGCTCCTCCCCACTCCCAGCCTGGCCCACAGCCCCATGTCGGACACCTCTGTTCCAGTTGGGATTTTTCCCAGTGCTCCCATGGTTGAGCTGGTCCCAGAGTCCCTCAGAGCTCGGGATCCTGCTGGAAGGTGCCACCACTCCAGGATCGCTGTTCCGCACAGGCTCGGCCACAGCAGATCCGAGAGTTTGCAGGGGAGAACATCTGCTAATGCAAAACATTTATGCCAGTCGATATAAATTTATTTAGTGCAATAAATGACATAATTGAATTTTTATCTCCTTAATATATTTCCCTAAAATAACGAAGATTTGGAGTGTCCCTGGCCCACAGATGTCTTTCATGGGGACGTATTTCCTGTACTATTACACTTGTATAAATCTGACATTTAAACAGTTTAATAAATGAGCGGTTGTTTGACTTGTTTCACTTTCAATACATTCTGGTGGATTAATAAAATGTATTTCAAAAGGAAGCCTGATAGAACATGCTATAAAAATTCTTGATTTATTAGCGATACATTTGCTATTAGTTGGGACAGATACTCAAAATGTCATTAAGGTTAAAATAATAATCAATCAAACTAATTAGACTCTATTTTTCATATGCAAATATAATTAAGCATCCATTTCTCAATAACTTTAAAGAGAATTATTGAAGCTGCACAAAGTGTGCTGAGTCCTTACTTGAGCTAATGAAATGGCAGCGCCCTCCCTGCATATGCAAACAAAATTGATTAACTGCTCTGAGCTTGGCTTAATAACCCAGGAGGGGCTGGGGGAGCAGGGTCGGGGCCTGGGGGTGTCACTGCCATGCCCACCCCCCAGATTCCTGCTTTCTCTGGAGCTGGGCTCAGCTGGGATGTGGGATCATGGCACGGATCCCACAGGTACCACCATCTGCAGCCCTGCCTCACCCGTGTTTGCTGAAGTTTTTTCACTCTGACTGTTTTTTTTTTCCAGGGAAAAAACACCATTTTGTTATGAGAAGGGTTAATAAGAGATGTTTATTTATGAACTCAGCATATTACTGTTGCATAATTTGAATACAGTGCTATGAGCTTTTTTTATTGCCTGCTATAATTTCATTTTTAAAGCTTCCCCTATGCCATACTTTACAAATGATATCGCAAACAAGAAATAAATTCTGTTTTGCAGCTGTGCTAACTATATTTACCCATGGGATACACTATTTTGTCCTTGACATAAATCCCCTGGGATTTCACTCGGAATTACTTTGGCACGCCACATTCCCTGCATCAGGGTATTGTGCACCAAGTCTATCACCGGGCTCTGGCGGAGCCGCCGGATCGCTGCGAAGAGAAAGAGGCACTTGTTTAGCATATTACCATGAAAATCAGTCAACTCGCACATTAACGATTGTCAGGGAACCCGGGAGAGGGAAATAAGGGAAATAACTGTGGATTAAACCAGCAAGGATCCCCCAAGCAGCAGCGGGGGGAGGCGGGGGGCGATGGCCTCCAGCCCAGCACACCCAGAGCATCACCTGCTGCTGTTCCTCCCCTCGTCCCTCCTGCGGCTGTTGTGCCCAAATCTCCCCTGGTGTCCCCACCCCTCCGCAGGGCAGGGGGTCCTCTAGCTGTGTGTGAGCCTGCTTTTAGGGGTTTTTCCTTGAATTCGCAGCCCCTGGAGGTTTTTCCTGCCTCTGCCCCGCTGCAAAGAGGCACGGGTCCTGCGCAGCCTCAAGGTGCTCAAACCACCTCTGGAGCGGTCCTGCTGCTAATTGGGGCCTCGTTTTCTGCAGGTGTCAGGCTCCAGGACATCAGGTTTAATGGAATTCAGCTCCCCTGCGCTCCTCAGAGGCACGGGGGCTGCCAGGGAAGGGGGTCTGTGCCTGGCACGGGGCGGGAGCGTGGTGGAGCTGACAGTGTCAGCAGGTCTCCGGGGACAGGCGTGTTTTTGTCGATCATGTAGCATCAGGTTCTTGTGTCACCGCGTTACGGAGCTTGATGGCACTTAATACACCATGACAAGGTGTAACATCAGAAATGGAACACGAAATGAGATCAAACGGCGTCCTGGTCCCCAGAGGGCCCGATCAAATCCGAGGGATGGAGGTTTGAAGGGGGAAGAAATAATGCAAACTCTTCCCTCCATAGGAACCTTTAGAATCTCATTAGCCTGGACAGCCACAGCCGGGCTGGGCTCCCATGGCGAGGAGGATGTGGGGCCTGTGGGGTGGAGGTCTCACCCCATCCCTGCAAGACGCAGGGCCTGAAGACCTCCCCAGCACTGACCTTGTAGTGGGGAGCAGCTCCAGGCCCCTGCTGGAGTGGGGACTACCCTCAACTCTTCGGGTTGGGAGTCAAACCACAATCATGGATCCTCACAGGGACTAGGAGGGTGATCCCAAGGAGGGAACCCCCAAAACAAAGCCCTGCCCCACTTTTCTGGGTGTCTGCAGGCAGAGGCTGATCCAATGGGCAGTGTCCAGGGAAGCTGTTTCTTGGGAGGGACCCTGAAGGCAGGTTCTGACCTTACAGACAAGTTCCTTCAGGAAAGTAGGGTAAGGACAGAACACCTCGGGCAAGCTAAAAAAAGGACAATTTTTCACATATCTCAGCAATTTTGAGAAGGGGATGGAAGCCGTTTTTCAGCAAAGAAGAGCTCTTTTCGTTTGGAAAATGTTAACCAGATGTTCCCAAAAAAGTACGTCATGGAAAGAGTGACTGAGGTCCCTGGTTGGGACTAACCCTGGCCCCAGGGAGCTGTGGGGCTGCGCTGTGGGGCTGCTCAGGCTGCAAACAAAGGCAGATGAGCTTGGAAAGGCACCAATTCCCAGTGCCCCTGGCCTGGGATGGAGGGTGGGATTGCAAACACCCGAGATTCAGGGCAGGGCACGATTTTTCCCTGGCAAATGGCCATTGCCACCACACCAGCAGACACCTGCAGAGGAGTGTATGTGTCCCTCCACTCCTGAGCCACATTCCAACAGATCTTGGGGTGCTTTGGGAGCGGGGCAGCAGTGCCAGAGCCCGTTAGTGCAAATTAGGAGCAAACCTGGAGCATCTGGGCACCGACGCTCTGTCCCTTGAATTTTTTCCTAGTGGCAAAACCTAAATCCAGTCAGGACAAAAGGCGGAGACAGCATCTGAACGAGAGGCTCATCACTGCACGGGGGTTGTGGAGCAGGGAAATGAGGAGTTTTCAGCCTCTGGCTGCACCCAGGGCCATGAGAATCAGCAAATCGTTAATAGGCCTGAACCCCCGTGAGCAGCCCAGGGGAGAAACCTGCCAGAGGAGCCTCCTGTGCCGAGCCTGGCCTCTGTTGTGTCCCTGCTGGTGGCCACCAGGTCCCCCGACCCCTGCCTGCCCCAAGGGACAGCGCTGAGCAGGAGGGGATGTTGGAGATGAGCAGAGACACGAACCGGGCAGAGGGGCTGCCAGGTTAATGCTGCAATTAGCAGACTTTGTCTGTTTATGGTGAATAACGATCAGAGTGATTTCTCCTTTGGGTGCCTCAGTCTGCCCATCTCCCCACTCACCCACATTTGCACCGTCTCTCTTCTTGTCCTCAGAGTGTCTGGCACAGGGTGCCAGAGGAGCTGTGGCTGCCCCTGGATGCCTGGAAGTGTCCAAGGCCAGGCTGGACGGGTTCTGCTGCTGCTGGGCAGGGTCTGCTCCCAACAGCCCCCAGCCCCACCCTGCACCCCAGGACCCTCCCAGGAGCATTTCTGGGGCACATTTGCACAAGCTTTAGGAGCAGCAACACCCACTCTGCTCCAGGACAGGGGATGCCAGTGGGGTGACCCTGGGACCTGCTGGATCCCTCAGCAGATGGTGTGACAGAGCTCCAGTTCCTCTGGGAGAGGGTCTGGGAGATGCCTGGGAGATGGATGCCTGCTGGGGCGGGCTCCCACAGTCGTGTGTCTCCATTTCATCACTAATATACACAATTAATAAACTTAATTGCACGTAAAATTGCGGCAGCTGAAAAATGAGTGCAATTCCTTCTCCTCCAGCTTCGCACCAAGCCTTGGCGAGGACGAGGGGTGCAAAGGTGTCCCTGCAGCCCCCTTTGTCTTCAGAAATCTCTCCCACGGGCCCGTGCCTGGGTCTCCTGGGAAGGGACTTTCCTTGTGCCTGGTGTGCTGCTCCTGCACAGAGTGATCAATTCCTGTGTGCTGGAGGATTAAATGACTCCATGAGGCAGAACATCATCCTGTGCAGGCAGCGCTGATTCCTGACACCCTGCAGGGATCCCTGACACCCTGCACTGATCTTGACACCCTGCACTGATCCTGACACCCTGCACTGATTCCCTGACACCCTGCACAGATCCTGACACCCTGCAGGGATCCCTGACACCCTGCACTGATCCCGTGGCCTGGTACCTTGATGTCGGTCCTGGAGAGGGATGGGTGCACACAGGAACATCGGGGCTCTGCAGGGCTCTCCCTGCGGGTGGGGCTGTGGTGGGAAGGCAAGACAAACCCCCGGCTGCGCCACTGTCACCTGGCACAGGTGCGAGCAGCCAGCACCGGGATGCCGGGAGTGCCCGGAGCTCCGCATGGACCAGCGTCTCCAGTCACCTCGTGCAGAGAAGAAGGGGTTAATGCCTCCCCTCAATGCCGCAGCACTGAAGTTCATTACTTTTGCTAATTGCTTGGGAGTCAGTGGGTCCAGCAGCTGGTGGAAAATGCATCTCCGTGTAATGGATTCATCGGCCGGTTCGCCTCGGGGCGCCGGGGAAGGGGCTGCACCCCGCGCTGCCGGGGGCTCGGACACCAGCGCTGGACACCAAAGGGGGTGTCCCCGGGCCTGGCCGGGGCCGCAGGGCCCTGCTGTGCGGCTGGAGCTGCCGTCTGACCACAGCCCGGGGCTGCCACAAGCAGCAAAGTGGCTCAGGAGGCAGAGACAGGGCAGGGACGGCACCGGCGAAGGTTTCCACCCCTGCCTTGTGACAAACTCCTCTGATCTTCCGAGCACGAACGTGGGTGCTGTAGGGTAAATTAAACACACCCTGCTAATGCCGGTGACACCGGAGAAGCTTCACTTTCCCCGGTAACGGATGTGGCCATAAGTACTTTGCAACCATATGGTGATTATGTTTAATAAAGGACATTTTCTGTAATTAAAGAGTTTTATTAAGGCATTATTAGCCCTTTAGGTTGAAAAATAGCTGAACAGAGGTGTAATAGAGGTGCTAGCATCTGTATTGGGTGAGCAGATGGAGGGAAAGCTCCACCCTTGAGCCGAGAGCCGCAGGTGCCGCGGGGCTTGGCTGGCAGCGGTGACATGTGGCACCGCGTGTGTGCCACTGCCGGGCAGCTCCGGGCACGGCGGGGCTCAGGACAGTGCCATGCTGCTGCCCCCCATGTGTGAGGGGACAGTGTCTGGCATCCTGCTGGCGCCCGGAGTGCTGCCGGGACTCTGCCACACCACTCCGGCAGCTCCCGCTCCCCTTCCCGGGCGGATTCGAGTAATTCAGCGTGGCCTCCTCTCGGGCACTGCTGTCTCCAGCTCAGGCACATCCGCCTGGGCAGCCTGTTAGGAGGGCCCTGGGCTGCTGCCTCCGCCTGTAAATCAGGATTAACGAGACGTCGGAGGGAGCTCCAAGCCCAGCGCAGCTCTGCTGGCAGCCCGTGCCAGCCTGGAAGCGGGGCCTGCCCCCGTGTCCCCGGGCAGTGGCAGTGCCAGCGCCGTGCCAGCACCCTGCCCTCATCCTGCACGGCTGTGGGTCCTCTGCCGAGGTGTCAGGGCTGTCCCACAGCCTGTGCCATCGCAGCAGCGGCAGCGCCACATGGCTGGGGGTGCCTGGCACGCACCACAGCAGGGGAATGGCTGAGCCGAGCGTGGCATCCTGCATCAGGCAGGGCCAGGTTGAAAAAGGGCTTTGGCTTCGGCAAGTACCACGGCAGAGGCGTGGTCTGGCAGCAAAGGTCTCCCTCCAGCTGCCCCTGCCCCCTCTCTCTGGCACTCGTCATCCTCTCAGCCAGAGACTGCCCCGGGAACAGGCTGAGGTGGGATGAAGCCTGGGGAGAGCTGCCAGTGCCACGCTGTGCCCTCGCTCCGCAGGAGGGTGGGTGAGCGAGGCTGGAGGGATCCTGCAGCACCAGCAGCACGCCCGGTGCAGCTCTGCAGCCCTGAGGAGGCGCAGGGCTTGTGCCAGACCCCCCAGCTCTGGCAAAAAGGAGCCGTGGGCACTGCCAGGGGCTCGTGCCAGTGCTGATCAGAGGGGAGGGAGCCGTGACATTGCCGGGAACAGTTTTTTCTCCATCTGAATTTGTGCGGCCTGTCCTCTAATCATTTGTACGTTATCCATCATCCCCTGCCTCCCGTCCCTGCTGTCGCACGGCTCCAGGCAATCCATCTTACAGTTAAAAAATTGTCTCTCTTACACAGGGGCTTTCAAACAAGACAAATAGAAAGAATAAGATCTGGTATTGAGATGCTGTGTACAGGGTGAGATACATAAAGCGGCGGGTAAAAGATCCCATCTGATTGTCGGGAGCAGATCTACGGCAGTGTCAGCGTGGCATGGTCCCTCCATGGGGGACAGGCAGGATTCAGACTCCTCTCTGTCACAGTCCTGGGGATCTAAGCGCGGTTTGGCCTCAGCTGAACGGCACCATCTCCTATCTGGTACGGTCCTGGGGATCCAAGCAGCCCCACCAGCCCCAGCATGGGCACCACGAGCCACTCAGTCACCCTGAGGGCTAGGTCTGGCATCCTGGCACAGAGCCTGGCTGGCACTGAGCCCTCCTGTCCGACCTCCCAGCCCTCTGGGACTGAGCCCATTGCCGCTGCTGCCGCTGCTGTGCCTGTGACACCCCTCAGGAATATGGATCGGTTGGTCCAGGTTGTGTCGGGCGGGGGAGGCAGGAGGGGAGGGCCCAGAGCTGTGCCAGAGCCAGGTGGGAACTGGAGCACAAGGAACAGCACAGGCCTGGCTGCTGGGGTAGAACCAGCCTGCTCCTGGTGCCTGGGGAGGTGGCCCTGCCCTGTGCTAAAGTATTCCTGAAGAGGCTGAGTGCTGCCTTCAGAAAGTCACTCTGATTCCCTCTTCCCCATGCAGAATGCTCCTGGCTGGCCAATGCCATGGGCAGCAGTGCCCTTGGTGCAGTGGCTGTGCCAGGCTGTGTGTGCCAGGCTGATCTGTATCTGTGCCACATTATTAAAATGCTGATGAGCCCATGATCATCCCAGGGAAGAAAAAGGGGGGATCCAAAGGTTTTGTGCTCAAACACTTCTGCTTTAGGCAGGGTGGATAAATCCCTGCTCAGAGCCTCCCAGTGCCTGTGCACACTCAGGATGCTGAAGAATCAGGATGAAACACCCAACCTCCCCCTCCCAGGCTGGCTCCTGGGGCCGTGGGTGCCCAGGGAGCTGCGGTGGGAGCCGTGCCAATGCTGGTCCTGGGCTGTGGCAGTGCCAGGGGAGTGGCGACATTGCAGCTCCCTGGCGATGCAGAACTCGCTTCTTCCTTGCTCCCTAATGAGACCAAATAAATTTACGTGGTGCTGTATCCCCCCCTCCCTCCCCTTGCTGAGGCAAAGGCATCTGATGGTGGTTTAGACAACCCCGGCTCTCGCCTGAGCCGCCACGCTCCGAGCTGCCTGCATTTTTATGAGCTGACTTGTTATATGGGGTGGAAGTATGCAAAATATGTCAAGCCCAAGCAGAGATTTGAATCAAAATGACTCTAATTACTTGTAATAATTTTTTGTATTCCAACATAAAACAATGTTAAAAAAAAAAGCATTACAATAGTTAAAAGACAAATCATTTAGTGAGTCCCTCACTTTATCGCTTTATTAGACAATTTCCTTTGCCACATTTGGAACATGAGGCTGGGTGATTGCCCAGGGCTATTCCAGTGCAGGCAGCACTGACAGAGAGTTCATCCTGTCATTAGTCAAACACCATCACTGCAGGACCAACGGCCTTGTCAAATTAGACACCATCTCCAGGCATCAGTGTGGCACCAAATTGGGAGGGAAATTGGGTTCTCTCCCTTCTCTCCTTCCTTTCTTCATCTCTAAAATAAGCCAGTTTGATTCTTCCTTTGGGTGAGCCCCAGCGTGGGATGTGTGAGCAGGGATGGACCCAATTTACTGTCACTGGTGTGATCCCTGGGGATTCTGAGCTGACATGGGCGAGAGGAAGAAATTCTCCACTAAGAGGAAGAAATTCTCCACCTTGCACCAGATCAATTTACTCCAAGCCCTGTCCAGCCTGGCCTTGAGCACTTCCAGGGACGGGGCAGCCACAGCTTCTCTGGGCAACCTGTGCCAGGCCCTCACTGCCCTCCGAACTTCTTCCCAACACCAAATCTAAATCTCTCCTCTTTCTGTTCAAAACCATTCCGTCTTTTCCTATCACTACCTGCCCATGCCACCCTCCATCTCTTCTGTAAGCTCATTTAACCCCTGGAACGCCTGGAAAACCACAGCGGGGGGCTCTCTGTGCCAGAGCCGGCACCAGCAGCACCTTCCAGGGGTCCGGCACCCGCCCTGCGCCCCGGGGGCTGCCCGCGGGATGTGACCCCGATGTGGCGCTGGAAGGTGGGGACAGGGATGTCCCGCGGTGACCCTGAGCCGCCAGCGCGTGTCAGCGCTGCCAGCCCGGCCGCGGCTTTGGGCAGAGGAAGCAAGTTGCTCATTGCCCGTGACATAATTTAGATGAATGGGGTGGGTAATCCATCAGGCAGAGCCCCGCGCAGCCGGGGGGGATCCCATTACCTTACACGTGTTAACAGCCCAACTCCTTTGTACAAACAACAAAGTGGCGCTCCTGAAAAGCCCGATTTTCCCTCATTGTCTGCGGGAGGAGCGGCGGGTCGGCGGTGATGGATGGCGGCGCTGGCGGGGCGGGACGCGGCCGTGCCGCGGGGGAAGAGGGACACCGTGTGGGGACACACCGCGACACCTGCGGGAGCCCGAGCGGCGGGACTGGCGTGCCTGCAACCCCGGAGCCGGCCAAGGATCGCTGGGAGCAGCGGGCGGCGAGAAAGAACGGGATGCGCCTGGAGAAGGAGCGGCCGGGAGTGGGGACAGCACTTTCCGGGACAAACATCCTTGTTCTGGCTCCTGGAGATAAGCACAGGGGAAGGAGTTGGTCGAGAAGCAGCACGGACGGTAGGGGGGAGACCTTTTTGCTCTCTACAACTCCCTGGAAGCGGGTTGGAGCCATGTGGGGGTCAGGCTCTTCTCCTTGGCAACAAATGACAGGAGAAGAGGAAAGGGCCTCAGAAAGAATTTCTTCATGGAAAATGTGGTCGGGCATTGGAAGCGGGTGGCGGTGTCCCCATCCCTGGAGGGGTTCAGAAAATGTGTTGGATGTGGCCCTTGGGGACACAGGTTTGTGGCGAGCAGGGTGGGCCTGGCTTGAGGGTTGGATTTGATGGGTCTTGATGATCTTTCCCGGGAAGCCCAGCTCACAGGGACCCCCAGACTGGCACCCTTGGGCACCCCTGCTCGTGGAAACAGCCCCGGACGTCCCAGCTCGAACCATCCCAGGAGCTGAGGCCTCTCCGGGGTCTTGGGGCAATGTGATCCCTGTGCCAACAAGGATGCTTCCCCCGTGCCGAGCCTTCATCTTGTGAAAGGTCATCTCCATCAGGAGAGCCCTTAAAACCAGCCTAAAAAGCCATTTCTTGCTCCTCAGCTCCCCACTAGGAGCATTATCCCTTAATTGCAGCATTTATCCAGACTTATTCTGTATATCTCCCAATAATGAGTATTTTAGAGATGTAATTATTGCTGTCATAAATGTAATAGTGACAAAACAAGAATTGAAATAGTGGCAATGAGAATAATTCACCATTGCAATTAATACTGCCCCGCTTAGTTAATATGTCACCGCTTCCAATAAATGCTGTCATTATCCCATTACTAATTCCGTGGTATAATAATTATTGAGGTCATAATTAAGTGTCTATAGTCATCATGGGGTTGGGATGGGTGCGAGGATGCACGGAATTCACAGGATCTTTGCTTTCCCAGGATGCCCAGGGGGCAGCTGGGCATTCCAGGAAAACATGAGCCATGGGATAGCATGGCAAGAGATTGGGAATTGCTGGGCGAGGCGTGACTGGTTGCTCCCAATGAATCTTTAAAGCATCTGGTGCTGCCAACATCATCAGTTCTTCCATTTTTAACTTTTTTTTTGTATGGAAACATCGATATGGTCCATGTTGCCACTCCACCCCTTTTCCCACCCTTTCCTTTCGTCCCTCAGCCAAGTGCATTTCCTACCCAATGCAGGTACTTCACGTTAACTCAACTTTTACTGGAGTTCAACTCAATTTTCCTCAGATTAAATAAAATTTCCAAGTGTCACTCAGCAGCAAACGATCAGTGGGAAGCGGGTGGATTTTTCTAACCCTATCTCTGGTCCAATTACAATTTTTAATCTATATGTAGATAATGGTGAAGAAAACCCCTGTAGAAATGTCAGGAGTGAGGAGGTTATTAGCTGAGTTTTAATTACTGTCTATCATTTGGAGAAAACCACGGTGCCCTGAGAAATCGGGTGACAGCTCTGGCTGTAGGAATTTAGGTGGGTTTCAAAGGCAGGTGGGTTTCAGCAGAGGTGTTTGGGTTTTTTTTTTCTTTCCAGGTGGGCAACGCCAAAGCCAGCAGGTTTTTTTAGCTCTCCTGTCACCTCCCCACCCCTGGAGCATGCACAGGTCCCACACACAGCCCTGATGGCTGGGAAATTCTGGAATGGCCTGGGTTGGAAAGGGCCTTAAAGCTCATCCAGTTCCACCCCCTGCCATGGGCAGGGACACCTTCCACCATCCCAGGCTGCTCCAAGCTCCAGTGTCCAATATGGCCTTGGACACTTCCAGGGATGGGGAAGCTTCTCTGGGCACCCTCAGCCAGGGCCTCACCACGTTCACAGGGAAGAAATTTTTCCTAATATCTGGAGTTGGAGGGGACCCACAAGGATCATCAATCCAGCTGCTGGTCCTGCTCAGGACACTCTCAAGAATCCCACTGGCAGCACACATAGGGCAGAACTGACATGGAGCGTGCAGTCGGAACATGGCACCAGAGGGGAAAACCCCACTGGACCCCAAAGGTCTCCCAGGTTTTATTCACCAGACTAAGGGTTAAATCCAGCTCTAGAGGTGCAGAGAGCTGGCTGGGGTTAGCAGCCCATTGCCAGGAGCAGAGGGGAGCTGTGCCCAGACCTGGAATTGTGACTCCCTCATCCCTGCACCCCATCCCTGAGTGTCCCCTCAGAGCACGGGGTGAGTGTGGCAACCCCTGCAGCTCCGGACCCCGCTCCCCCACCTCCCAGGAGCTCTGGTGTAAATTACCAAGAGTTACGGGCTGTGATCCGCCACCAGCTCTGCTCAAGTGCCTCCTGCTGGAATAATGTCTGTGTTAGAGCCGACCCCAGTGCCAGCAGAGCCAATTCCGCCCTGCGATGAGCTGTCTATTGGCTGATGGATAGAGCCCTGCCAGGAAGGGTGATCCCCACAGCCCTGCAGCCCCTGCCTGGGGACAGGAGCGTGGGGGCGGCTGGCTGGGGTTGGAGCATCCGCTGATATCCCTCAGCAGCACTGGCAGCCTGGCCCCAGGTGAGGAGTGGAACGAGATGGGCTTCAAGATCCCTTCCAACCCAAACCAGTCTAGAATTCCATGGTTCTGTGATTTATGAAAAGCATCCCAGTGGCCAAGCACCCACTGGCACCTTGAGCAGCCAGCACAGGTGGCTCAGCTGGTGCTCAGAAAATCAAGAGCCCTCCAGGAATTCCCCATCCACAGCGTTCATGGCATTAAGTCCCATTTTTCTCTAAATCCAGCACAAATGACCATGTGCACGCTNAATGGTGAAGAAAACCCCTGTAGAAATGTCAGGAGTGAGGAGGTTATTAGCTGAGTTTTAATTACTGTCTATCATTTGGAGAAAACCACGGTGCCCTGAGAAATCGGGTGACAGCTCTGGCTGTAGGAATTTAGGTGGGTTTCAAAGGCAGGTGGGTTTCAGCAGAGGTGTTTGGGTTTTTTTTTTCTTTCCAGGTGGGCAACGCCAAAGCCAGCAGGTTTTTTTAGCTCTCCTGTCACCTCCCCACCCCTGGAGCATGCACAGGTCCCACACACAGCCCTGATGGCTGGGAAATTCTGGAATGGCCTGGGTTGGAAAGGGCCTTAAAGCTCATCCAGTTCCACCCCCTGCCATGGGCAGGGACACCTTCCACCATCCCAGGCTGCTCCAAGCTCCAGTGTCCAATATGGCCTTGGACACTTCCAGGGATGGGGAAGCTTCTCTGGGCACCCTCAGCCAGGGCCTCACCACGTTCACAGGGAAGAAATTTTTCCTAATATCTGGAGTTGGAGGGGACCCACAAGGATCATCAATCCAGCTGCTGGTCCTGCTCAGGACACTCTCAAGAATCCCACTGGCAGCACACATAGGGCAGAACTGACATGGAGCGTGCAGTCGGAACATGGCACCAGAGGGGAAAACCCCACTGGACCCCAAAGGTCTCCCAGGTTTTATTCACCAGACTAAGGGTTAAATCCAGCTCTAGAGGTGCAGAGAGCTGGCTGGGGTTAGCAGCCCATTGCCAGGAGCAGAGGGGAGCTGTGCCCAGACCTGGAATTGTGACTCCCTCATCCCTGCACCCCATCCCTGAGTGTCCCCTCAGAGCACGGGGTGAGTGTGGCAACCCCTGCAGCTCCGGACCCCGCTCCCCCACCTCCCAGGAGCTCTGGTGTAAATTACCAAGAGTTACGGGCTGTGATCCGCCACCAGCTCTGCTCAAGTGCCTCCTGCTGGAATAATGTCTGTGTTAGAGCCGACCCCAGTGCCAGCAGAGCCAATTCCGCCCTGCGATGAGCTGTCTATTGGCTGATGGATAGAGCCCTGCCAGGAAGGGTGATCCCCACAGCCCTGCAGCCCCTGCCTGGGGACAGGAGCGTGGGGGCGGCTGGCTGGGGTTGGAGCATCCGCTGATATCCCTCAGCAGCACTGGCAGCCTGGCCCCAGGTGAGGAGTGGAACGAGATGGGCTTCAAGATCCCTTCCAACCCAAACCAGTCTAGAATTCCATGGTTCTGTGATTTATGAAAAGCATCCCAGTGGCCAAGCACCCACTGGCACCTTGAGCAGCCAGCACAGGTGGCTCAGCTGGTGCTCAGAAAATCAAGAGCCCTCCAGGAATTCCCCATCCACAGCGTTCATGGCATTAAGTCCCATTTTTCTCTAAATCCAGCACAAATGACCATGTGCACGCTGCCCTGCCGCTCCCTCCGAGCCCCATGGGACAGCAAGTGCCCAGAGGGGTCAGGATCCTGCTGCCACCCGGCCACCTGCCATTGTCATGGAAATCCCGACGCCCTTCTGCGCTTCCTGAAATTAAAATGTGCCTCCGCTATAAGTTGTTATCAAAAATAGAAGCATTTTATCTATCTTTAGTGCAGAACACAGATTGCATGGAGACATTCAATTTGGAGTCAATTTAAATTTCAATTGTCTGTGAAATCTAAATCAATAGGCTATAGTTCAATGGTGCTTTAATAAAACAGGACATAACGGAGGAATCATTAGGGATTACATATGATAAGAGATGGAAAACAGAGTCTGGGTAATGGTGGAGGAGCCATTAGAGAATTACCTCAAGCATTTGCAAGTAAACCAACAGCCTCCTTCTCCTCCTGAGACTAACGAGAAGACTTAATTGTGCCGCAGCAGCTAAAAATACATCTCTGTCAGCCCTGGGATTGGTGGGTGGGTTACAGAGAAGTACAAACGCCAGGATGTTCCATGGCTCCTCGGTGTGGGTTGGACACCTCCAGCCACTTCTGTCCCCATTGCCACCCCTTGTCCCCCTGCCCACCTCGCTGCGTTGTCCCCAGGCTGTGTCAGAGCTGTGACTCCCCTCCAGATCCCCCATCATCACTGTCCCCATTAATAGGGAGGTAACGAGGGGCTGGGTAGCTTTGGACACCTGAGCAGGAATTCCAGTGACATACTTCCCCCTGATTGATGTGGATGGTCCATCACAGAGCAGCTCTCAAACAGCTTTATTTAACTTTTATTAGCATTTAATAATAATTCCCTTTTGCTTAGCTCATTGTGAATTATCCTGATCAGACTGAAGAGGAGATTGAACTTCGTCAGACTCAGTTTCCTGGATGAGGGAATCACCTGAACAGAAATGACATTCAGGGGTGTGCAAGGACTGAACCATCACACAACATCCATCCCTGCAATCCCCATCCCTGAAGTCCCCACCCCTCCCAGGCAATGGCAAGCAGCTCCACGGCCTTGGGAAGCCTCCAGGCTCCAGGGGCAGAGATATCTGCAGGGCAGGGAAGAGCCAGATTTCCCTGTTTTACCCCGATCTGATAAGGAAAACCCCTCAACTCAAGAAGAATAATTTCAATAACAAGCCACACAAAGTTAAGGGGTGTTAGAAAAGTGTTTTTACAACCTTTGGTTAACCTGCAGAAACAGCTAGTGGAGTGTGGATAAATAAAACTATTCTATGGAGAAGACAGGAAAAATTGGTTTGATTTTAAAGGACACTGCCTGGCTCCTGCAGTGCCGTGGCATCCCAGGAAATATTGCGTGGTGGCGGCTGCACGTCGTGTTTAATACTCAGGGATGCAGCCATGAGAGCAATACATCTGCTGGCTCCTGACAGCTGCAAAGCTGGGCTGGGTTTTAACAGCAGCTTTTCTCTTGGAAGGAAAATTCTGGGAGGCATGCAGATGGAAAAAAAAAAACCCTTTGGAATAGCCAGGATGTGTCCTGCTAGGGAGGGGTGAAGGGGTTTGGGTTCTTGGGGGCACAGAGCGGGCTCGGGGGGGCTGCCACACTCTGCCCTTCCAGCCATCCCATCCTTCCCCCACCCTCGGGCACTGCCACCCATTGCCCCAGGAAATGCATCCCCGGGGAAAAAAACTGTAAAATGCAAATAATCCCCATCACCCCTTTTGTAAGAAAAGCTCCTGGCCCGGCTTGGAGCCGGAGAGATCCTTTTCTCCACCTGAAAATCCAAGTGTCTCAATGTCTTCCAGCCTGCTGGGGAGGACCCGGGAGCCCACTAAAGAGGAGGCTTTAAGCCTCGCCATTAAGAATTCCAAGAGATCCGCTGGGCAGCACGGAAATGCAAGAAATACTACAATGCCAGCGCTAAAACCTAATGAGAAATGGAACAAGCTGAGACAGAAGCTTAACAAGAAATACTGGACAAGTCCCCTAAGAAAAACTACAGGCAGCAGCAGCAAGGAGCTGCCAGTCGGCTCTGCAGCTGTATTGATCCAGGTCAGAGAAATAGGGGGAGGCCTTTGGAAAGTAGATAAACAGGGAGATATACAGCAGGAGAGGGTCAGAACTGATGAAAACAGGAGAAAATGCAGCTTAAATCAAAGGGCAAATACACGGAAAGAGAAGAGGCAATAGGATTTGTGTTCATGGCTAAAGAGGAGAGTTGTGGGGCGGTGATCTGCCCTGGGTAATTGAAAAGAAATGGAAAATGGAGCTCAGGATAAATATTTTCTTCAGAGAAAGTGGGCTGAAAGCTTGAAAAATAAGCCATTATTAATATCAGCCTGAATCTGGGGAGAATATGCAGGGAGAGGGTTGTGGGTGAGGGACATGGAGTGAAAGTGAGGGGTCAGGGTGTACAATGGCTTCTACCTTCCCAAGGTGCCCCATCTCTGAGCCGGGCTGGGGCCAGCTGGGAAGGTCTCCTCTGGCTGGGGAGAAGGCTGAGGATCTCCTTCCTCACCCGCTCAAAAGTGGTGGCCTTGTGCCCCTGCCCTTGCCCCAGGCTGTGTGCACAGATCCCCGCCTGACCTGCAGCTCAGGGGGTCCTCCACAGCAGCTCCTGGGGCAGGGACGGTGTGGGGCAGGGATGGTGTGGGACAGGGATGGTGTGGGACAGGGAAGGTGTGGGACAGGGATGGTGTGGGAAGGGATGGTGTGGGACAGGGATGGTGTGGGGCAGAGATGGTGTGGGGCAGGGATGGTGTGGGAAGGGATGGTGTGGGCAGGGAAGGTGTGGGACAGGGATGGTGTGGGCAGGGAGGGTCTGGGAAGGGATGGTGTGGGACAGGGATGGTGTAGGACAGGGATGGTGTGGGAAGGGATGGTGTGGGACCGGGATTTTGTGCAGCAGGGCCATAGGATCCTCTGCTCACCCTGGGGCAGGAGATGGGCACACAGCCTGGTC